>LR812525.1:70468796-70969986 GCA_903798195.1 Danio kyathit | reverse complement strand
CTGAAGTAGACTGCAGTAGTCTTCAGAAGAGCTGCAGCCTTGGATGTTGCATGTATGTAAATGCCACAGCCCACAGGCAAGATTGGGAGCCCACTTTGAAGATTACAAATATCTCCAGTAAAGGCATTTTAATCAGCTCACACGATAGCGTTGGAGTCTAAACAACCAGTTAGGTGATATCTCAAAGACTTTTCAAGACAGAAACAATGATGACTGTGCGATTGGGAACCATTTTTTTGTTTTATAAGGTAAGTTCTATTTGAAGACATGTTCTGAACTTCTAATTTACTATGCAAGTAACTTTGAAAAAAAAAAATTGTGAAAATATACAATTAAAGTCAGAATTATTAGTTTATTTTTTTCGCCAATTTCTGTTTACTGGAGAGAAGATTTTTTTCAACAGATTTCTAATCATAATAGTTTTAATAACTCATCTCTAATAACTGATTTATTTTATCTTTGCCATGATGACAGTAAATTATATTTGACTAGATATTTTTCAAGCCACTTCTATACAGCTTAAAGTGACATTTAAATGCTTAACAAGGTTTATTCGGTTAACTAGGCAGGTTAGGGTAATTAGGCAAGTTATTGTATAATGATGGTTTGTTCTGTAGACTATCGAAAAAAAATCTAACTTAAAAAGGCTAATAATATTGACTTTAAAATGTTTTTTTAAAAATTAAAAACTGCTTTCATTCTAGCCAAAATAAAACATTTAAAGGGGGGCTAATAATTCTGACTTCAACTGTATTTTGAAAAAAAAGAAAATAAAAAAGCATGTGTAAAATACAATTGAAGACAAAATAACGTGCCCTCATGTAAAATTGGAATTCTTTTTCAAACATTTCCCATGAGTTTGACAGAGCAAGGAAATTCACTTCTTTTTTATTTTTACTTTTAGCTTCACTAGAATTTACATTTTTAAAAGCTACTAAGGTCAATATTTTTAACCTCTTTAATGATATATATTTTTAGATAAAGTAACAATTAACGTAAAAACATGTTAAATGTTGGACATCTGTTGGACATCACTGGGGAAATATTTGATGCAGTTGAAGTCAAAATTATTAGCCCTCAAACAGTTTGCAAATAATGTTTAACACAACAAGGAATTTTTCACAGTATGTCTCATAATATTTTCTCTTCTGGAGAAAGTCTTATTTGTTTTATTTCAGATAGAATAAAAGTTACTATTTATTTATTTAAATCATTTTAAGGTCAATATTTTTAGCCCTCTTAAACAACTTGTTCTTTGATTGTCTACAAGACAAACCATCATTATACAATTACTTGGCTAATTAACCAAGTTAAGCCATTAGATTGCATTTAAGCTGAATATTTTGAAAAAATATCTAGTTAAATATTATGTACTGTCATCATGGCAAAGATAAAATAAATCAGTTATTGGAAATGAGTTATTAAAACTATTATGATTAGAAATGTTGAAAAAACAGAAATTAAACAGTTAAACAGAAATTGGGGAAAAGAACATACAAGGGAGCTACTAATTCAGGAGGGCTAATAATTCTGACTATATATATATATATATATATATATATATATATATATTTGTCTCAAACAAACAAAACAAAAAACAACAAGCTATAATTTATCATGCACATATAAGACTTCATTCTCCCAACTCTGTGGCTGCCGAATTTACCTGACCTTAACTCGGTCGATTACTGCATCTGGAGTGTGATGCAGGAGAAAGTTTACCGCTCCAGAATTGACAATGTCGACAAACTCAAAACGCGTCTGATCAAAATGTGTGCATCGACCAGTCCATGATTGATGATTCAGTCATGATTTATCAAGGGCATTGATGTGCCAACGCTTGTGTGTGTGCTGGCGGGGGACATTTTGAGCATTTCAATTTGTACTCAACAAGTAAATACTCAATCCAAAAAAGTAAAATGGTATATGCATCCATATTTTGTCCATCCATTTTGTTCTTCATTATTGTCAAGTTTCGGAAGGTTCAATTAAAACCTTTTAAAAAAACACATTCACTTTAGCATATAAGAAGATCAGATTTAAATTTAGGCTTTTATTTACACGTAAACACTGATGAAATGCCATTCCGATATACTATATATTTTTTTAATTGCTCATTCTGTGTATTTGATGAAATAGCTTCCAGCACACAGAAGCTTGATTTTTAGAGTTGATTTTGAAAATGATTTTTAAAAAAAAATAAAAAATACAAGTACACTATCAGTATATAAATATTAAACCAAATGACATCAATTCACTTGAGGTATCAGAAACGACAACATGTTTTAACAACAAACGTTAAAACAACATGTTTTAAGAGCCATATTGATTTTACCTGTCTGTACAATTTCCCAATGCTTTTGACAAATATATTTAAAAAAAAAAACATACATATCATACCAATGCCTCATTCTGAAACATTTCTAGAATACATTAATGTTCCACCTTTGATCGCTTTAAGACTTTCTGGTACATTTCACTTAAAGTGTTGGGTTACCTTAAAAAAAATTGCAATTACTTACTCACCAGGCCCGGATTGCCTAATCGAGAGGACCGGGAGAATTCCTGGTGTGCCAGTCTGTTTTTTGGTGTCCCTAGCTGCCTGCACTCACAGCAGACACACTTTTTATTCTTCTTTTTTTTTTTATTGTTATTTTATTAATTTTACCATAGCCTCACTCTTTATTCATTATTTTACCACTGCTCCACTCTTTTTATTTATTTTCTCACAGCCCAATAAGCAGAAGGCAAGCCTGCAGGTTAATGATGACATAATTATCATTCGACTCCCCAACAGTGGCACCTTGCTTAACAGCAAAATCATTTGTTAAGAGATACGCGAGAGATGAAAAAAATTATAATAAAAAGTTCATTATTATTTATTTGAATAATTAATATTAATTAATATTACACCTTCTCAATGAAAAATGCCCTGAGGCAATTAATGAAATCAGATGATTCACTGCATTCATAAATCTGACTTAACTTGATCAGAAAACTAAAAAGGGGAAAAAAAGATGAAGCCATTATTAGAAAGTAATACTGTGATTAAAATGTCTGGCAGATAACAGTGTAATACTTGCTTTATTCTTTATTTGTTTTTAAGGAGTAAAAATTTATATATAGAATATATATATATATATATATATATATATATATATATATATATATATATATATATATATATATATATATATATATATATATATATATATTGCAAATATTGTGATGTTTTAAAGAATATTGGAGATTTAGCTACCCTTTAATGTTCTCATATTTTTGATATTCAATACATTTTATTCAATACATTGAACTGTAATCTTTATTTTAAACATATAGCTTAATATATATTTGTATTTATTTGATATTTTGTTTCATTTCAAGGTTTGGATATTTATGAGCACTAATTGTTACAGAAAATAGATTCTGACACTGTTAAACATTACATTTTGTTAACTGTTCAAATAAATCCTCACTGTGAAGTACTGAATTGGAAATGCTATGTTTTCATTGTTTATCTTTATTTATAAGTAGTAGAGTATATTTACAGCTAATAAATGCTATTTCTGTCCGTTCGCATCCTGTCCCTTTGTGCCACCTGGCGGCATAGGCGCAAACTGCGGTCATACCTAAAAAACACGTTCTTTTTTTTCCAGTGCGGCGGCGTTATATTGTGCGGCGTTAATAGTCACATTGAACTCTCACCTACTGTATTTTAACATAGTAAGTAGTGAACTGAAGTGGGGCTTGAAACTCCAGGGCTGAAAAGAAATCACACTCCGGCCCTGTTACTCACCCCCGTTTCGAACCAATCTCCTCAGAGCCAATCTGTTGAACCAATCTCCGTTTATGTTTAGAACACAAATTAAGATATGTAGATGAAATCTGGGAGCTCCCTCATCCTCCATTGACAGCACAGGTCATGATACATTTCAAGTCATACTAAGCTCCAGGAACACATTTGTGCAGCAAAATAAAACTGTAAAAACTACTTTGCTAGCCTACTGTATATCTTCTTTCTCACTTCAGATCAGGGAGTGCTTTTACTATGGGCAGTATTGTCATTAGAGCCAGGAGCACAACATGCAAGCAGTAGTACAGCAGTAAACATGCATAATCACACCCCTAAACCTTGTGAAAAGTCTTTACAGAAGAGTTGAAGCTGTTATAGCAGACTAAGTGAGAAAAATCTCGTTTTAAACCCTACAGTATTGGGATATAATTAAAGTTCTTGTGCATGTGAAGGCAGATCCAAAAACTTTTAGCAATATAGTATGTCTGCATTAAGTACAAGTGTGGTTGAGAGGAGTTTTAAGAGTAACCATTAATCAAATGAATGAATTACAAAGGTTTTTGAAAAATTGATCAGTATTGACATTAATTAAAATACTTTTTTAAATCAGTCTAATATGTTTCAATTTAGGTGTTGTCATTTGGATTGGCAGAGGAGTCTCCATGTACTCCTGGCTTTGAGTCAAAGCTGCTGGTTTTTAAAGTCCACAAAGATCACCTTCACAGGGGAGAGAGACTCGGAAGAGGTAAGCTGTGTTCTCCTGCCTATTTATCCCAAAGAAGCAGCTAAACACTGAGATTGGATGGCTAATAATCTCTCTACACAAAACAGATGCACACATTCCTATATTCATGCACTCTATCTGCTCTGATCAATGTCGAAATGAGTGATGTCACTTAAAGGGGCAGTTTACCTAAAATTGAAAATTACTCATTTTCTCACCCTTCACTTGTTCCAAAACGATTTGCCTTTCTTTCATCTGTTGAACACAAATGAACATATTTTGAAGAAGTTTGAAACCTGTAACCATTGACATCCGTAGCATTTTATTTATTTATTTTTTACTATGGAAGTCAATGGTTGCAGGTTTTCAGCTTTTTTCAAAATGTCTTCTTTTGTGTTAAACAGAAAACAACAAAACTTATACAAAACTCTTTAAGGTTCAGAATCTCTTCAGGATGAGTAAATAATGAGTACATTTTTAATTTGGGGTGAACTATATCTTCAAGTGAAAGTGCTAAAAAAGGTTTTCACGATGATGTATGCCATAAATATGAATAAGTGTTAGCTCTTTTGGTTCTGCTATGAGCTGATGCTATAACACCTACAGGAGTAACAATTGTCAAACAACAGAAACACACTTTCATTGACCAATCGCACTAACATGGCACTCCATTGATATATCTCTGGAAAAACCATTGCCTTGTTGAGGAAATCATTTATCTGCCTGTGTTTTGGCAGTTCTTATATTTATTTATTTTTTTTCAAATAAAAAAATATATAGTACAATTATAGTTCTCACCAAAATGAAAATTTATTCACCATTTACTCTCCCTTAAATGATTTTAAACTTTTATGAGATTATTTGTATTTATTATACTTTAGAAAGCTAAAGATATTGAGGAACGTTGAACACCCATAGCCGTTGATTTACATAATATGGGGGAAAAAATTAATTAATGGATGTTAATTTAGTGGCCAACATTCTTCAAAACATATTCACAATATGCATGCTACTATTCAAGCATATATTTAGATTAAATACACCACAAAAAAAAATTAAATTATAAAAATTATAACAGGACATATAGTCTGTAGGCCTGTTTATACTGTATGGCCTTGGCTAAACTTTAGCTGACTGATTACTATATAGCTCATGAGTGATCCCAGGTGAAAAAGAAGTGTTCTTAAATATATTACAAATGTACTTGAAATGTAGATAGTATGTTTAAAGCACAATAAGCACACATAACATACTTACTTAAAGTGCATTCTAAATGTGTTGGTTTGCATTTTAATGTATTTATTATAAATTATACTACAAGTAAATTGGTAAAAAATATGCTTAATTGTACTTTTAAAAAATATGCTAGAACTCAAGCATACTATTTATGCATTTTAATGTATTTACAGAAAACATACAAATTTTATTCTTTCTTAAAGTATAGTTTATGTGTACTTTGTATAAGAACATTGTGAAATGGTACCACTTTGAGTGTGTTTAAAGTATATGCATGTTATTTTTAATTGTTTTAGACATAATGAAACATTTTAAATGCTGCAAATGAGCATGTGCTTTAGCCTGTATTTCAATATATATATGGGTTTTTTGAAAATATATTTTGTAAAGTTTAATAATTCACTCAAAACATGAGCATAACCTATTTTTCAAAAAGAAGATATATTTAAGTATTTCAGATATTTTGTAAAGTGTATTAAGTCAAACATGCATGCATTATATAAGTAAAATATGAAAATGTACCACTTATGTAAATATATTAAGCTAAGTATTTATGTTTAGCAAAGAAACTACAATACATTATGTAGTTATGTGTGTACTTGGAAAAATAGATACACTTTTTTGCACTACAAATAGATGTACATTGCTCAAAAAAATATATCAGTTTGCCAAAAATACTCTTAAAGCAATATATTTTCATCTTGCATCTTTCAATGCCTTGTAGTGCATCACTATACAGTCAGTTTAATCCACTTTTAAAACTCACATAAAATATAAGGCACACCTATTACAAAAAAATAACTGATACAAGTTTCAGTTACATACTGTACCAGCTGAGTACGTCATAAACATCCAAAATTATAAACTCAATGTCTAAAATAAAAAATAAAATCACCCCACAAAGGGTTGTAGATTTGCAAATCACTAGTTTAAGCATTTTGAATCAATCACTTCAGTCTCTTTCGATATTATTTGGCAGAGGTACTGACATACATTTCTCTGAAAGGTGACATAAGGTCTACCAGAATGTTGCGTTTAATTCAGTTTGACCAATCAGAGCCAAGCTTTTCAAATCGAAACATTCAATCCCATGCAGCCATCCCAGGTGAAAAAGAAGTGCTCTTAAATATATTACAAATGTACTTGAAATGTGGATAGTATGTTTAAAGCACAATAAGCACAAATGACATACTTACTTAAAGTGCATTCTAAATGTGTTGGTTTGCATTTTAATGTATTTTTTATAAAGTATACTACAAGTACATTGGTAAAAAATATGCTTAATTGCACTTTTTAAAAATATGCTAGAACTCAAGCATACTATTTATGCATTTTTATGTATTTACAGAAAACATACTGATTTTATTCTTTTTTAAAGTATATTTTATGTGCACTTTGTATAAGAACATTGTGAAATGGTGCCAATTTGAGTGTGTTTAAAGTATATGCATGTTATTTTTAATTGTTTTAGACATAATGAAACATATTTTAAATGCTATAAATTAGGGATGGGCGATATGGCCTAAAATCCATATTGCGATATACATTGCAGCCTCTTGCGATAACGATATATATTGCGATATATAAATTATAATAGAACCATTTCAGAACAGGTTACAGAGACCCTTAGGAAAGCCAAACTGCTATTTTTTTAAGAAATAAAGAAACGTTGCATGTCGTTTTGAGAACATTTATTGTGCAAAGGCAAAACTGTAATAAAACAACACAATGTTGCAGATAAATAAACTAAATGTAGTGCCTTTTAGAAAGAAAGACTTTTCTTTTAAGTCCTTGGTTCCTAAATGCCAAGTTGCAGAGAACAAAAAAAACTGGTGTTTAGTTAAGGAACTTACACTGTACTGAAATTACTTCCAGTATTAAATTAGTTAAATAAAATTGTGTATTGCAGATACTTTAAATAAAAACATATTTCTAACCTGCAGCCTAAGGTAACGCATTTGATTTTAAACATTTTTTTCTCCTAATGAAATTAAAACTGGTGTCTTGATCTGCTCTTTCTCTCTCTCTCTCTCTCCCTCACTCTCTCTCTGTCTGCGTGCTGCTGAGAGATTGAGATGCACCAGACAAAGTTTGCTTATAAAGCAATGCAAAAATGAATACAATTAATATCGAAAGCGAAAGCAGATTCTATGACATGTCCGGGGAAAATGTATTGTCACCCCAAATAATGAGCTGGATCAGTCTATTTAGTCTTCGCGCTCTTCTGTATCCAGCGCGTCTCTGTGGGTCTGCATGCAGAGCTTGTGAGTCTGTGGCAGAGTGTTCTCAGTTTCTCGCGAACACAGAACCGGGCCGCCCCAATAATATATCGACCGCCCAGGTAAACTCTGTGTGGGAAGCGCTGCGTGGGAATCTGTGCGACAAGCCTCGATATGCCATGCATGAGGCTCGCAAGTTGTGCGACACGACGCCATTCGGTGCCATGTGTTGCTTAATGCTGTTGTTGAGAGCGTCAGCATGTGCTACAGTCACAATAGATTTCCAACGTAATACACCATAAGTTAGTGTGAAGAGCATGTTGTTTTACAGTGGCCGAGTGAATTAAGTTATCAATCGAGCTTATTATTTTTTGTCGCAAATGCGAGCGAAATGGTCGCACTGTTGTTTATTCAAGATGATGCGTTGCAGCCGGCTGCAGCTCGTTGCTCTTAATTTCGCGGGTAGATTGCGTCATCAAACATGCATTATCGCGATAGTGCAATAGAATTAGAATCTCTATCGTAGGCCAATTTTGTATCGTTTATATCGCATATCGTTTATATCGCCCATTACTACTATAAATGAGCATGTGCTTTAGCCTGTATTTCAAAATATATATGGGTTTAGTATAAGTTTAATACTTCACTCAAACCATGAGCATAACCTGTTTTTCAAAATGAAGATATATTTAAGTATTTCAGATATTTTGTCAAGTCAAACATACATGCATTATAGAAGTAAAATATGGAAATGTACCACTTATGTAAATATATTAAGCTACGTATTTATGTTTAGCAACAAAACTACAATATATTATGTAGTTATGTGTGTACTTGAAAAAATAGATGTACATTGCTCAAATAAATATGTCAGTTTGCCAAAAATACTCTTAAAGCAATATATTTTCATCTTACATCTTTCAATGTAGTGCATACAGTCAGTTTGAATAATCCACTTTTAAAACTCACATCAGTTACATAAAAAATAAGGTACACCTATTACAAAAAAATAACGGATGCAAGTTTCAGTGTCATACTGTACCAGTTGAGCACATCATAAACACCCAAAATTATAAACTCAATGGCTAAAATAAAAAAAATAAAAAAATAAAAAAAATCACCCCACAGAGGGTTGTAGATTTGCAAATCGCTGGTTTAAGCATTTTGAATCAATCACTTCAGTCTCTTTCGATATTATTTGGCAGAGGTATTGACATACATTTCTCTGTAAGGTGACCTAAGGTCTACCAGAATGTTGCGTTTAATTCAGTTTGACCAATCAGAGCCAAGCTTTTCAAATCGAAACATTCAATCCCATGCAGCCATAGAAACGCAAGCTTATTGAGCACGGGCAACAAGTTGATATTTGCCGATTAACAGAAGTCAGTTTGTTTCCGAAATTTGCATTGCTTTATTTCCCAGACTCAGATCTTGTAAAGATAGACGGCACCGATATAATATTACGATAACATCGACGACTGGAAAACCTGGTCAGATCGCGCGAACAACTAACGTTAGACAGTGAAGATGTCGAGATATGTTTGCTGAGTCGAAAAAGGCATGGGGAGCAAAAGAAACTGTCAGCGAAAATACTGCTTCTTGATGGTAAGTGTATTCTTTCTAACTATTAGCATAACTAATTTGTGTTGTTCACTTTGGCTTTAGAAAATGTTTTTCAACGTGGATAGTACATATGTGTTTTCCGTTCAGCCTATAATGATGGTTATAATAATATAACAATGGTTATAATAATGAATAGCTCACTTCAAACTAATTCTGGAAAAGCATTAATACAGACAGCTGTTTTTCTGGATGTACAAGATTAAATCATATAAGGCAGATTAATGGAATTGTATTTTCTATTTTTTGCAAACTAATTCAATGTGGTTTCTTACTAGTGTATATTACTATATCAACACCTAACTTTTCTTAACCATTAACTTCCATTGTTTGGACAAATTATAGTATGAATATAATAAATATATCTGCTCTTGTGCTTATAAAATTATATATATATATATATATATATATATATATATATATATATATATATATATATATATATATATATATATATATATGGTATGTAAGGTTAAATGATAGCAGAATCTTTATTTTATTGTGTAATACCCTTAGTAATTAGTTCAATTGTTGATAATACCCATTGTATGTTGGTTTATGTCCATACAGTTTAATCTAACAACTGTACTGCTTTTCTTTGATTCATGTATGTCCAATTGCAGATGTGTACAAAGATTTAATTGTGAAAAGAGAGGCTTTTAAGAAAGGAGAAGACATCTGGATGACCAGTAAAGGAACACAGCAAGAAAATAAAAAAACGTCTGAGGCTATGAAGGTATGTGATGATCTTACAGATTGCTGTAGTGCGGTGGTGGAAAGAGTACTGAAAAACATCCTGTGCAAGAAAAAAAAAGTATCTGTTGTAAATACTACTGAAGGTGTAAGTAAAAAGCAGCACAATTAAAAGTACCAATAGTGCTGTATTACTCTGCGAAATATACTCCACCTTTTACCCTGCAGATTAAAAATGTAGCTTATGTCAGTGCGTGTCAGTTACATCAATTTTCTTTCTCAGTGTAAGAGAAATTAATTAATTGCCATTCATGAACTATAAATTTAATATGTGAGCTCAATATAATGTGAGAACACAAAAAAAAACATGCACATATAATAAGCTGACTGAAAGCAGGTAAATGCGTTCCTCACTGTTAGCTGTGAGGATATGTTAATACTTATTATGCACTTTGATCTCTTACTAACAACTTACCAGTGTCCAGTAGGTGGTACTGCAAAACAAGCTTCTGCAGAAATTATTGAATACATAATTTGTTGAATTTAGTTATTAAGGCCATTTCTTGATTTCTAGCCAATTAACATTGACAAGAAAAGTATTGTCTGCAGGTAAAAGTTTGCAGGTGTCACATGTAAAAGTACAGATACAGGTTATAAAAATTTACTAAATTAAAAGCCCAAATTTTTTAAAAACACTTAAAGTACAATTCCGAGAAGAACTACTTAATTACAGTAAATTTGAGTATTTGTAATAGTCACTAAACACCATACTGAAATTTTTCATTTTTGGATGGTCTGAATGGTGTTAAATGTTTATGTAAATGTTTTAGGTTGCAAGCACTTCTCAAAGTCCAGCTACATTTGCAATGAGTGAACAACTTTAAAGAGACCTCAAGAAGCTACAAAGAGAAAAAAAAAACAGCTCCTGTAACCTGAGTTAAGAAGATCAAGGAAAAGAACAGTAAGTAATGTTTTAGTACAAAGTAATTTCAAAGGCATTAAAAAAGTTTGGGAATGTTTTATAGTCTTGTGAAGGACTGTTGTAAATAAATATTAACTTGTTAAATGTGACTGTTTCATAATACAACAGTAACACTAAAATAAACACTAAAATCTCCCCAGAAAACCTCTGTTGACCTCGATGACGATGTAGTCAAAGCTTTAAAAGGTAACTTAAGGCCATCATGTAGATTAAAATTAATTGTGGATCTGTAATGACAGCTATGTTACAGTAGCATGCATTTTTTATCCAAGGTTTATTAATCATGTTTTGCACATGACCAATATACATATGTTTGCCATTTTATATTCAGCTTTATTCTTTTATTAATTATATTGTAAAACGCTTCTGCTAACAACTTCCACATTTCACAAGTGCTATTTTAGAACAAGAAAATACATACTATATAATAGTTTTAAAATTACAGCAATGCTTCATTAAAAAAAATAAAGATTTAAACCTAAAAATGGAGAATACAGGGTGGCACGGTGGCTCTGTGGTCTCAGTGGTTAGCATTATCGCCTCACAGCAAGAAGGTAACTAGTTTGAGTCCCGACTGGATCAGTTGGGCCGTAAATTTGCCGTAGCATATGAGAGTGTGTGTAAATGCAAGAGTGTATGGGTGTTTCCCAGTACTGGGTTGTAGCCGGAATTAATAATTTAATTAATATAACAATTTTGTAGACCTTCCTGGAATTGTAAATTGTGCGTGCATGAGAAGAAGTTCATCTCACAGCTAAAGTTCAAGCCTGAATTCCAGTGAATTGTGTCCTGCATCATCAGAAAGGGTAAAACAAGATCTTATGACAATTTTTTTTTATTTTAGCTGCCTTCATTCTTTTCTTTTTGTGTATTCATGACCACTTAAATTTAGTACAATACCATAGTTATCACTTGTAATGTTGTATAAATCATTTTATAGTACTCTTGCTTGTTTTTCATTCGATCTAGATGGTGCTTTCCGATTTGGACATTACAGTGTCAAAGAGGATATATCAGAAACTCAAGAGTTTCACTTTTCACCCAAGAACTGGCCACATTAATTTTTGGTAAAGAAACTTTTGCAAGATGCACCCTTACAGGAAAATCTGCCAATGAAGAACCAGTTGGACCCTCACAAGGTCAATGTGCTGATAGGTATGCTTTGGTCCTGTACATCATCAATTTTTAAATGTTTAATTTTTTTTATTTATTTATCAATGTCAAGGGGAACTGAATACAGCTAAATAATAGTATTTATTAAAAAACATTTATAAACATTATTTAACAGTACATGTAATGTTTATATTATAAAATTGCTTAAATATCTAAACAGTACTTTTCTTTTTCCACAGACACTGTCATTCATTCATTCATTTTCTTTTTGGCTTAGTCCCTTTATTAATCCAGGGTCGCCAAAGCAGAATAAACCGCCAACTTATTCAGCACATGTTTTGCGCAGCGGATGCCCTTCCAGCTGCAACCCATCTCTGGGAAACATCCATACACTCTCATACACTACGGACAATTGTAGCAAACACAATTCACCTGTACAGCATGTCTTTGGGGGAAACCAGAGCAGCCGGAGGAAACCCACCTGAACGCAGGGAGAACATGCAAACTCCACACAGAAACACCAACTGACACAGCTGAGGCTCGAACCAGCGACCTTCTTGCTGTGAGGTGAGAGCACTACCTACTGCACAGACACTGTAAAAAAAGTATTCCCAAACACCACAGTGTCTGTGGTGCAATCTCTCATCACAGAAAATGCAACAAGGAGGCTTACTCTAAAAAAAATTCCCTCCACTTTAAGGATACAGTGAAGCATCAGCTCTATGTTTGGTTTAATGTTTTGTCGCATGTGTTTTCTTGTTTGTTTGCATTTTACTTCACACTGTTGTACAATGTTAATTGTCTATTGAAAAAGTTGAAAATTACACTTTTCAAGCATTCAAAAACCATGCAGTTATTTGTGTTTGTATTGTACTTTTACAGCATATTTGTAATAGAATTCAAATACATTCTTCTGAATGATTTTGTTAATTGTTGTTAAAATAAAGTAGGTCTTGTAGTAGTCTGCAAATGTATAGTAAGTATATAAATAACACATTAATGTGAAGCTTAAAATATTTTTCTACTGGGCTTAAAATATACTTTTAACTAGTTTTTAAAATGCACTTCAGCTGTGCTTCAATTATACTTTATTAGAACTTAAAGTATACTTTAACTCAGCTTATAATGTACTTTAATTGGTTTTAAAATGCACTGCAGCTGGGCTAAAAATACACTTTATCTGAACTTAAAATATACTTTAACTGTGTTTTTAAGTATATAATTTAAATCTACTTTAAATAAAATACACTTTTAAAAGTACTCTTTAATTGTACTCAAAGTATGTCCATTTTAACACAACTAAGTATGTTAAAACATATTTTAAGTAGCTTAAAGTTAATCTTAAGTATATATAAAATAACAATTAATATGCTTGAAGTTGTTCCAAAATAACACATTTAATATACACTTAGTATAGTACAATTAAAATATGATAAGTATGTCTAAAAAAGTACTACTTAAGTACACTTTCTTTTCACCTGGGATGGATGTTAAAACAAATTAACTATTTGACTTTGGTCTTTTGAATTAGCTGTAAGCCTGAGCCACAGGTCACTTAGTAATTTGTCCATCACTACTGGTCTTTACACTAAGACCAACACAGCTGGAAAGGAGAGCTTCAATTCTGTGCAGGTAAACTTCAATTGATTCTGCTGACCTAATGATGAACAGAGGCTGTGGTTTTAAAGGGTTAGTTCACCAAAAAATGAAAACTCTGTTATGAATTACTCACCCCTGTGTCATTATAAACCGATTATGTTTGTAAACAAAATATATATTTTAATAGTTTGCTTTTGCAAAACATCTGCCATTTCAATGTGCCAAAATCAAAAAAAAAAAAAAAAAAAAATCCCCAGACAACTAGATGTGCATGTGTGTGTGTGTGTGTGGCATGCACTCCATGTTGAGTTTGTAGATTTTGTTTTAGACAATTTTTATAATAATGTTCTCTGTTGCAGTTGTACATGTGTGTGTTTGTGCACACACAAGAGATTTTTTATTTTAATTTTTTGCTCTAGACCCAGGCCTTTGCAGAAATGTAAAACATTTTAGATTTATAATGAGTTTAATATTTCTTTTGAACAAATGAATCTAAAAGAAAACTATTTTTTCTACACATTTGTTACACACATTTAAAACAACTGAATCAAATCCAGTGTTTTAAAATAGATTTTTTTAGGAAAAGGTGGAACGTTTCATACCCCTGAGATGAAGGGAACATATATAAAAAATAGCAAACATCCATCAAAGTTGCCCTAAACCTGTGGGCCGATTACGAGTTAAAACCCTGATTCATTTAAGTAAGGTCGATGTCTGTTACTGTAACTGCATTAATTTCATAATTAATATTTTATTATCAATTGTATACATTTTTGATAGTAATGCCAGATTTTCAGGTCTGGCATTCACTAACTGTCTGGACATAGAATTGGCTTGGCAATATTTTGTTTTTCTAATGCTAAATGAATCTCTTTTGTTGACAGTCATTTTTAGCACATGCAATGGAAGAACAATAATACATTTTCAGTCCACTGATCAGGAGATTGATCTGAATATGGATGGGACTCTGATGATGAGGAGGTCAGTGACTCTTCATGAAGGCCTCAAGGAGTTTTCAGTGTCTGCATGGGACTCCAGTGGCAAGAAGCACACAGCCTCTGTCAGAGTTGAGCGTGGCCGTTATCTCGGGAATTATGATGTGAACAAGTTAAGGAATACCTCCTCTGTACAGGTAGTTAATTCAGGCAAAATTGCAGGCAATGTACAGGCTAATTGGAAATGAAAGTGATCATGTTCTTCTTATTTTGTTTAAACAAAACTAGCACAAATATCGCCTGTTTTTTCATAGATGGAATCTCCCTCTGATGATCTGGTCCTGACTTTCCCAAAGTCTTCAACTGGTTTAAAGAGAACAAAGAGAGGTTGGATTATTCCTCCAATCAGTGTAGATGAGAATAGCAAAGGTCCTTTCCCAATGAGGCTGGTCCAGGTCAGTGACAGTTAGGAATGAACTCTTGAAAATGTTCTTGATTGTTATTCTGATGTCTTTCTGTATTTAGATAAAGTCAGATTATGCTTCTGAAACTCGGTTGGCATACAACATCACTGGTGAAGGGGCAGATCAGGACCCTAAGAGGATTTTCCAAATAGACAGACTATCAGGGTGGATCAGTGTGACTCAGCCACTTGACAGAGAAACAAAAGCTTCATACAAAGTAAGTTGATTATTACTCTTTTCAAGTTTAAAAATCTACAATTACTGTATTACCTTTTATGTTATTATGGAGATGCTTTGCATTTGTCTGCTAAAGTTTTCTGTATGACCTGACTTGCATGTTTGAACCACTGATGTAGACCAAAAGATAACACTGAGAATTGACAACTATTAAAACAAATAAAATAAAAATATGTCTTTAGCTTGTAGCTCATGCAACTGGAGTGGATGGGAATTTAGAAGAAAAGCCATTCGAGTTTACTGTAACTGTGACGGACCAAAATGATAACAGGCCTGTGTTTACTCAAAGTCCTTTCAATGGAAATGTTCCTGAAGCTTTGGAAAAGGGTAGGTGGATGGTGCAGTTTTAGGTGAAATTACTTTCATTACTTTTCATTTGTTTTTTCTCCCTTAAATGTATCTTCAGCTCAAATAATAGTTCAATTATTCTCTTACCAAAGGTGAAGTGTTTATGACGGTCAGAGCCACTGATGCAGATGATAAAGAAAATACTGATAATGCTGATGTCAGTTATTCCATTGTCAGTCAAGATCCACCTTCTCCAAAACCAAACATGTTTGCTATTAATCCTGTAAGTGGAGGGATTTCTGTGCTAGAAAAAGGCCTGGACAGAGAGGTGAGAAATGCTTTTTGATGAATTTGAGTAAAAGTTCAATTTTATGCAAAAAGCTCATCAGTCATCTTCCTCTTTCAGCAATGGTCCAGATATACTTTGGTTATTACAGCTGCTGACATGAAAGGTGAGGGTTTGTCAACCACTGCCACAGCAGTTATTACTGTTACTGACAGCAATGATAACGCACCTCTGTTTGAGCAAACCTCGGTAATGTATATTTATTTATTTACTATACTATAAAATTAGCTATTTATATTTGATTAAAACTCACATACTGTATATTTCTTTGTTTCAGCACACTGTATCTGTCCCAGAGAATCAAGTAGGGGCTGTAGTGGCTAAACTTCCAGTTACTGATGAAGATGAACCTGAATCACCAGCCTGGTCAACCAAGTATCGGATCATTAGTGGTGACAAGGGTGGGTTTTTCAATGTCAGCACTGGACCCAGGCATCTAGAGGGCATCATCACCACTGTAAAGGTACTGTCTGTGTGTTATTCGTGTCTGTTCAAGCAATTGGTTGTGATGGCATAACTTATTAATAAGCCATTTCTTTTTCCTTTTAGCCCCTGGACTATGAGAAGACCAAGCAGTACATTCTGTCCGTGATTGTAGAGAACGATGATAGATTTGTTGGTCCTTTGCCTACTTCAACTGCCACAGTCACTGTAAATGTAGAAGATGTGAATGAGCCACCTGAGTTTATTCCAGAGGAGAAGTTTATTTCCAAACCTGAAGATTTAGCAGTTGGTAGTAATTTGGTCACTTACACAGCAACTGATCCAGACACTGAAAAAAAACAAAATATAATGTAAGAAATATGTCTTCTATTTTTTTTTTTAGATGATTTCTGAATCATTTTAAAGTTGTCCCTCCTTCTTCAGTGCTTGGTCTTATTCTGATCATGATTTCTGAATCTTGTTGATCGACTTTTTGTGTACTTATTTGCTATTTTGCTAGACGGCCCAAGCACTAGTAATCATGTGGCTGGCGTCTAGTAAATACCAATCAAGTACTAAATCCCTTCCAGTTTCAAGTCTTTTATGTAGAAATCAAACTATGAAATACCTCTACATTTGAACTTCAGGTGGATTCAGTTGTTCTTGCTGAACATATTTAACCTGCATGTTTTGGTTCCTTACAGTTATAAAATTGGCAATGATCCTTCTGGCTGGCTCAGTGTAACAGACGCTGGACAGATTCAAGTCAAGAAACTTATGGATCGAGAATCTTCCAATGTCAAAGATGGCAAATACAAAGCTCTCATTTGGGCTTTGGATAATGGTAGTGTATTTATTTTTACTTAACAAAAGTTCCTGTCAAAATTATTCCCTTTCTCTAATATTTGAACAAATGTTGTTTGCAGCTGATCCTCCAGCAACTGGCACAGGAACACTGGTAATTGAGCTGCAGGATGTAAATGACAATGATCCTGTTATTAACGAAAGGACCATAAAATTGTGCAATCGTGAATCAGCGCCAGTTCTTCTCTCTATAACGGACAAAGATGGACCTCCTTTTGCTGGTCCCTTCAGTGTTGAGCCCCAAGGTGATACCAGTAAAAACTGGTCTGTTTTTTTCAATGGTGAGTAATTGTTTTAGTTTTATTTATTTAATATATGTTGTTTACCGAACTTTGAGTGTACATCTCTAACTGTTACATTTGCCAATTTTAGAAACTGGTCATTATCTGAGTATCAAGCCTCAATCTCAATTGGAGCAGGGTGAATACAATGTAGTCCTTAGAGTTGCTGATCAGGAGGGTCAGTCTCAGGAGAGTACCATTCAAGCAAGTGTGTGTCACTGCAAAGGAGAGGCATTCCAATGTACTGATAAACAAGAAGCAGAATTTCCACACTTTGGTGTTCATGTCATCCTGGGAGGAATCTTCCTTCTGCTATGTATGTAAAGTATTCCATCTGTGTGCTCCTGTATCTTAGTGTGCCTATGCTTACTTGTTAGGGTCAATTCAATGTGTGTGTGATTAATGTGAGCTCTGTGTACTGCTCATTTTCAAGTTGTCTCTTCTTCCTCAGCGCTTGGTCTTCTTCTGATTATGTTCCTGCGGAGGAAAAGCAGCGCTCCTCCTTCCTAAAGATGTAAGGGACAACATCTACTATTATGATGAGGAAGGCGGTAGAGAGATGATCAGATTTGTTTTGAAACCGAAAAATGAATGTCATTGGTTATTACTTGGCTACTGGTGATAGCCATGCTTCAGTTTTCAAAAGTTTGTATTGTAGTCCATCTATACTGAAGTGTAACACCAGCTTTTCCAGTCTAAAACTGGGTCCTCTGCATTTTCATAATGCTCCATTTTCAGTGGTAAAGGCACAACTGTTTAAATGAATCAAAAGCATTGATGAGCTGTGTAAACCCGCCTGCATATTAGCTAATTTACATGTTTGCCTGACTAAATTAAATGTACTATTTCTTCACAAATAAATCTTCCAATGAGAATAATGGTCATTTACTCAGAAATAGGGGCAAAACTTACTTTTTTTTACTGTCTTTGCTTTTTACTGTCTTTGCTTAACTAATCTGTTAATATAAAATAAGCTCGCTTCCGAACAGGTTTCAGTTTATTGACCTGTTGCCATGACAACAACTCCTGGATGAGTTCTTTTTAACAAGATTATACTTATCACAATGTTGATAATCAAGTCCAGCTAGCAAGTTGAGTAATCCAACATAGGCTCATTCTGAAAACGTAGCCCTATATAGATTTCTGGAGATCGTGAATTATGTAGCCAGATGTATGTATGGCTGCATTTCGTCTTTAAAACGAACGCTGCGGAGTGGTATGAAGCCGTTCGTTTTTGTGCTTACCAGCTGACCGCTTACCGCTGTATGGATGGCTTTCCCTCTGTTGCCAGTTTGTCCAGTTAGCTTACCATGTACTGTACAATTTTGACTCACCGACAGGTTTTGAGAAATCACCAACAAATGCCTGAAATCACAGGCAAATAGTGCTCATTCATGTGAGTAACAATCACACAGTGTGATCTATCAAAGACGCGATCTGTGAGAATCGCCGATGAGTCGCCGATGACCATGAGATATTTGGCGTGCTAAATATCTGAAACTGTCGGCAATTCAAGTCATGCCATGTGAAATGTGTTCTGGTTGAAAGTAACATTAGCGATTACCTACAGCCAATGAGAGAGCAGCAACCACTAGTATGGGTATCTACAGGCCAGCGGGAGGTTGAGGGAGAAGTTTAAATGGCTCATTTTAGATCTATTTGGACCCAAGAAATGGAGGAAAACTAGTGTAAATTTGGCAGGAGCACCTGTGTCTGTTTGACATGTCATCTGAGCAATACCACAACCGGGTCGAAAAAAAAAAAAGTTTAAGAGAAAATCACAGCTCATTATGACATCAGCTTTAAAAAATATTTAAAATTACTTTATCGAAAACATACCGAACCGTGACACCACTGTGTCGTATCGAACCGAACCGTGATTTTTGTGAACCGTTACACCCCTAATATATATATATATATATATATATATATATATATATATATATATATATATATATATATATATATATATATATATATATATATATATTACACACACACACACACACACATATACAGTTGAAGTCAGAATTACTAGCCCCCTAGTAAATATTGTTTTCTTTTTTTAAATATTTACCAAATGATGTTTAACAGATCAAGGAAATTTTTCACAGTATGTCTGATAATATTTTTTCTTCTGGAGAAAGTCTTATTTGTTTTATTTTGGCTAGAATAAAAGCAGTTTATAATCTTTTAAAAACAATTTTAAGATTTATTAGCCCCTTTAAGCTAGATTTTTCTTCGATGGTATACAGAACAAACCATCATTTTACAATAACTTGCCTAATTAACCCTAACTTGCCTAGTTAACCTAGTTAAGCCTTTAAATGTCACTTTAAGCTGTATAGAAGTGTCTTGAAAAAATATCTAGTCAAACATTATTTACTGTCATCATGGCAAAGATAAAATAAATCAGTTATTAGAAATGAGTTATTAAAACTATTATGTTTAGAAATGTGTTGAAAAAATCTGCTCTGCGTTAAACAGAAATTGGGGGGGGGGGGGGAATAAACAGGGGAGCTAATAATTCAAGAGGGCTAATAATTCTGACTTCAACTGTATATTTGTATATCTATTTCTGAGAAGTGTCCACCACTGATGAAAAGACCTTTCTGGGATCTTTACTGTGGCCATATCTCGATTTGGCCACATAATAAAGCATGTGAAAAATCTTTAATGTCTGTGGTTCTAATATTTAAAAAATATTTTAAAGTAGTTTGCATGCTACTTTTGCTTTTTTTCTTATTGCCCCCAAAAGGTCACATTCAGACATGAGGATAATGATTTACATATACAGAAATAGTTATTGTGATTTGTAAAATGCTGAACTACTGCTCTTAACTGATTGGGGTTGGATATATTTAACATTGAAAGTTTGGAGAATAAAAATGCAATTTTAAGAAAAGACCTACACTCTTGGTAAGGCAGTAAGAGTAATGCTGACATCTAGTGTCCACGTGACTACAAATTGACTACAAAATATTTTCTCTCTTATATGCTGTTTAATGCCTTGGAATTATATTAATAATTATATTAATAACTTTAAGTATAAATTAGTGTTTTCAGTCTTTAGATCATATGTCATAATCCCTAAATATGAGTATCTTTTGTGAGGGACAGAGGGGAACTTTTTGTGGTGTACGGTTATTTACTTAAATGTTTTTATAGTGCTGGATTAAATATTGAGAACCAGTAATCTTAAAAATAAATAAATAAATAATTCATTATTGACGAGGGTGTCATTTTAAAATCTACCAACAGATGTCAGAAGAACAAGCAGTAACGAGAGACCAGTGGTCTCCAAATACAGTAAAAGTTTTTAATTGTTTGTTTTTGGGGTTTTTAACTAAAGATACAGACAGTCCATAAATAGAATTAAGAATTATACTTTTTTTTGGCCAAACTATCCTTAATGATATTAAAACAAGGGCATAGGAAAATATTTGCAAACATGCAATACATTCATACAAAAAATACATTCATGAAGTGGTGTATTTAATTTAAATGAGAGAATGAAAATTATTAGGTTTACTTAATCTCTTCAATCATGAACTCCACTTGTTTACAAATGCCAGTATGACTGTGAAAGAGTTTATCAGGCCTGTCTTTTTGGTGCAAATTATAAATATTTATTTAGAGATGTTTGAACCTAGGATCCAGGCGGTTTTCGTCCAGGCCACGGTACACTGGACCAGCTCTATACCCTCACCAGGGTGCTCGAGGGTTCATGGGAGTATGCCCAACCAGTCCACATGTGTTTTGTGCTCTGGAGTATGGGGTCAGAGGCGCTCTGTTAAGGGCCGTCTCATGTGCACAGAGTGGGAGTCTGGTTCGCATTGCCGGCAATAAGTCAGACTTGTTCCCAGTGCATGGTAGACTCTGGCAGGGCTGAAAAGTGTCACCAATTTTGTTCATAATTTTTATGAACAGAATTTCAAAGCCCAGCCTTGGGCTGGAGGGGGTCCGGTTCGGGGACCACAGGATTTCATCTCTGTTATTCGCAGATGATGTTATGTTGGCTTCATCGAACATTGACCTTCTGCATGCAGTGGGGCGGTTTGCTGCTGAGTGTGACGCGGCTGGGATGAGAATCAGCACCTCCAAGTCCGAGGCCATGGTGCTCCACCGGAAAAAGGTGGTTTGTCATCTCCAGGTTGAAGGAAAGTCCTTACCCCAGGTGGAGGAGTTCAAGTATCTTGGGGTTTTGTTCACGAGTGAGGGAAGGATGGAACATGAGATTAACAGGCAGATTGGTGCAGCGGCAGCAGTAATGCGCTCGATGTACCGGTCCATTGTGGTAAAGAAGGAGCTGAGCCAAAAGGCAAAGCTCTCGATTTACCGGTCAATCTACGTTCCTACTCTCACCTATGGTCATGAGCTTTGGGTCATGACCGAAAGGGCAAGATCTCGAATACAAGCGGCCAAAATGAGTTTCCTTCGCAGGCTGGCAGGGCGAACCCTTATGGATAGGGTGAGGAGCTCTGTCATCCGGGAGGAGCTCGGAGTAGAGCCGCTGCTCCTCCAAATCGAGAGAAGTCAGCTAAGGTGGCTCGGGCATCTTTTTCAGATGCCTCCTGGACGCCTACCAAGGAAGGTGTTCCAGGCATGTCCCACCGGGAGGAGGCCTCGGGGAAGACCCAGGAAACGCTGGAGGGACTATGTCTCTAGGCTGGCCTGGGAACGCCTCGGGATACCCCCGGAGGAGCTGGAGGAAGTGTCTGGGGAGAGGAAAGTCTGGGGTTCTCTCCTAAGACCCGGCCCCGGAAAAGCGGTAGAAGATGAATTTAGAGATGTATTTATTTTCTTTACGTTGTAATCCCACCTTTTGTGGGACAAAACTTTGAGCAAAAGGTTTATTATTATATAAAATAAGTTGAAACAACTCGCAAGGTTATTTTGGTGCATCTTAAAAAAAGCTATTTTCATATTGTAGTGCACAATGCATTTAAGAAAAAAAAAAGCTTTTATGGTTTTCTACATATTTCAGAAACGCTCTGGTTACTAAAGTAACCCTCGTTCCCCGAGGGGGGGAACGGAAATGCTATGTGGAAAAACTTCCACCATGGGGATTTCGTCAGAATCCAATCATCTGAAAGAGTATAAAAACGGGCCAATGAAATGCCAATGAGTTGGCGGCGTCAGCGTGCACAGCTGTCTTGAATGACAATCAGCCTGGCATAAAGGCTAGCATGTGCTCAGCAACGACATCCTTTTCTAGCTGAAGAGGCTTTCACACTCAACAGCTAAGGGACAATCGTTGTGGCGAAGGAACATAGCATTTCCGTTCCCCCCCTCGGGGAACGAGGGTTACTTTAGTAACCAGAGCGTTCCCCTTCGGGAGGGGAACTTCAATGCTATGTGGAAAAACTTCCACCATGGGGAAATTTATGGAAAGCGCCACAACGAAAGAACCTTACCATGTCTCCAGTGAGGGGCGCGCCACGCAGCAGTACGAGCGCACCTGCATCGCTGGAGACACAGTCCTTCAACGTGTCCCCTGGCCCTTACTTACCTTACTTACCTTTTCTGGTTTAGATATATTTTTCGGGGAGTCGTAAAATACACCTAGTAGTTTCTAGGAATTTTTAAATACAACAGTACGTTGGGAAAGCGTTCAGTCCCGATAGGGAGGACGCTGCGGAGGCCACCTGCTGCCCGGAGGGGGAGACCTGGTGGCAAAATAGCATATGGACTAGCCCTGAGAAGGGGGAGTGCACATATGAAGAGGTGGTTAGCGGGGAGGGAAGACACGAGCCCGCCTAGGAGGGGGGACTACATCGTGGCTGAGTGAGCGTATGGGATCGCCAGCGGGGATCGCACATAGCAGGCACCTATACCCAGAACGCGGGATGACCAGCGGGCATACCTACAACGTAATGGGCCAACATTTGACTGCTCCGCTGAGTCAGATGCTGGGGGCCTCGGAGGAACTCTGCAGGGTTCGCCGAGTGGGGAACTCAACTGACAAAGCGAGAAAAGCGCACGTATCTCTGTGTTAGAGAGAAAGGCGCAGCAAGCGTTTTACAACACCTAACCGAATTTCCTCATTCA
This sequence comes from Danio kyathit, assembly GCA_903798195.1. Taxonomy (NCBI): domain Eukaryota; kingdom Metazoa; phylum Chordata; class Actinopteri; order Cypriniformes; family Danionidae; genus Danio; species Danio kyathit. The sequence goes on along the minus strand of LR812525.1, from coordinate 70,946,118 downwards.
CCGCTCGTGAGGAAATCAGTTCACTCGAAGATCAATCTCACAAATGCTCAGGTGTCGCCCAGCCCGCAGCTCTACAATGTCTGTTAGAGAGGCGCCGCGTGCTAACGCCCAAAAGGATGCGCGCTCCGAGTGGAGCGCGCTCCGAGTGGGGGACACGGCTCGCCCTAGCTCGATGAGCGAGGGAGATGGCATTCACTGTTCAGTGGGCCAACCTCTGTTTAGATATGGCACTTCCCATCTGCCAATCACCGTAACATATAAGAGCTGCTCAGAGGATCTAAGCTCTGAGTACGGTCCGTTATAATACGCAAGCGCGAACAGGACACCGCAATAAAGGGGCTGGGTCTGCCTCCTCCGTGGGCAGCGCTTGCAGGTTCACTACATAGTCTAAACGAGCGCTGTAGGAACCTAGGGCACCTAGGTGGGCCGGGGTCTCAGGTAAACGTGAGAGTGGGCCGGCCCAAAACGCTGGCACATTTCGCTGACCGAAAATGCCTCCAGATACCCGCCCATTTGACCGATGCCAACGCGACCAGCAGAGCTGTCTACCTGGACAGAAATCATATAGATACTGAGTCGAGTGATCGAGCAGACCTCTCCTAAGAGAGATCTTCAAATGGGTAAGAGAGGGGACAGGATATATATCCACGTCTCGCGCCTCTGGGGACTGGATGATGAGGCGATGCTTTCCCAGCGCGCCGCCATCGCCGCATCCTCAGAGCGGGGATGATCGCCACGCCAACCCCTCAGTGCGGAGGGGACAGCCTTGGCTCCAGCCAACTGAAGGAGGATAGCATCACACTGATCTGGCATGTTTGGGGTTTCCTTCTCGGAGAGAAGTACACCACACAGCGAATAGACTCCACATCAGGGCATAGGCATGCCTCATAGAGGGTGCTCTAGGCCTGAGTGATGGTGTTAACCACCTAACGGTAGGTCACCTAAGTCCTCCGAGCTCCATCTATGGGCCTGATGTCCATAGAACTGGGCGCGGGTGCCAAACGGTGCCTGTCCCCAAAGAAGAAGTTTCTTCCATGGGACATGCCAGGGAGGGGCCATCACGAGGAGAGAGCTAGAATACAGGTTTGATTGGGCCTGAGAGGCGCAATGCATAGACCTGTTCCTCGCCTCCCTGACTTTACACAGCATCTGTGCGAGTAGGCTCACTGGAGAAATGCGTATTACGCACGCCCCGGGGCCAGCTGTGTAGCCAGTGCGCAGAACGCACCCATAACAGCTGGACAGTCGGGGGTGGAGCCTCCATTCTCCCAGGCGAACTGCCGTGAGAGCGCAGCGGCTGCACGGTTGAGCTCGGCGGGGAAAAATGGAATGCAGCGATTGCGCCGCGTATGACTCCGGGGGAGCAGACGGCGAGCGAGCTGAGACATGCGGCGACAGCGAATATCTCCCTTGCGGTTGATATACACCATCGCCACCATGCTGTTCGTCCTGACCAGCACGTGTTTCCCTTCTAACACCGGTAAAAAACGGTGCAGCGTGAGATACACTGCCAACAGCTCCAGGCAGTTAAGATGCCAATGCAACCAGTTTCCTACCACGGAACCACAGCTGCATGCCCGCAACACACGGCCCCCCAGCGTGAACTGGAAGCATCCGTCAAACGACGACATGCCTGGACGCTTGTTCTAGAGGCCCGCGGGCCTGTAGAACACAGGGTCCATCCAGAGGCTGAGGGCGCGGCGACACAGCTGAGTGACAGTCACCCGGTGCGCGCTCGCGTGCCATGCGCGTCTAGGGACCCGATCGTGAAGCAAATGCTGAAGTGGTCTCATATGGAGCATCCGAGCGGCGAGACCGCCGCTGCGGATGTCATATGCTCCAGGAGCCTCTGAAATAATATCAGTGGGACCACATTTTGCTGTCGAACTCTCTCAGACAGGCCAGCATCAGCCCGGCGCGCTCTCGGGGGAGGCGCGCCGTCATGGTGATCGAGTCCAGCTCCAACCCGAGAAAAGAGTTGCTCTGCACGGGGGCGAGGCTGCTCTTTTCTCGGTTGACCTGAAACCCCAATTGGTCGAAGTGCCGAAACACCCTGTCTCTGTGCGTAATCAATTAATCCCGCGAGCGCGCTGAAATCAGCCAGTCGCTTGAAATAATTGAGTATGCGGATGCCCGCAAGCCGAAGCTGGGGCACCCTCCGCGAGCTTGGTGAAAACCCGCGGAGACAGAGAGAGCCAAAAGGGGAGGACTTGTACCGCCAGGCTCGACTTCAGACGCAAACCGCAGGAAACTGACGGTGGCGTGGAAGTATGGAGAGATGAAAGTACGCGTCCTTCAGGTCTACTGCTGCAGACCAATCCCGAGGACGAACGCTTCGGAGGGTGCGCTTCTGCGTAAGCTTTCTGAACGGCAGCTTGTGAAGCCAGCGGTTCAAAAAGCGCAGATCAAGGATTGGCCGTAGCCCACCGCTCTTTTTGGGTACGATGAAGTGCGGGCTGTAAACCCGCTCTCCATCCCGGCTGGAGGGACCGGTTCGATTGCATCCTTCGCCAGGAGGACAGCAATCTCCTCTCGCAAGACAGGGGCGGACGCAGGGCTGACCCTGGTGAAATACACACCCGTGAACTTGGGAGGCCGTTTCGCGAACTGAATCGCGTAGCCGAGTCTGATCGCGCGGATGAGCCATTGCGATGGGCTGGCCCGCGCTAACCAGGCAGGCAGAGCCCTCGCAAGTGGCTTTGTCCGCACGATCGCTGACGTACCAGCGGTGGGGGCAGCGCGGAGTGGGTGGGCTCAACCGGGAAGCACTGGGGTCCCACAGGAGAGCAGGAGGCAAGAGCTTCACTCTTGTCTCGCACCCGTACTCCGGAGGTGGGGCTGGGAGGGGGAGAGAAAGGAGACCGTTCTCTCTCGCTCCGCGAGCCACTGGCGAAGTGCACCGATCCTGAGAGCTGGAAAGCATAGCGTCCCAGACTGGCAGTGTTCGGGCTGTCACATCCGGGGAAGGGAAAAAATGCTCTTTCTCTGAGGTTTTGATAGCGTTTTTTAACGCGGTTTAGAAGAAGAGCCCCGCCCTCCAGCGGGGAAAGAGCAAATTTCCTCCTCTCCAGATGGCCCGTCTCAGGGACGCTTCGCGGTTCGTTTACCGAACTTAGCGGCGCCCTGGGGCGGGGAGCGCTGGTTGCCTGCGAGATGCTCGGCGCAGCCGCTTGGCCAGAGGCGCAGGCAGGGGCGACCGAGCAAAGCCGCAGGCGGGCGCTCTCGGCGTGAAGCAGTGGATGTGGATGGCTCGGCGGGGAGGAGCGGTTTTACGATCCCGCCGAGAGATGGTATTACCCATCGCCTCCGACTGCTCGCTCACCGGCGTGAATTCCTGGGCGAATTCACTGACGGTGTCGCCGAACAGGCCAGCCTGGGATATGGGTGAGCTAAGAAAGCGAAGTTTGTCAGCATCACGCAGATCACCAGGTTTAGCCCGTGGTGGCGTTCCTGGGCCACTAATGTGACCATCGTCCTTCCCTGGGGCACACACAGCCGACTTCAGTCGATAGCTGTGCGGAGCTCATGCTCAGTCCTGGGTCGGAACCATCCCCGCGCAGCTGGGCCAGCGCCTGCGCTAGGGAGCGCTGGTAGGTGGCCGTAGCATGCATGGTGAGGGCGGAGGCGCACGCAGCGCACTGCGTGGGCTTCCTGTGCACATCCAGGAAGAAGGGGACGTGGAGGCTTAGAAGGTCTTGCCTTCTTTATCTCCTCCACATCACACCCCTCTAGTCGGTCCGTCCGCGGGGCTGGGGGATAAACCATCTCCAGACCCACGGCCGAAACAGCCTGGGAAGCACGGCTGCAAGTCTGCTTCTGGATTCGACGCCACGCCCATCATCCCGGAGGAAGAGAGCAGGTTCGAATCCTCATCAGACAATGACAACCAACCCTCCAAGGATGGTGAGGATGAAAGCGCACGCAGATCGGGCAGAAAAAAGTGCCCTCCAAGACTGCGTGAGCTTACTGCGCACTTTCCGGGAAGAAGGGGACGGAAGGCTTAGAAGGTCTTGCCTTCTTATATCCTCCACATAACACCCATCTAGTCGGTCCGGCCGCGGGGCTGGGGGATAAACCATCACCAGACCCACGGCCGAAACAGCCCGGGAAAGCACGGCCATCATGTCTGCTTTTTAGATGCCAACACCGTGCTCTCCACCCCGGAGGGAGGGAGCGAGCGGGTTCGCATCCTCATCAGACAATGACAGCCCATCCTCCGATGCAGCGATGGACATCTGATCCTCGGTGTCATCAAGTGAGAGGGCGACCACCCGAGGATGGAGCGCTTCTCTCACCTGAAGCTTGGATGGAGCGCGTGGAGGAGCGAGAGGTCCGCGAGCCCGAGGGCGGCGGATTTATTCCCACTGAAACCCTCAGATCTGCCCGAGTGCCAACCGCAGTGCGGGGGACAACTGGGGTGGGTCGCTCTTTTGCAAGAGCGAGCCGCGATCTTAACTGCGCAGCAGACATGACATCACAATGATGGCATGCACTGCCCGCGAGCACCGCATCAACATGCTGGACCCCCAGACATGAAACGCAGTGCTCGTGCCCATCATCCGGGGACAGGAAACCACCGCAACCAGAAACGCACGGTCGGAGCGACGTCTTGAAAAAGACGCGCTGCACAACCGTGTTGCTCTTTTAGGAAACTTGCTTCCTATATACATACCGCTCTTGGAGGACCGGACCCAAAGGACGCCAGGCAAGGGAGAACAACCCAGCTCGACCATCTGCCACTGCGTATACACGCTCTGGACCGGGAGAAGCTGCTTCTCGATCTCTCTCTGTAGACACAGGTTGGAGATACCCTCATAGACTCTCTCAGAAGCTCGTGAAAGGCTCTGAAAGCGAAAAGGATGTCGTTGCTGAGCACATGCTAGCCTTTTATGCCAGGCTGATTGTCATTCAAGACAGCTGTGCACGCTGACGCCGCCAACTCATTGGCATTTCATTGGCCCGTTTTTATACTCTTTCAGATGATTGGATTCTGACGAAATCCCCATGGTGGAAGTTTTTCCACATAGCATTGAAGTTCCCCTCCCGAAGGGGAACTGAAATTCAGTTCATTAAACTTTCATTGTGTCAAAAGAGTTTTACAGAGATTCAGTGAAAATAAGAGATAGCAAAATGAGACTGATCAGTAATACTTCTGATAAGTTGTGTATTTTCATGCTTAAAGTTTTAATTAACTTTTTTTTAATACTACAAATGGTATTTATGAAATTCTCATGTTTTTACTTTATTGGTCATCTCATCAAAAAAGATGTGGTGCACCATTTTCCTGTCAGTAATGGTTTTAAAATTCTGTGGTTTCAACTTCGTTCACAAGCAATAAAAATACACTACCAGTCAAAAGTCTGGACACAATCAACATAATTTTAGTATTTTAGACAGTTTATGTTCTTTAAAAAATTACTTATATAAAGGGATATACTGTGTATTTACTTATATAAGAAGCACTGCAATATGGCTAACATGCACTCTCAGACACATGCACTAAATAGAGCAAGTGATGGCATTGTGAGGGGTAGGGGTAAGTTAAAAGTGTACATGTCTGAGAGTGCAATATGACTATTTAGTAGTATTGTATGAAGATAATAAAATAAAAAGAATGTTAAACAATGTATTTCATGTTTACTAAAGGCTCTTAGCTTTTAGCCAATCAAATTTGAGATTTGGAAAGACCTCTTTGTATAAATGTAGTTAAATGATTTTATTCTGTAAACAACTGTTTTACAACTAATTTTGATAACAAATATTTACATATTTATAAATTAATTTTTTACTTATACACTGATAATGATTATTCTGTTAAGTAACTTAAATGCTACAGAAGAAGCATTTAATTCAGACAAAATGCCAATTTTATATGACATTCTCAATTCAAGCTTGTAGAAGTATATTTTACTTGAAGGTAATATGAAGGTGATACAATGTTTCTGATATATAGTTGTATATTATTTTGTTAGTTAAAAAGTTTACTTTTTCAACAGTATTGGTCCCATTTCAAGTGTTGTATGTTGTAGTGAAACTGCTCTGAAAGAACAGATAAAGGGGTAACTTGGGTAATTCTGGGGGATTATTATCTATTTTTCAGAGTTTTGCTGAATCTAGGATCGGCATTGATCAGAACGTTCACCTTCAAACTTAATGTGTTCCAGAAAAAGATGTTCCACTGCAACTTGGCCCAGTATAAACAGTGGAAGACATTGTCTCTCGGAATCATCACACTGTAATGTACTGTAAATGTACTGTAATCAAATTATTTACCTTATTCTGAATAATATGATATTGTGATTAAGGTGTTTACATGAGTTTCTTTAAGAATTTTTTGTTCATGTTCCTGTTTTACATGCTATCAAATACATCATAGTTCTTAAACTCAATTTCTGGAGGGCCGCAGCTCTGCACAATAGTAGTCTTGAACACCTTGATTAGTTGGATCAGATGTGTTTGATAGGGTTGAAGCAAAACTGTGCAGAGCTGCGGCCCTCAGGGAATTGAATTTGAGACCTATGATATACATAGATCAATTATCATTATCAATATGTCCTCATTCCCAATGAAACGCCATCCAAAATTCCCTCAGCTTTGTTGTTTTTTTCCTGGAATGGATCAAACAAAGGAAGTGGTTATAGGAAACAACATGATCCGTTGCTGACAGAGAAGAAAACAGTACCTTCTGAAACTGAAAAAGTCAGAGAGTCTAGAAAGAAAAAAGGTGTTAATGAGCTCAGCGAAAAATGGAGGAAGGCAAAAATGCAAACAGTTAGAGACATCTCACAACTCATCACTCAAGTCACTTGCCTTATTCAGATTAAATAAATATTCAGATTTCTGATGTCCATGTAAACATCAGTGTTCAGTGACACAGCCTTGTTTAAATGGAATTAAGCTCTCTTTTTTCAAGTCATGGTGACCCAGTATAAACAGTGGAAGATGATGCTTGGATTCATTGTGTGGAAAAATGTATTGTAAATACCACTTCAACTGTCTTTTTCACAGACATTTTCAGAAATGTGTGGTGACAGTAGTTTAGTTTCAGTATATTGTCACACCCTCTGCCCGCTCCAGTAGTCCCAGTAACCGCATTCAATCACCATTCATCACACACCACACACGTGAACCCTCACCAGACTACTAATCACCTGCACCTGCAATCACCAGCACACTATGGCTGTTTCTCAATATGCTTTCTTTAGCGTTCTTGCGTCCTCGTGTTCTCGTGTAACGTCATCATCAGCTGCCAAATTTCAGTTCCAATACTCAAGACCGAAAGAGCAGAGGACGCGTGAAACTTCCCGGATGCTGTTTGTTTTATTAGAACATAACACAAAATCAGAGATACATCAGAAATAGTCAGTAAGGATACAGATGGATATTTAAAATATTAGGGAGAAAGGGGAAGAGGAAAAAAAAAAAAAAATAAATAAAAAAAAATAATAATAAATAAAAATAAATAAATAAATAAATAAAATAAAATAAATGAAAGAGACATTTGCACAGTTTTCTTTTAAAACAATATATTGTGTTAAAGTTATATATATATAAATAAATTAATGAATAAATAATAATAATAATAATAATAATAATAAAAGAAGGGGAGGGGGTGGGGGGGCAATTGGAAGACATCTTACTTATCGTGTATGTAATGTAGCTGTTTATTAAATCTATGTTTCTTGATATCGAGGACGCACCGATGCAGACTTGAGCGCCGATTTCGCTCTAGAAGTCCCAGAAGTCATTGCGACTGGAGGTGGGAAGTGCAGCATTTTAATTAGATTTATTATTAAAGTTCAGAGATATAACTTATTTACCTCAGGAGATTCCTTAAATGAGATGGTGAATACAATCAATTAACTTTATTAAGACCATGAAAATCTTAATAAAGGCATAAACACATTAAGGGTGTTTGTTTACTGAAATTCATATTAAAGTCTGTTTTATTTGTATTGTGCAACGTATATTTATAATGTTTTTATGCAGACTATATATTTTGAAAAGGGGAAAAACAATAAATCGTTGTATGAATGCTGTAATGTTTAAATAAATATCCATTAAAAATGCGTGAAGGTCACGTGACCATCGGGAAGAACGCAGCATCTCATTTCTCACAGGACGCGTTCTCTGTTCTTGTGGTCTCCCGAGTTTGTTCTTCCGAGGACACCTGGCAAGACCGGTCTTCATAAGAACGCAAGTCCGTTCTCTGCGTTCTTGGAATTGAGAAACAGCCTATATATACTCACCTCATTCATTCACTCACCGCCTGGAATCAAAGTCAGATGGTCCTCCTCGATGAACTCACCTGATTTCTCCTGTGCTCTTCCGTGAATGTGCTCATTCTCTTGTGGATGAAAAGGGAAGTGTAGCCTGATCTCACGAGGAAACGTATTTTACGTTTTGTCAGTTTAGTGTCTAATTCGTACGAATTCGTACGAGTTCAGTCGTACAAAAATGTACGATTTTAAAAGGAGGCGTGGCGCCTAACCCCACCTCTAACCCCAACCGTCATTGGGTGATGAGCAAATCGTACTAATTTGTACAAATTAGATCGTATGAATTCATACGAATTAAACACTAAATCAAAAAGTTACGAATTGCCGTGAGATTGCGTTGGGAAGTGATTAATGTTGTATTGGTGTTTTACCAAAGAACTGAGCTTACCATCTGAACTGTGTGTAAGATCGCTCTTCCTCTGCTACACCACTCACCTGCTACATCTCTCAGCTGTTGTTGCATCGCACGAATAAATACCCTTAACGATTTATCCTTCTTTGTCCTCCTTGTGTGACCGTGACATATATGATTTTCTTATTTAATTTAGGTTTTGTATACCTGATGTCGGTTTGTAACAATCATCATTCTGTTTATTTTCTCCATGTTTAATAATTTATTTCATTCACTTGTTTGACACAACGGTTTCTCATTCTATTATAACAAAGAATGCATGTGAAATTGTTTCACTACATGAGAGATTTAAAGGTAGAGTATGTAAGTTTGACACCCAGTGGTTGAACTAGGTATTGCACACCTGGTTCAAAACACACGCAAGTGCAGGTTGCCAGATTGATGTCATCAACAGAAGCGAGCCTGACTATCGAGCCTAAAGGTAAATTTAAGTCTTGTTCTAAATAAAAGCACCGGCACACGATGGAAGAAATATTTTCCATATTAAAAGGAGTTTTTGTTTTAATCAACACCACAAATTGATATATTAGAACAGCTTCTATTTCTTGCAGCTGAACAACAGAAAACTATGAAATTGGTCACCTCAGGTACACCTCAAGTGCTTTATTCAGTGTTAAATGCTAATGATGTGTGTTTGAATGGCATTTTACTAGACATTTATTGCCATACTACTGAAAGCAGCAGCAGATAGTTTCACCTCAGATCTTTAAAATAAAATAAACCGTTTGAAATTGAATCTGACTCAGTGCAAGCCAACACATATCAGTGATTCAGCATCTACATTTAATAATGTTAAAGAGGTTTATTATGTATTAATTAGATTATAAATTTTACAATTTCATTGGAGTAATTACATTATTTTATTCTCGTCTGGTGCAAACAGCCAAATTGCTTATCACTGCATATCTCATCACGTATACAGCGGACACAGGGATACAATGTAACCTGCTCATCTAATGTTTACTTTCATAATATTTTTATTATTTGCTTATTAATAGCCACCTCATGTGGAACTCTGAATCTGCATCTCATTTTGGAGGCTGTTACTGTCCACCGGAGGTCGCATTTCAGTCACGCATACTTTTGAGAGCCTTTATGACTGAATGAATGAAATACAGTTTTCCACCATTTACCATTGTTTTTCAGATTAACAAGAATGTTCACTTAGCATGTTTCTTAAATATCTGCAAGCATATTATGGTATTTTTATGCTTTAGAAGAGTCCAAAACTTACAGCACCTTTAATTGTGTTTTAAATGATGTCTTACTAAATCTAAATATATTTTTAGCTTTCTTTCATGTTTCATGTTTAGTTGCACATTGTAAATATTCTGTTATATTGTTATATACCAAATTTTGTTATATATTGTTATAAAATACTTTATTTAGATTTTATTTAGGTATTAAGTATGAGGACAACATAGTGTACTGAAGAATGTGGTTTAATTTAATTTATGTCAAAGTAATTAAAATGTTTAAAACGTAAAAATGTAATTTAATTTAATTTAATTACATTTTTGGATAGTTCAGTAAAACACTTTGCTGGAATGTTAATTTCCTTAACATTAAACTTCCATGGGTGTCTGTCTGAAAAATGTGTGCCCAGAAACTGTGCTTTGAATTTATCTAAAGAACTCTCTGAGCAGATATGTATTAGAAGCAATCTACTGTAATTCTCCAGAAGGGCTGCAGCTTTTTATGTTGCATTTATATGAAGTATAAGCACAGCCCACCATCAACTCACAATAAAGATTATAAATACCTCCAGTGAAGGCATTTTTCACAACTCATACAATTATTGTGCATTCTAAACAACCAATAAGGAAATAATACCTCAAAGAAAAACTTTGAAGATATTTTGTTTTGGATAGAGCCAATGATGACAGCACAATTGAGAGTATTTGTTGTTTTGTTTTGCAAGGTAGGTTCTTAACTTCTATTTTAGTGTAAGCTAGACAATGTGTAAATAATTGCATGTGTGTGCATATATATATACAGTTGCAGTCAGGATTATTAGCCCCCCTGAATTATTAGCCCCCTGATTTATTAGCCCCCTGTTTATTTTTTTTCCCCAATTTCTGTTTAACGGAGAGAAGATTTTTTTCAACACATTTCTAAACATATTAGTTTTAATAACTCATTTATAATAATTGATTTATTTTATCTTTGTCAAGATGACAGTAAATACTATTTTAATAGATATTTTTCAAGACACTTCTATACAGCTTAAAGTGACATTTAAAGGCTTAACTAGGTTAATTAGGTTAACTAGGCAGGTTAGAGTAATTAGGCAAGTTATTGTATAATGATGGTTTGGTCTGTAGACTATCAGAAAATCTAGCTTAAGGGGCTAATAATTTTTACCTTAAAATGGTTTTAAAAAAAATTTAAACTGCTTTTGTTCTGGCCGAAATAAAACAAATAAGACTTTCTCCAGAAACAAAAAAAAATATTATCAGACATACTGTGAAAATCTTCCTGCTCTGTTAAACATAATTTGGTGAAATATTTAAAAAAGGAAAAAAAACTTCAAAGGGGGTCTAATAATTCTGACTTCAACTGTATATATATATATATATATATATATATATATATATATATATATATATATATATATATATATATATATATATATATATATATATATATATATATACATTTCAAACATGTATGCATTTACAAAACATTTATTATTACAAAATACGTATTAAAAGTAAAAAAAAAAAAAAACTATATTTTAATCTTGCATTTCCAAAAGTGTAAGTATATGCAAAAAAATGCTTTGCTATTAAATTTTATTGTTTTTTTTTTTTTTTGTCTTAATAGAATTTACATGCAGCATTATATTATATTATATTATATTATATTATATTATATTATATTATATTATATTATATTATATTATATTATATTATATTATAGATGTGAGTCATTAGCATATAGATTTGATATTATAGATGGCATGTCATTCCGACGTCTTTAGACATCTTATGTCTTTCAGTCTTTAGACCAGGGATGGGCAAACTTGATCCTGGAGGGCCGGTGTCCCTGCAGACTTTTGCTCCAACCCTAATCAAACACACCTGCCTGCAGCTTTCTGGTGATCTTGAAGACACTGATTAGTGTATTCGGGTGTGTTTGACTAGTGTTGGAGCAAAAGTCTGCAGGGAGACCGGCCCTCCAGAATCAAGTTTGCCCATCCCTGCTTTAGACAGTCCTTTGCCATTGACAGCTGCTGTGGAGTTTTGACTTTCTTTCTTGAGTATAAAGGTCAGGCTTAAGGATTGACAACTCGTGACACCCCACTGCCAAGTTTTTCTGCAGCCTAGACAAAAACAATATTATTAATTTATTTATTGACTGATTTAATTTTTAGTGTTCAAGGTAATGTATGTAACACTGAAAAGAATGTTTTAATAGTGTAAAGAATATTTAATCTTGTAACCATAACACTTCCTGTCTACTTCCTGCTCATTGAGATATGAGTCGTTGATGATGAAAAATGACTTTTTAGGTCAAAAAGGTTGTAGACCCCTTGTCTAGCTATGCAAAATACTAGTTCCCTAAAAAGTGAAAAATTGCTGCAAGAGGACATGTCTCTACACTCTCAGAAATAAAGGTACACAAGCTGTCACTGGGGTGGTACCTTTTCAAAAGATACACATTTGTACTTAAAGGGTCCATATTGGTACCTCAAAAATATATATTAGTACCTAAAAATTTAAGAGGAACACTTTTGTACTTTTTAGGTACTAATATGTACCCTTGAGGTATTAATATGGACCTTTTAGGTACAAATTTGTACCTTTTGAAAAGGTACCACCCCAGTGACAGCTCGCCTACCTTTATTTCTGAGAGAGTATATTGTCATCAAAATAGGACAAATTGCAGACAAACTCTACTATCTCACTATATTGCAGCAAACTTATATAATTTATAGAAAATAACACCACAAACCTATAGTGATTAAAATAATTATTATAATTTATATATATATATATATATATATATATATATATATATATATATATATATATATATATATATATATATATATATATATATATATTAGTGGTGGGCCGTTATCGGCGTTAACGTGCTAAAAATATCGCCGTTAATCTATTCTCAAAGTTGGGTGAGAGCTGGGTCTTTTCTACGCAAGCTATGATGACTTTCACCTTGATAGTTTAGCGCGGATGTATACCTGACCGGTGAGCCGTCTGGGAAAGAAGTGCCCTTCTGAATCAAATCAGCAGGATGCCTGACTCTAACTGCAGTTGAGCAGTTTCACTTTAACTCACGAACATTTAATTTATGCCTTCGTGACAAACTGGGCTATTAGAGGCAAATAAATGAGTAAGGACAGGTGAGAGTGTTATGGAATTTAATAACGCACGCCAAATGAGAAGAAAAAAAACTTCCGCATTTCGCGATGTGTGTATGTGTGTGTGTGTGTGTGTGTGTGTGTGTGTGTGTGTGTGTGTGTGTGTGTGTGTGTGTGTGTGTGTGTGTGTGTGTGTGTGTGTGTGTGTGTGTGTGTGTGTGTGCGTCTGTGTGGTCCTTTACTGACAGACGCCTGTGTGGATCTTGTCGGAAAATATGGCGAAAAGTCCTACATGACGGGAATAGTTTGTCAGTATTGCCACTAAATATCTGCATACTCCACGTCTTAATTCCATTTCTGTTTAGTTTAGTTATGACTTTAGTCGCATTAAGTAATCAAAAATCGCTGTTTACATGGTGACTCTTAATCAGAGTATTGTTTTAATCATATTAAAATCGTATTAAAGTATTGTTGCCCATGTAAACATACTCAATGCTTGACACCGTCAGGGCTCTGTGAACTTGCCTTTGCGAAGCAGCATTTTCTGTATGTACGTACATCAAAAGCAAGTATGAAATCGCAGTTTGGAGCTTATGTAGGTCTACAGTTCAACATTCATGTTTAACTGAATAAACAGTTAGTAAACACAAGTACATCTTATTGAACATCATTTATTTTCATCACCAATTATCATAGTAGAACAGTTTCTCAAGCAGTTTGTGATGCATTTTGGAAACAGGAAATGAGCCCCTGGTCTAATGTGCCACCTGGCTTGAGAAACCCGTTCTCAAAGACTTATTATTTGGGTAGCACACATATTCTGAATGCCTTCGGCAGATTTTAAATGAGCCATTTTAATCTAGATTAACCTAGATAAAAAAAATTTATCTATGCCCATATATATATATATATATATATATATATACATTTCAAACATGTATGCATTTACAATACATTTATTATTACAAAATAACTATTAAAAGTAAAAACAGTTAAAACAGTGCGACGCAGTGGTGCAGTAGATAGTGCTGTCGCCTCACAGCAAGAAGGTCGCTGGATCGCAGGTTCGAACCTCGGCTGGGTCAGTTGGCGTTTCTGTGTGGAGTTTGCATGTTCTCCCTGCGTTTGCGTGGGTTTCCTCCGGGTGCTCCGGTTTCCCCCACAGTCCAAAGACATGCAGTACAGGTGAATTGGGTAAGCTAAAAAAATTGTCTGTAGTGTATAAGTGTTCCCAGAGATGGGTTTCAGCTGGAAGGGCATCCACTGTGTAAAATTGTGCTGGATAATTTGGTGGTTTATTCCGTTGTGGCGACCCCGGATTAATAAAGGGACTAAGCCGACAAGAAAATGAATGAATATATATATATATTATAAGTTTATGCAACGTGTCATATCACTTACCTCTCACTGTGATTTTTCTGGAGAGAAACAATAAACCATATGTTTACACAGAGGTTAATATTAATTCCTGCCTGTGTTGGCATAAAAATACTACTACTACTACTAATAATAATAATAATGAATGAATACTAAGCTAAATAAATATCTGTAGGTCCCCTTTGTCAAAGATAATTATAATTTAGCCTATATTTAATCCATAACAACTCAGAAGCAAACTAGATTACTCTGGTGTCATGAATATAACTTACATCTGGCTAAAATAAAGAACTTTTCTACCACTTCAGTTGAAAAGATTACCATTTAACCATTTTAGTATTATACTCAATGTGTAAAAACATTTTTGACAACAGCATACTTCAGAGTACATCTGTCTTTTAATGTCTTTGCAAATACTTGACCTTAATTTGGTCAGTCCTTAGATACTCTAGTCCAGTGGATCACCCAAATGTCTCACTGAGAAGCTACAAAAAATCCAAAAATAAAGCTACAAATGATCCAAAATTGTTTAACTCTAATAACATTAAGTAAAAGGCACAATGAAGCTACTATGCATTTTTCAAGGTTGTACATCTCAGAACTGAGGCTGATACAGTATGTAACTCAATCCATAGATAACAAAACAAACTGGAAAACCAGTGAAAAAAATGGTTGTTTGTCAAGTCCACTCATCTGTGTGAAGCATACTTCCACAGTGTGCTTACTTACTGACCAGAGGCCCCTGAAGGGAACGTTGACCTTCAGGAGTAAGTGAAGGTATGAGGGTGCAGTGCTAGTGACTATTCTGTAAGCATCAATGATTTGAACTTGATACGAGCCTCGACGGGAAACCAATGCAGAAAGATTAAAGAGAGGTGTTATATTGGCTCTCTTGGGGTCATTGAAGACCAGACAAGCTACAGCATTATGGATCATCTGTATTGGTTTAAGGGTGCAAGATGGGAACCCAGCTAGAAGAACATTGCAGTAGTCCAGCCTTTAAATGAAAAGAGTTTCTCCAAGAATTCTTACTGAATTACGTGGGGTAAAGATAGATGATTCCAGTTGGATAGAGAAATTGTGTTGAATGTGTGGAGTTGCAAGGAAGACAAGAAGTTCCATTATTACCAGATTAAGCTGTAGGTGATGGTCTCTCATCCAAGCCGAGATATCGTCCAGGCAGTGTGAGATCCTTGTAGATAGAGTTGGGTCATCTGCATAAAATGTAAGATAGAGCTGTGTGTCATCGCCATAACAATGATAAGAGAACCCTTGTGATTGTATGATGGCTCCCAGTGATGTGCTGTAAATAAAAAAATAGAAGGGGGCCAAGAACATATCCCTGAGGTACTCAGTTGACAAGCTGTTTTGGATACCTCTCCTCTCCAGGCAGCTCTGAAAGATCTGCCAGTGAGGTAAGACTCCATCCAGCAGAGTGGACAGTAGAATCTGATAATTCAACATATCAAAAGCAGCAGTAAAAGCCGGTCCAGTAAAAGCAGAATGGATTGCCTGCCTTGGGAATCTGCAGGGCTTCAGTGAGTTATGTAGTCTCAGTGGAATGTCCACATTTAAAGCCTTATTGGTTTGCATTAAGCAGGTTATTGCATAAAAAATTTGGAAATTTGCTTGAAAACAAACTTTCCTGTGTTGTGGCAATAAGAAAGGAGAAAGACTGAAAACTGGAGTGGCACACAAGTGATGTTTGGGATGTTTGATGTCCCTTGGCTCTTGGCCCTGACCCACTAAGCACAGCTGGAAATCAGATCATGTACAAGGAAAAACAGGGACTGAACAAAACCGCAAAAGCAAAACAAGAGTACAAAAACTTCTCAGATCCAAATGTTATTACTTGTTCTGAAAATTACCACATTGTCAGACATTGGACCTGGACCATGAAGCACAGATTTCTTACCTCATCTTCAAGACTTCACAAACAGAGCATTCTGACAGTAAAGTATTTGCAGTAAATGCATCAATGCCACCATCTGAGCTCCAAAATTGGCTGCTGCTACCACCAGAGCTACAGCTGCCACAGCTGTCTAACCTGCCAGCGCCTCTTGATCCATAGGAGTCACCTGATCTACCAGTGCCTCTGGATCCACCGGGGTTGTCTGATCTGCTGATGCATCCTGACCCAAAACTTCCTGATCCACTGGGGTCATCTGATCGACTGGTGCCACCTGACCCAGTGCCTCCTGATGCATGGGGTTTGTTTGACCCACCGGTGCCTCCAGACCCAGAGCCTCCTGCTCCATGGGGGTGACCACCTGACCCAAGCTCCATGCGCCAAGTCCACCTCAGCTTCATGCTTTAAGTCCTACTATGCTTCATGCCCCAGGTCCTACTATGCTCCATTCTCCTGACCTCTCTCCACTACTTGAAACCTGGCCCTCTATTCCTCCCACGTTTGGCCTCTGCTCCTCCTCCCTCCTGAACTGTTCATTTTAGGAGAGCATATGGAAGCTGCTCCTTTGATGGAGGACTATGGCTGTTTCTCAATATGTATTCTTAAGTGTTCTTGCGTCCATGTGTTCTCATGTAATGTCATCATCGACTGCCAAAGTTTTAATAGGATGTGTGACAGAACCCAGATGTGTGCTTGATATTAAGGATTCATCGATGCAGATTTGAGTGCAGAACTTGCTTTTGAAGTCCCAGAAGTCATTGTGGCTAAATAAAGGAGGTGGGAGGAGCAGCAATTTATCTCAGGAGTTTCCCTAAATTAGATGAAATTATATTAAAATCTGTTTAATTTGTATTGTGCAAAGTATCTTTGTAAGACGTCTGTGCATATTTTATATATATTAAAAAACAAACAAACAATAAATCATTGTATGAATGCAGTAGAGTTTAAATAATTTACTGTTAAAAATGTGTGAAGGTCATGTAACCATTAGGAGGAACACAGCATCTCATTTCTCACAGGATGCATTCTATGTTCTTATGGTCTTCCATGTTTGTTCTTCTGGTAACTTGGCAAGAACAGTCACCATGAGAACACAAATTCGTTCTCTGCATTATTAAAATTGAGAATCAGCCTCTGGCATGAATATTACTGGAGGACCAACCAGACTTACTAGAGAGCATCAGTCCGCTCCACCAGCCATTCCCTTGGACTACACTGACCATAATGCTTTGCACATACACACAGGCAGTTTAACAATCTAGACTCTGATTACATTGTCACAGCTGCAGAACATTACACGCACACACTATTTAACCACCCTTTCAAATACATTCGCTGCTGACTACTCTTTCTCTTAAGCTGCAGTCACTCTAGGTTTTGAGCTTGCGAAATTCTCTTGTATGGCGCTGCAAAAACGGGCAGGATTAAACAAGATGATTAGACATTAAAAAAAGCGAATGATTGCTCCATGTTTTAAATATCTGTCCAGAGAGGTCATGTTTGGATCCTCGATTGGTCTCACGCAATCATGTGATGCAATTTCGCAGGTCAGAGTTTACCAAGCTTGAACTTTCCAACGCAGCAACCTGCGAAACTTGTCGCAGGAGCTTGCATTTCTGGTCTGACGCAATTCCGGTCTGACGCATTCGCATGCGTATGATTGGAAGTCTATGGGGAGAAAAGTGCAGTGTGAGCGCAGCTTAACTCTTCCATAACATGGACTTTTCTAAGCCACTTCGTGTTTCCTGATTGTTCTGTTTTTGCCTCATGTGTTTTATGTCTGCCTTGGATTATGATTGTTTTTTTGCCTGCCCTGACTATTACCTGTTTATTGGTTTATTTACATCTCTAGAATGATCAGTGGAAACCGAATGTACCTGAGCTCAATTTAGAGCTTCACGCAAAGGCTGTGAATACTGATGTACATGTGATTTTACAGGTTTTTTTATTTGTAATAAATTTTAAACAATTTCAAAAAATCTATTTTCACATTGTCATTATGGGGTATTGTGTGTAGAATTTGGAGGAAATAAATGAATTTAATCCATTTTGAAATAAAGCTGTAACATAAAAAATGTGGAAAAAGTGAAGCGCTGTGAATACTTTCCGGATGCACTGTATGTAAGCCTTGCTGTTTCACTCCTTGTTTTTTAATTGCTACATGTGTTTGATGTTTCCCATACATTTGCTTTCCTGGTCTTCAGCCCTGTATAGCTCTGCCTTGTTTTTAATGGACTTACAACTATACTACATGTAATATTGTTTTCCACATAAATGTCTGCATTCAAAGCTGCATTCGTGTTAGCAATATTAAAGGGGTCCCATGAAATGTATTTTCGTAATGTATGTAATCTAATGTTTCAAATTAGGTATCATTGTGTGGATTTTCAGTGGAACCTCCATGTACACCTGGCTTTGAGTCTAAGATGCTGGTGTTTAAAGTACACAAATATCATCTCAACAAGGGAGATGTACTTGGAAGAGGTAAGCTGTGTTCTTCTAACTATTTATATCACAGAAGAACTGTAGCTAAACATTAAGCTTCAGCTAATAATCTCTCCACACAATGCAGACAGGCATACAATTTTAAACATGAAATTACTGGTTACTAATAAGAATTGGTTGATGACGTGTCCCATGAATAAATCTTGCCAAAATAGAATGCACGTTCACTCCTCACATTTTTCTTATTTAGGAAACTATTTGGGTTTTCTCAGATTTTTTTTTTTTTTTTTTTGAAGATTTGTGTTTAAACTGTTGTGTTTAACTACCCACAAGAGTTATTCCTCTCCAGGTAGACCACTCTTTGCTCACTTGGAAAGTAGAGAATGGAAAAATAATGCTAAATAAAGAATAACAAAATACAAATAACAAAAAAGTCCTGACAGTGTTACATAAGTCCTTTTTATAAAATGTTTGCTACTGTTGCTTTTTTAATAATT
Source organism: Danio kyathit (assembly GCA_903798195.1). NCBI lineage: Eukaryota > Metazoa > Chordata > Actinopteri > Cypriniformes > Danionidae > Danio > Danio kyathit. The sequence goes on along the minus strand of LR812525.1, from coordinate 70,926,875 downwards.
ACTGTACTAAACTAAAACAGTAATTATTTTAAAATGAAACCTTATAGCATTACATTTCATTAATAATTAACAACTAAACAATGTCTTATTCCTTGACATTTTGACTGTGACCTAACAATATAGTATCTACAGTATAAGTATACATCATTGAACATTGAATATAGCCCTTTTAAAAAGTATTTAGACACTCTGCTTTCCATTTGACAAAAGGAGTGCTACCCCTATCTGTCAACTTGTTGAGAGACCTCAGAAGTAAAATAAGCTCTGCTAGTGAATACTTTAACACACCAAACCATAGTAGTTTCTTTCAGAGTGTTAGATTAGCTGTAATAACCTGAACTTAATGTTTTTGGGGTTGTACCTGAGGTATTTTAAACCTTCAAATGGTTTTGTTGATGGCTTTGACATCTCTTAAAGGTTCATTCATTTTCTTTTCGGCTTAGTAATGTACCTTTATTCATCAGCGATCACCACAGCGGAATAAACCGCTAATTTATCCAGCATATGTTTTACGCAGTGGATGCCTTTCCATGCTGCAACCCAGTACTGGGGAGCATCCATACACACTCATTCACACACATACACTACAGGCAATTTAGTGTACTCAACTGTGGGAGAAACCCATCCGAACACAGGGAGAACCTGCAAACTCCAAACAGAAATGTTAACTGGCCCAGCCAGGGCTTGAACCAGCAACCTTCTTGCTGTGAGGCGATCACGCTACCCACTGCGCCACCGTATTGCTCTCTTACAGGGTCACGGAACACAAAAACACATTTTTTTAAATGTTAACGGTCATTTATGTGTCCCACGCTGCTAAAAACACTATTAGGACAAACATATTTCACTAAAAAGTGAAAATAGGTTGTTTTTGCATTATTTCAAGCAAATTCGGTCTTCCAGTTTGAAAAGAAATTTAGAAACTCTCACGACGATTAGATCCTTGTGTAAATTCCAGCGTGGAGACTAGGGCCCAATCCAATTCTATTTTTGTACCCCTACTCCTTCCCCTGGGCCCTTAAAATCGAGTGTGAAGGGGAAGAGCTTCAAAATGTACCCCTAAGAAAAGGAAAAGCACTACAGCACCTGTACACGTCATCATATGTCATCGCGATCTCTTCCTTCATATGAGATCAGACGATTGCAACTGCTCTAGTTATTCCAGTTGTGTTATTTTTTGGTATTTATCTTTAAGAAATCACTGAAGGGATATATTATGTTATCATAACGATATAATGTGGCAGGCAGATCATAACTATACTGCGCATTTACACCGTGGCCATATTCATCTATGTAAACACACAAAAACAACATTAACATTATAGCAGACACTGTAAAAAGCTCATTCACAGCCACTAGACTGTTCTGACAGGACATTTGCGTGTCATCGAGTGTCAGAATGTTGTGGGACTGCTGTACAGGAGTTATGATTATGGATCGCAAAATTTAGCGGTTTTTATTTTATCGTTTTTTTTTTTATTATGACGGTAAAACACAAACGTGGTTATGAATATATTAAAAAGAGAATTAGGACACCCCTACCACTCGTTTTTGTGGGTTCCCATGAAGGGGTAGGAGTGTCCCAATTCTCTTAAGGGGAAGGGCAAGGGCAAAGGGGTAGAATTGGGATTGGGCCTGGATGTCGGTACCGGTGGGTACAACATGAAGTCTTTAAATTAGTAATTAAAACAAGTTGAAGAAGAAGAATTGTTTAGAGACATGGGTCGTCAGTGTTGCGTTTATGAATGTGCCACAACAAAAGTTTTGTTTTCATTTCCCCGCTATGAGAGCACAGCATGTGAACTCACATGTGTGGATTACAGTGGTCTACTAACACTGGACAAAAATATGTTTGTAAGGAACATTTTTTACCTGAGAGCTTTTTGCATCTGGAAGTGGTGAAATCCGGATTTGCCACTCGTCTTCGTTTAAAAAAATATGCGGTTCCAGTTCATGTTGATTGTCAGGTCTCTACAGATTTGTTAAGCATGTGATCAGAGTTCTTTGTTTATGTTTATTCAGATGCCAAATTTAGTTAGTATTGTCAGCAATACTATTTCAGTTTTTAAAGACATTCCTTAGTCAAAATGATTTAGTTATTAAGTTTACAGGACCACTACAATAATATGGACTGAAAGATCCGCTGTAAATGCTGCTCTCCAAATGTAAACATGTAAACACGTAAACACCTTAATTAAATTATAACCATCGTGTAGAATTTTTGCAGCATTTTGTGACAGTATAGTCTATACACAAATGCTGTTTGACACTATTCTCTGCACCTACCGAGTGGATCTAAGTTACAGAGAAATGCGGAGGTTTTTTTTCTCTCATACAGCGTGCGCTATTATTAAATTGCTTTCTTCCAGCAGTTCCTCACATCCAATATCTCGTTTGTCACGGGGGGCATGCATGAAATGTTCCTGAATGAAAGTGAAAGTGCCAAACTGCAATTAAACTCGACAAATTAAGAATGAAACACCCGAAATTACATGAAACTCTGGAGGAAATGTGAATAGCACGGTGGCGCAATGACGTTAATCGAATTATGTGCTATAACATATAAAACCGGATCATGAAAGGAACATTCAAAAAGCAACTCATGTAAACACCATAACCATATTTTTATCTTATTCACAACAAGGGGTGTGAAAACAGGGGGGCTTTAAAGGTTCATCCTCTAAAAATTTTAAACCACATCTGGTGAAGCTGTGGATGAGATGGAGACTGTCTGATGGCATTTGCTTATTTGAGCATGTCTGCTTGTGCTTGTATGCTTTTATCATTATTGTTAATATTATTTTACACATTATACACTTATTTTTACATACCGATTCAGTGATTATACACTCAAAAATGACTTTTATATTTAAAATGTGTCTGTTTTGGGACAATTTAATTGTTTTATGTTCAATCCACTTAAATTTGAAAAATTATCAAGTTAACGTGAAGGAATTTAATGCAAGCCAAATTAACAGTGTATAAGATTCAATATATTTGTACTGTTTTCTTTCCCCCCAACATGTTCATTTATGTTTCTACTGTGCTTTAGTTAATAGCATGTGTCTTTATCTCTGCACTCTTTATATCACTTACTCTCAAAATGACTGACCCAATGCTGGATGACACTGGTCTGGCATATGGATTTGTTTATCCAACTGAATCTCTTTTGTTGACAGTCATTTTTAACACATGTGATGGAAGAACAAGAATACATTTTCAGTCCACTGATCAGGGGATTGTTTTGAATATGGATGGGACTCTGATGATGAGGAGGTCAGTGACTCTTCATGAAGGCCTCAAGGAGTTTTCAGTGTCTGCATGGGACTACAGTGGCAAGAAGCACACGGCCTCTGTCAGAGTTGAGCACGTTCATTATCATGAGGAAAATGACGTGAAAAAAATTATGAATATCTCATCTGTACAGGTACAAATATCATTTCATAGAACTAACATTGTGCAAAGTTGTACTACTTTTAGGTAAATTGGAAATAAAAGAGAATATATTTGCCTATATTTGTTTTCAGAACAGCACAAACAGTATCATTACTCCTTTTTGCATTACAGAGCAAATTTCCCCCTGATCTTCCACCTCTGCGGTTTGTGAAATCCTCAGCAGGTTTAAAGAGAGCAAAGAGAGGTTGGGTTGTTCCTCCAATAAATTTAGCAGAGAATAGCAAAGGTCCTTTCCCAATGAGGCTGGTCCAGGTCAGTGTCGTTAGGAATGGACATTTGAAAATGAGGTGGAGGAGAAGGAGTTTTATCTTGTCTAATGGTTTTGTGACTGCTTTTTCTATTTATTTAGATAAAGTCGGATTATGCTTCTGAAACTCAAATGACATACAAGATCACTGGTGAAGGGGCAGATTTGGAGCCTACTGGGATTTTCCAAATAGAAAGACTATCAGGGTGGGTCAGTGTGAGTCAACAACTTGACCGAGAAAAAAAAGCTTCATACAAAGTAAGTTGCAATAATATATATTGTATATGATGTCAACAAAAAGATAACAATGAGAATTGACAACTCTTTTACACAATAAAAACCTTAGTAACTTGGTTTCTAACATGTCTATATTTGTATGTCTTCAGCTAGTAGTTCATGCAACTGGAGTGGATTTGAATATAACAGAAAAGCCAATGGAGATTATTGTAACCGTGACAGACCAAAACGATAATAGACCAATGTTTACTCACAATCCTTTCAATGGAAATGTTCTTGAATCTGCTGGAAAGGGTGAATAATGCAGTTTTTGATTCCATTACTTTCAGCATATTTACCTCCCTTAAATGCATCTTCAGTCTGAACCACTTAATAATTATTTATTCTCTCAACAAAGGTGAAGTGTTCATGACGGTCATAGCCACTGATAGGGATGATAAAGAAAATACTGATAATGCTGATATCAGTTATTCCATTAACAGCCAAGATCCACCATCTCCAAAACCAAACATGTTTGCTATCAATCCTGTAAGTGGAGGGATTTCTGTGCTAGAAACAGGCCTAGACAGAAAGGTGAGAAATGCTTTTTGATGAAGGTCAAAGTTGTCAATTTTTTGCAAGCAAGTTCATCAGTCATCTTCCCCTTTTAGAAATGGCCCAGATATACTTTGGTTATTACAGCTGCTGACATGAAAGGAGAGGGTTTGTCAACCCCTGGCACAGCAGTTATTACGGTTACTGACAGCAATGATAACGCACCTCTGTTTGAGCAAACCTCGGTAATGTATATTTATTTACTCAGAATGTTAATATTATAAAATGTTGGAACTTATATGCTGTACTTTTAGTACACTGTATCTGTCCCAAAAAATAAAGTTGGGGCAGTAGTGGCCAAACTTCCAGTTACTGACGGAGATGACCCTGAATCAACAGCCTGGTCAACCAAGTATCGGATAATTAGTGGTGACAAGGGTGGGTTTTTCAATGTCAGCACTGGACCCAGCCGTTTAGAAGGCATCATAATGACTGTAAAGGTACTATGTGTTACTTGTGTTTGCCCAGGCAATTGGTTGTGATTGCATAACTTATTGAAAGTCACTTTCTTTTTCCATTTAGCCTCTGGACTATGAGAAGACCAAGCAGTATATTCTGTCTGTGATTGTTGAGAATGATGATAGATTTGTTGGTCCTTTGCCCACTTCAACTGCCACAGTCACTGTAAATGTGGAAGATGTGGAAGAGCCGCCTGAGTTTATTCCAGAGAAGAAGGTATTTTCAAACCTGAAGATTTAGCAGTTGGTAGTGATTTGATCATTTACACAGCAGATCCCCACACTGGAAAATCACAGAAGATTGCTCATTTGTCTGAGTGTGATTTAATTAAGTAATACTCTGTCACACTATAATCACTTTTTTTGTTTTTTGTTTAGTACACTGCATCTTCCACTGATACTGAAGTGGGAACTTCATCTGCTAGTAAATTCTGTCTTTGAAGATTCATTCATCAACCTCTCCCTACATAAACCATGAAAATGTAAACAAAGTGTACAATGTGCTTTCAGCTTTGAAAAAAACTAATTTCCTTATAACTTTTGTGTTGATTAAAGAAAGTCAAAGAAAGATAAATGTCTGATGATAAGAAAAAGATATATTATATTTATTTTAAACTTATTTTTTAAACTTTTTTTGTTGTTAGGTTTTGCATGTCATTAACATACATTTACATGAACATTTATTCATTTAGATGAATGCTTTTATCCAGAGAGTAGCTCTATATAAATGCTATATAAGTAAGTTATTAGGTCTACAAGTCTAAGTTATTATTTATATACTGCTGAAGTCAGAATTATTAGTCCTCCTGAATTATTAGCCCCCTGTATATGTTTTCCTAATTTTCTGTTTAACAGGAAGATTTATAATTAATTTTTATAATAACTAATTTCTAATAACTGATTTCTTTTATCTCTGCCATAATAACAGTACTATTTTACTAGATATTATTCAAGATTCTAGTATTCAGCTTAAAGTGTTTAAAGGCGTAAATAGGTTACTTAGGCAAGTTTGGTTTATTAGGCAAGTCATTGTATAACAGTGGTTTGTTCTGTTGACTATCGGAAAAAAAATATTGCTTAATGATATTAAACTTGGGCGATGCAGTGGCGCAGTAGGTAGTGCCTCACAGCAAGAAGGTCGCTGGTTTGAACCTCAGCTGGGTCAGTTGGCGTTTCTGCGTGGAGTTGCATGTTCTCCCTGCGTTCACGTGGGTTTCCTTTGGGTGCTCCAGTTTCCCCCACAGTCCAAAGACATGCGGTACAGGTGAATTGGGTAGGCTAAGTTGTCCGTAGTGTATGAGAGTGAATGAGTGTGTATGGATGTTTCCCAGAGATGGGTTGCAGTGAGAAGGGCATCCGCTGCGTAAAACATATGCTGGATAAGTTAACGGTTCATTCCGCTGTGGCGACCCCAGATTAATAAACGGACTAAGCTGAAAAGAAAATGAATGAATGAATGATATTGAACTTAAAATGCTTTTTTTCTAGCCGAAATAAAACAAATAAGACTTTCTCCAGAAGAAAACAATCTTATAGGAAATACTGTGAAAATGTCTTTCCTCTGTTAAACATAATTTGAAAAATATTTGAAAAGAAAAAAAATTCACTGGAGGGCAAATAATTTTGACTAGTTACAGTGCATCCGGAAAGTATTCATAGCCCTTCACCTTTTCCACATTTTTTAATTAACCAAATCTATCAAGGAAATAAAAGACTTGAGGTACAAAAAAGCAAAAGATGGCTGTTTGATGATGATAGTTTGCGTGATTATTTTTCATAGTTTGTGAATTTATGGTAAATAATTTTTGTTCTGTTTTAAAATGTGGAGGTACAGTTTCTTTTATGCATTAACTGTACTTTGCAGCCATATTTTGTTTTAATAGCGAAGACCACAATGGAAATAAGCCAGTGGCTTTATTGTGCTTTTTATTCTCAACGGTTTATTTCAAGATGTATGGAATGCTTGTATTTTGTACAGTTTGCTTAAATTTGTCAAATAAAAATTTAATTCAGTTCAATTCAATCATTCTCCCTCTTTTCTCAGACCATGGGCAGGCCTTAATTGGGCATCTCTGCTTTAGAGCATCAAATTGGAATTAAATTTGTGAGTGTGAAATTCAAAATTACATGAATGTAAATTAGTTTACAAAAAAGGAAAAATCTTTTGAATTATTTATTATAGTGCCAAAAAAAAGGACTGAGGTTTTAATTCAATATTTGAATTCTGTCTAAATTTGGTGTCTTGTATTGTTTATTAAATGGCATTGGCTTGTATAACTTATGTATAACTTGGTTTGGTCAAATAATAAACTATGAGAAAAACAAATGGCATTTAAAAAATTTAAAACTGCTTTTATTCTAGCTGAAATAAAACAAATAAGACTTTCTCCAAAAGACAAAATATTATTAGACATACTGTGAAAATTTCCTTGCTCTGTTAAACATAATTTGGGAAATATTTAAAAAGACAAAAAATTCAAAGGGGGGCTAATAATTCTGACTTCAACAGTAATATTGTGAAGATGAATTAAGCAGTCTTCTTTATATATACAGTTGAAGTCAGAATTATTAGCCCCCCTGAATTATTAGTCTCTCTGTTTATTTTTCCCCCAATTTCTGTTTAATGGAGAGGAGATTTTTTCAACACATTTTAAACTTATTAGTTTTAATAACTCATCTTAAATAACTGATTTATTTTATCTTTGCCATGATGACAGTAAGTAATATTTCACTTAGGCTTAGCTAGGTTAATTAGGTTAATTAGGCAGGTTAGGGTAATTAGGCAAGCTATTGTCTAATGATAGTTTGTTCTTTAGACTATCGAAAAAAAAAATAGCTTAAAGGGGCTAATAATTTTGACCTTAAAATGTGTTTTAAAAAATTAAAAACTGTTTTTATTCTAGCTGAAATAAAACAAATAAGACTTTCTCCAGAAAAAAAAATATTATTAGACATGATATGATATGTTTTCTCAGTGTGAAAAACTGCTTTCATAAAAACATGGTAAAGTACTTGTATGTTCACCATGAATAAGTCTTGCAGCGTGTAGCATCATCTCAAATGTCTTGTGGTTGGGATGCTTTCTGTTTATCACTTACTATCTTCGGCCACATCTTATTCCTTCACGACATTAAGCTTACGTCTGACTGCTGATCTCATCGAGCTCATCAAGCAAACCTTCTTGAGAAAAAAACAGATAGATAAGCAGCAAGCAAGACTTAAGATAAAAAAGAAATGTTATATATATATACAAACAGGGCTTGACATTAACACCAGCCAACCCAACCAATAAATGCAGGTAGATTTTAGCTGTGGCGGGTTAGACTGACACTCTCACTAGCTATTTTGGCTGGTTGAAAAGAACTTTTAAATTGTAGTTTTCTTAAAAGCAGTGTGCGACAATACGGATGGCCCAATATGCGTGCAAAGGCAATCTTAGAATCGAGAAGCAGCACAAGCAAAAGAAAGCAGGTGAATACCGAATGAGAGGATGATCACTCGCACCAACAGCTCTATAAAGAGCTTCAGATTTGTCTTTTTGTAAGCAGCACCGGTTGCTTTTGCTTTAACCATTATTTGAACAGATTATTAATTGGCCTAAATTAAACCGTATGCGCGTGATCATCCTTTCATTTTCACACACAGTATTTTTTTTTTACCTGCTTTCTTTTGCTTGTAGTTATTTTTGTTAATATGGTTTAATTATCAGTTTTAACAATAACATTGCTTTAATAGGAGATTAACTCCCCATTTATGTGTAGTTAACTGGTGATCTGGGACCTTTAGCCAGGACAGACTACTGTGCATACTTTAGATGCATGACAATAATTACTTTTTAAATGTCAATTTTTTTTTTTTTTTTTTTTTTTAGTTTTTAAGAAATGTTTTGTTAAATAAAAAGTATAGTATACAGCTATATTTAGCTTGTTTTGATACGTAAAATTTGTGGCTAAGAAATAATAATTATTTATGTTTGATGTGTTCAGAGATAAATTTGCTAAATCCTTAATTGTGAGCCATGAAAAGTCTTGTGAAATAAAAACTAATTGTAATACGACACTATGAAATCATGACCCATTTGCTCACGCTCATTGAGCAAGCTCATACACGGCACACAAAAGTGAAATGAATGAGGCATGTGGACATAACAAAATATAAATCAAGTAATTTTAGCATGTCAAAGTTTATGCATATAAAATATATTTTCCCAACAGCAAAATTGTGGCTAGTGAAAATGCAGAGTGGCTAGTAATGTTGGAAAACTACTAGCCACAGTGGCTGGTGATCAAAAAAGTTAATGTCAAGCCCTGTATGCAAGTACACAAATATAAACTTGTATTTTGACTTTTAGTCACTGTTGCTTGGGTGAGGTTGAAGTTAATGGAGAATAGTGTTTTCCATGTTTAGGCTACTCGGCACCTGGTGGTATTCTGAAATAATCACTGACAAAATATTTGTGTCTCAGACAATAAAGAAAGAGAATATTACTATAGGCCTATTCAAAATGTATTTGGTTAAAACATGCATTTACAAAAATATGCTATGACTAGGACATACAAGACAACAATAGTAAACTGAATAGCATACAGATAAATGTGACACATGTAAATTTAAAGAAAAATGTACAACATGTTCTAATGACTGTAAAAAAAAGCCCTATGACTCAAAATAAGAAACTCAAAGAATATAGCCTATTAGGCTGGAGCTGGAATCTCATGTATTTTAGATGGTTTGCAGGCGGAGGTAATGTTAATGAAAGCTGTAACCTTGTGTACACCGTAAGGAAACCATATGGTTTTCAAAAAAATCTCATTTGAGATTTATGAAGCCGTGATTTTACCACACTACGATTTCACCATGATTTACCACCATGGTTCTACCACCACATTAGGTGGCGATATGCACTTTACACGCTGGTCTGTAACTCGCCATTCAACCAGAAGAAGAAGAAAAATATATAGGAGGCTTTTATTTTAAAATACGTCTCCCGGAAGCAATTTTAACTGTGGTAGCCGGATGCCGACAGCCTTGTGTTGAAATACAGAATCTGCAGTGTATTACAGTTGTATTAACTTCATCATGAGCGATTCTTTGCTTCGCTGGACTGTTGATAAATTAAAGCATGGGTTTGGATTGGACGCAAGCGATGACATTGTACAGTAAGTACATTAAAGATGTTAAATGCCTCAGAGTCTACACTGTCAGTGCTGTCATCTGTAGAAATGCTGTAGAATATACATTAACTGAAACTCCAGACAATGGACATAAGATTAAAATAGATAAATAATTTAAAGATCTGGAAGAAAGGCCCTTTATTATGAAAGCAAATTCTCTTGTAATACGCTGTTTTATAAATGTATTGTCACTGTGTTATAGAAAGGAACATGTAAAGACCCTGCTATAGGATTTTGACATTTTATATGACATTAAATTATATCATAAGTAGGACTATTACTCTTTATATATCGATATTTATATATTTGTATATCTTTAATCTATGTTGTCATGTCGGTTTAGGTTAATATACATTTTTAAAATACATTCAAATTCTTTTGTAATGTACTTTACATTTTGTAATGTACAGTTACATTAGTACATTTACTGTACTAAATGTACTAATGTAACTGTATACCATTGTATTACGAAAAGGAACACGTAAACACCCAGATTGAGGTAAAGTTGGTTTAATATTCACACATTCATTAATTTTTTAACAAAGTTACAACCTGTGACACAGTCCCTATGTAGTTTATTACGCTACTTTGAATATTGATTGAGGTAAAGTTGGTTTTATGTTCGCTCAGTGACAGTGTTTACCATGGTACAATAAACATTGGGTCTGAAATCACATGCAAGTATAACTTCAAAAAAGCATTAGCACTTTGTTTGACTGTGAATATTGAACAATGTTTACTTTGATAGTCATTGGCTGCTAATAATATGATTTCAATATTTAGAATTTGCAAAGAATACTTTTCTGAAATTATATTATTAATGAGAAAGTCTGAATGTGCGGATATAAAACCAACTTTACTTTAACAACATCCAGCTACGTGATTTTGACATTTTGTCCTGAAGTATCATATATAGCACTACATCACTTTGTTTTATCACACCCATCCAATTATCTTTTTTAATCTTATCTAATTGTAGATTATGTTCAGTGTAAGATATGTTTTTATTTTAAGGTACATCCTATCCATTGACAATGCCGATGAAATAGTGGAGTATGTTGGAGATCTATTGCAAGGAACTGAGGGAAACAAGCAAGAGTTTGTGGATGAGCTGGTGCAGAGATGGCAGAGGTGTCAGACGCAAACATCTGATGGTCTAGGAGGAGTCCTCAGGAAAGAGGCGGTCATGGGTAAATATGTACACATTAATGTATTCATATACAGACAGTATATCTATACTCTTTTAAGTTAAAAGTTCAGATTTTAATTTACAATATTGGTATTAGGGATGTGCATTGGAGTTTTTGTAAATAATCTGTGTAAATGTTCGACTTTTTTTTTTGGTTTTGTCTATGGTGAAAAAAAATGAAAAAATATTTTCATTCAGAAATAGACCCTTTTCACATTTACTGGTTTCTCAGTAGCAGAAGTCATCATAGTTGCGTAAACCTAGAGCTCAGTGAATGGGAGAGTACAACAAATATTTTTTTAACAATCCTATTTGCTGAAATAATAAATGAAAAACTCCATGATGGTGTTATCAATACTTTCAGAATAAGCAAAAAAGACTGATGTGTGACTGATAATGACAGCCAGAAGAGAAAACAATGTTTAAATTTACTGGCCTGCCCCATGCACTCTGCATTTCAAATGCCTCACACTAGCTGTAATTTTTTTTTTTTTTTTTTTTTTTTTTTTTTTTTTTTTCGTAATTTGATGCAAAGATGACATAATTCATACACTACCTGACAAAAGTCTTGTCGCCTATCCAAGTTTTAGGAACGACAAATAATAACTTGACTTCTAGTTGATCATTTGATATCAGAAGTGGCTTATATGAAAGGCAAAGGCCTCAAGATTACACTTATTTTACCAAAATAAAATATGATCATGCCTTGATTAATAATTATTTAATTAGGAAAGTAAAATCTGACTTTGCTTAGACAAAAGTCTTGTCACTTAATAGAAATAATGTACAGTATAGAATAGTCATGGTGCAGTGGAAAAAGAATTAATATTGTGTATGACTCCCATGAGCTTGGAGGACTACATCCATACATTTCTGCAATGACTCAAATCACTTATTAATAAAGTCATCTGGAATGGCAAAGAAATTGTTCTTGCAGGACTCCCAGAGTTCATCAAGACTCTTTGGATTTATCTTCAATGCCTCCTCCTTCATCTTACCCCAGACATGCTCAATAATGTTCATGTCTGGTGACTGGGTTGGCCAATCCTGGAGCACCTTGACCTTCTTTGCTTTCAGGAACTTTGATGTGGAGGCTGAAGTATGAGAAAGAGCACCATCCTGCTAAAGAATTTGCCCTCTCCTGTGGTTTGTTATGTAATGGGCAGCACAAATGTCTTGATACCTCAGGCTGTCGATGTTTCCATCCACTTTGCAGATTTCTCGCACGGCCCCATACTGAATGTAACCGCAAAGCATGATTTTTCCTTCACCAAACTTGACTGATTTCTGTGAGAATCTCGGGTGTATGCGGGTTCCAATGGGTCTTCTGTAGTATTTGTGATGATTGGGATGCAGTTCAACAGATGATTCATCTGAAAAATTTACCTTCTGCCACCTTTCCAAATTATCAACTAGAAGTCAAGTTATTATTTGTTGCTATTACAACTGGGATCGACAACAAGACTTGTCAGGTAGTGTACATAGATGCATATAAATGTTCATACGTTTAAAAAAAAATTAGTATTAAAAACTTACAAGGATTTAAGATGCTGATGACCGTTAAACACATCATGTCTTGTGAAAAGGGTACATTTAAAAAAAAAAAGACAAGTAACATATTGAATTAAACAGGACATTTTAAATACAAAACTTAAATAGTATTTTCTTGTAAAATGTTTGATTTGTCCTAATTGCAAAGAAATAATTTTTTTAGTCTATTTTTCTTTTGGATGGACTTCCAAACTATTATAAATGTATTTGTTCTGCTGAACACAAGAGAAGGTACTGTAAAGAATTTGGTTAGGCGAACAGGTTCCCCTTTAATCCCCATATTATAGAGGTGGATGAATGGATGAATAGTTGTTTATGTTAAGAATGTTTCTTATGTTTTTAATTGGACTTTGAGTCTGTAATAAAAGTTTGTATTGAAATAATGACAGAATTCTTTGGTAAACTATCATTTTATTCTCCACTTCAAGCCCCCATTCATTCTGCCTACATTTTTGAGTACAATACCAACAACTCAAAACCAACTATAAATAAAAAAGTTCTTGCCATTTATTTGTCATTTTCCTTTTTGATACACAATACAAACTGATAAGATCTGTCACTATTTGGGTTTTATTGCAGTTTACAGCCATTATATCCATTTTGATCTGTGCATCCCTACCAATATTATTGCAGTTGTAATGAAAATATGATGAGTATCAATAAAGAAATGTTCTGCTCCAGAGGAACTAGACACCACTCCTAAAGACACCCAGAAGAAGTCCAAACGAAAGGGAAGAAACAAGCAAGAGATTGTGACTATCTCACAGGCTGAGCCAGAACCTGTCAGAACTCCCATTGACTTGATGAAGGTATATCGCCTTTACTGAAATATCAAAAACTTAAGTTCAACTAGGTGGACAAAATGACACAGTGATTTGTTTGCAATTATCAATAGGCACAAGAGAGCAGCAGCTCCAGCTCGGTGAAAAAGAAGAACAAGTTTGTCAATCTGTATGCTCAAGAGGGCAAAGACAAGCTGGCTGTTCTTCTGCCTGGCCGTCAAGCCTGCGAGTGTTTGGCTCAGAAACACAGACTCATCAACAACTGTCTTAGCTGCGGACGAATCGTGTGTGAGCAAGAGGGCTCCGGCCCCTGTTTGTTCTGTGGCAGTCTGGTGAGTTGCACTTCTTACTCATCATCAGCACTGTTTGTGTTATTATTAAGCCATTATTTCTGCCAGGCCAATTAATGTGGTTAGTTTTCAGATGTTTTCACATGAGATTTTATTGTCATTTTTAATTGGAAATACTGTATCTGACTCTGGAACAGAAAACTTTGTATGTGATGGCATGTTTGTGGGAATTGCCAAATATACGAAGTATGAATCAACATTTTTATTATAAATGATTACAATTAGTAAATTTCCTACTGTGAATAAATCAAAACCTAATTATTGATTAGGAATACGTTTTGCTAAGAACTTAATTTGGACAACTTTAATGTTCTCGCTATTTAATTTCTTTTTGAACCATAATATTTCATATTTTTAAAGTTTTATCTCAGCCAAATATTCTATCCTATCAAACCCTACATCAGTGCAAAACCTATTTACTGAGTTTTTAAATTATGTATAGTTCTCTTTTTTCCAATATTTAGCCTTCTGACTGGTTTTGTGGTCATGCATAGATTGATATGTCAATACAGAACAAAAGTTGTATGTTGTAACATTATAAATATTTGTAATATATCAATCATAAGTTCCCCTTCGGGAGGGGAACTTCAATGCTATGTGGAAAAACTTCCACTATGGGGATTTCATTCAGAAAGCCAATCATCTGAAAGAGTATGTAAACGGGCCAATGAAATGCCAATGAGTTGGCAGCTTCAGCTTGCGCAGCTGATGCTCGTTGCAATTAATTTAGCTATAAGAGCACAGTGTGAGCAAAGCCAAAGCATCATTTTCACTTCAGAGACTTCAACAGCCTTCTGAGAGAGTTGATGAGGGTTCCTCCAGCTGAGTTTCAGACAGAGAGTGAACGAGAGCGATCTCCCGGTCCAGAGTGTGTGACACGCAGCGGCAGACGGTCGAGCTAGGTTTCTCCCTTGCCTGGCGTCCTTTGGGTCCGGTCCTCCAGAGCGGTATGTATTGTTGCGAATTTCCTAAAAGAGCAACACGATCATGGAGCGCGTCTTTTTCAAGACATCGCTCCGACTGTGCGTTTCTAGATGCGGTGGTTTCCTGTCCTCGGATGATGGGCACGAGCACTGCGTTTCATGTATGGGGTTCCAGCATGTTAATGCGGTGCTCACGGGCAGTGCATGCCATCACTGCGGTGGCATGTCTGTTGAGCAGTTAAGATCGCGGTTCGCACCCACCCCAGTTGTCCCCCGCTCTGCGGTGGGCACTCGGACAGATCTGAGGGTTACAGTGGGAGTAAATCTGCCGCCCTCGGGCTTGCGGACCTCTCGCTCCTCCACACGCTCCATCCAAGCTTCGAGTGAGAGAAGCGTTCCATCACCGGATGGCCGCCCTCTCACTTGATGACACCGAGGCTCAGATGTCCACCGCTGCATCGGAGGATGGGCTGTCATGGTCTGATGAAGGATCCCCTCCCTCCGCTACCTCCCCTCGGTTTATCCCCCAGCCCCGCAGCCGGACCTACTAGATGGGTGTATGTGGAGGACTAAAAAGGCAAGACCTTTTAGCCTCCCATCCCTTTTTTCAAATAAGTGCACAGTGGGCTAACGCAGTCTTGGAGGGCACCTTTCTCTGCCCGATCTGCATGCGCCTCCGCCTCACCACCCCTGATGGTGGAGCAGCCAGGGAGTACGAGTCGATTCCCCAGATTGAGAGTGCCATCACGGGCCTACATGGTGCCTCCTTCAGCTGGTGTCAGTCTCATCTCCCGTCCAAGGCGGGTCGGTCTTCTGCCTCTTTCCGAGCCAGAGCCCACACAGCCATGGGCAGGCTACTTCCACCCCGCACGCTAGGGTCCATGCGCGCATGCTGGCCCAGCTGCACGAGGGTGGTTCCGACCCAGGCTTGTTACAAGCCTCGCACCGCAGCCGACTGAGCTTCACGGACCTCAAGTCCGCTGCGCGTGCCCTTGGAAGAACGATGGCTACATTAGTTGTCCAGGAGCGCCACCTCGGCCTAAACCTGGTAAAAAAATATGCGTGGAGTCGACAAAGTTCACTTTCTTGACTCCCCCATATCCGCTTGGTAAGTGTGATGTCACGCAAAGGGGCTGCCGGGTCCAAGCGCTCTATGAATCTGAATGAGGAGACTCATCAAATGCTAATAATAAACGTTTACAAAGCAATGTAATACTTTCGAAAATCATGATCGCAATATATATGTCCATGCCTAATATCTGATGGCCAGAAAGTGATAAATTTTTTAGAAATTGTTAAAATTTTGGTATTTGTGATGCAGCAAGCCCAGTGATTGTTGTGTACACTATGACTTATAAATAATAAATTTATAAATAAAATTCACTTTAATGTGTTATATAAATAAAAAGTGATCATAAACGAATATTTTGTCAATTCAAATGAGTGGCGGCTTGGACCCGGAAACAGTATTACATACGTCACCATCACATCACCACTTAACAAGCGGATACCAGTCTGGCCTGTTCGCCGACACCGTTGTTGGATTCACTCAGGAATTCACAGCGGTGCAGTCGGATACGATGGGCCATCCATCGGCGGGGATGTAAGACCACTCCCCCCCCCCCCCCATCCGCATCCACTGCTTGTCGCCGAGAGCGCCCGTCTAGGAGTGCTGCTCCGCCCACGCCTGCACCTCCAGCGCCGAGCACCTCACAGGCAACCAGCGCTACCCGTCCCAGGGTGCCGTTAAGTCCGGTTAACGGACCGCGAAGCGCTCCTGAGACGGGCCATCCGGAGAAGAGGGAACCTGCTCTCTCCCCGGTGGGGGTCCTGGCTCCTCAGAGGAAGAGCATTTTTCCCTTCCCTGGATGTGATAGCCCGAATACTGCCAGTCTGGGACACGATGAAAAGCCTTCCAGCTCACAGGATCGGTGCACTTTGCCAGTGGCTCACGAGGTCTGGGAGGACGGTCTCCTTTCTCTCACACCTCCAGCCCTCCCCTCTGGAGTCTGGGTGCAAGGTAAGTGAATCTCTCGCCTCCAGCTCTTCCGTGGGACCCCAGTGCTCCCCAGATCAGCACTCCCACTCCGCGCTGCCCCACTGCTGGTACGCCAGCGATTGTACAGATTCAGTCATTAGCGAGGGCTCTGCCTGTCTGGTTAGCGCGGGCCAGCCCTTTGCGGTGGCTCATGCGCACGATCAGACTCGTCACTTACGAGCTACGTGATGCGATTCGCGAAATGGCCTCCCAAGTTCACGGGGTTGCATGTCACCAGGGTCAGCCCTGTGCCTGCCCCTGTCTTGCGAGAGAAGATTGCTGTCCTCCTGGCGAAGGATACAATCTAACCGATCCCTCCAGCCGAGATGGAGAGCGGGTTTACAGCCTGTACTTCATTGTACCCAAAAGAGCGGTGGGTTACGGCCAATCCTAGATCTGTGCATTTTGAACCGCTGTCTGCACAAGCTGCCGTTCAAAATGCTTATGCAGAAGCGCATCCTCCAGTGCGTTCGTCCTCGAGATTGGCCTGCAGCAATAGACCTAAAGTCCTTCCCTTCGGGCTCTCTCTGTCTCCGCGGGCCTTCACCAAGCTCGCGGAGGGTACCCTAGCGCCGCTGTATGCCCCTCGGATTACTCCATATGAGACCACTTCAGCACTGGCTTCACGATCAAGTCCCCAGACGCGCATGGCATTCGGGCACACACCGAGTGACTGTCACTGAACTGTGTCACCGCTCCCTCAGCCCCTGGAACGACCCCTCATTCGTACAGGCCTGAGTGCCTCTAGGACAGGCGTCCAGACATATTGTCGTTTTGACAGATGCTTCCAGTACTGGCTGGGGGGCCGTGTGTTGCCTGCAACTGCGGACTGTGGAAAGGAACCCAGTTGCATTGGCATATCAATTGCCTAGAGCTGTTGGCAGTGTTCCTCGCTCTCTGCCATTTTTTACCAGTGCTGGAGCGACAACAGGTGCTGGTCAGGATGTATGGGGGGTATCCGCTCTCGCCACATGTCTCCGCTCGCTCGCCGTCTGCTCCCCCGGAGTCATACGCGGCGCAATCGCTGCATTTCATTTTTCCCCACCAAGCTCAACCGTGCAGCCCATGCGCTCTCACGGCAGTTTCGCCTGGGAAAATGGAGACTCCACCCCCGACTGGCCAGCTGTTATGGGCTGCGCCTTTCTCTCTCTAACTCCGAGATTCGTGCGCTCTCGCTTAAGTTCCCCACTTGGCGAACCCTGCAAAGTCATCTGGCTACACAGCAGGCCCCGGGGCTTGCGTAATACGCATTTCTCCAGTGAGCCTACTCGCACAGATACTGTGTAAAGTCAGGGAGGTCGAGGAACACCTCTCGTATTGCGCCTCTCTGGCCCAATCGGACCTGCCTTCAACTCTCTCCTCGTGATGGCCTCTGCCTGGCACATCCCCTGGAAGCAGGGGACAGGCACCCTTTGGCACCCGCGCTTAGATCTATGCCTCACGTATGGTTCATAGATGGAGCTCGGGGGACTTAGGTGACCTACCGATTAGGTGGTTAACACAGTCACTCAGATGCCCATGCCCTAAAGTGGAGTCTATTCGCTGTGTGGTTACCTTTTTCCCCGAGAAGGAAACCCCGAACATGCCAGATCAGGTAAGCATCGTGGATATTAATCCTTCCTGTTCCCCTCTTATACCCACTTGGAGATCTCTCTTAGGAGAGGTCTGCTCGATCATTCCACTCAGTATCTTTAAGATTTCTGTCCAGGTAGACAACACTGCTGTTCGCGTTTGCACCGGCAAATGGATGGCTATCTGGAGGCATTTTGGGTCAGCGTAATGTGCCAGCGTTTTGGGGCCGGCCCACTCTCACGTTTACCTGAGACCCCGGCCCACCTAGGTGCCCTAGGTTCCTACAGCGTTCCTTCAAGTTCCCCTCTCCGGTTACAAAGGTAACTCTCGTTCCCCGAGGGGGGGAACGGAAATGCTCCTTCGCCATAATGATTGCCCCTTAGCTGTTGAGGTGAAAGTCTCTTCGGCTAAAAAATTATGCTTTGGCTTTGCTTGCACTGTGCTCTTATAGCCAAATTAATTGCAACGAGCATCAGCTGCGCAAGCTGAAGCTGCCACTCATTGGCATTTCATTGGTCCGTTTACATACTCTTTCAGATGATTGGCTTTCTGAATTAAATCCCCATAGTGGAAGTTTTTCCACATAGCATTGAAGTCCCCCCCAACCCACCCCCCCCCCCCCCCCCCCCCCCCGCCTCGGGGAACGAGGGTTACCTTGGTAACCGGAGCGTTTGGGATCAACATGAATTGTTTATTTAAATACAAAAAAAGAGATCTTGAAAAAACAAACAGTATTATTAATCATTATGCTAATCAATATACTGTATGTGTGTGTATGTTCTTTGCAAAACATACACTACCTGACAAAAGTCTTGTAGTCGATCCCAGTTGTAAGAGCAATGGACCCAAGATTCTCACAGCCCATTCACCAGAACATTATTGAGCATGTCTGGGGTAAGACAGAGCCATTAAATATGAATCCAAAGAATCTTGATGAACTCTAAAATGCTTTTTTTTACCATTCCATATGACTTTATTAATACGTTTTTGAGTCATTGCAGAGATGTATAGATGCAGTCCTCCAAGCTCATGGGAGTCACACACAATAATAATTCTTTTTCCACTGCACCATGACTTATATTCTATACTGTACATTATTTCTGTTAAGTGACAAGACTTTTGTCTAAGCAAAGTCAGACATTACTGTCCTAATTAAATAATTAAAAATCAAGGCATGATCGTATTTTTCATTCATTCATTCATTCATTCATTCATTCATTCATTTTCTTTTTGGCTTAGTCCCTTTATTAATCCGGGGTCACCACAACAAAATGAACCGCCAATTTATCCAGCACATGTTTCACACAGCGGATGCCCTTCCATCTGCAACCCATCTCTGGGAAACATCCATACACACTCATTCACACTCATACACTACGGACAATTTTAGCTTATCCAATTCACCTGTACCGCATGTCTTTGGACTGTGGGGGAAACCGGAGCACCCGGAGGAAACCACCACGAACGCATGGAAAACACATGCAAACTCCACACAGAAACGCCAACTGACCCAGCCAAAGCTCAAACCAGCGACCTTCTTGCTAAAATAAGCGTAATATGGAGGCCTTTGCCTTTCATACAAGCCACTTCTGATATCAAATGATCAACTAGAAGTCAAGTTATTATTTGTTGTTCCTAAAACTTGGAAAGGCAACAAGACTTTTGTCAGGTAGTGTATTTATCTATATGGGTGGCAGAGTGGCTCAGTGGTTAGAACTGTCGTCTCACAGCAAGAAGGTCGCTGGTTCAAATCCTGGCTGGGCCAGTTGGGGATTCTATGTGGAGTGCTCCAGTTTCCCCCCACAGTCCAAAAACATGCAGTAGGTGAATTAGTTAAACAAAATTGACCGTAGTCTATGAGTGCGTATGCAAATGTGAGAGTGTATGTGTGTTTCCCAGTATTGGGTTGTGGCTGGAAGAGCATCTGCTGTGTAAAACATGTGCCGGAATAGTTGTCAGTTCATTCTGCTGTGGCGACCCCTGATGAATAAGGGACTAAGTCAATGGAAAATGAATGAATATGTATCTATGCTTGTAGATTGTTTATTATATTTTATGCATGATTCACTCCCCTACAGAGTCACCCCAATCAATCTAAAATGATCAATTCTTTTCGATTAGAGATATTCAAGTCATCTGCTGAAATTGTAGTCACATAGCAATACATATTTCAGAATAACAAAATATTGCAACTTTAGATTTGTCTGATATCGTGCAGCCCTGAGTGAGACTGATGGACAGCTGTTAAAGTAGCCTTTATAATCAAGGTTTAACATGTTTGCACATGATTCAGGTCTGCACCAATGAGGAGCAAGAGATATTGCAGAGGGACTCCAACAAGAGCCAAAAGCTCCGTAAAAAACTGATGGGAGGTAAGAAATTAAATGATTCCATGCACTTTAACTTGACCTTGACCGCATTAGTGTGATCACTGATGTTTTTTTTTGTGTGGTCCCAGAGGGAACTGAGCGAGAGTATCTGCCCCACCAAGAGTCCAAGATGAAGGCTGGTCTGGAAAAAGCCGTAAAGCACAAAGACAAACTTCTGGAGTTTGACAAGAACAGGTCTGCCTTTCCAAATACAATGTTGGTTTCATTGCCAGGATTCAGCATCATAAATGCACATTAACCATTTAAAATGTAAAGCACAAACAAAAATTCCAGTTTAAGTCTTTTACACTTGACATTATTAGCCCCTCTGTATGTTTTCCCCCAAGTTCTATTTAACAGAATGTTTTTTCAACAGATTTCTAAACATAATAGCTTTATAATTTCTAATAACTGATTTCTTTTATCTTTGCCATGATCACAGTAGATAATATTTGAATAGATATTTTCAGGATACTAGTATTCAGCTTAAAGTGACATTTAAAGGCTTTACTAGGTTATTTAGGCAAATCATTGTATAACAGTAGTTTGTTCTGGAGACAATCGAAAAAAAATATTGCTTACGAGGGCTAATAATATTGACTTTAAAATGTTTTTTTTATTTTTTATTTATTGCCGAAATACAACAAGACTTTCTCCAGAAGAAAAAAATATTATAGGAAATAGGGTTGGGCTGATAGACGATGCCATCATCCATCGCTGATGGCCGATAAACTTCACGATGCTGAGCTGCATACATATAGCTGCCGCTTGCACGGCTGACAGCATCGTGAGGATTAAATGAAGGATTATACAGTACCTCTCACGCTTAAAATGTGTAGATTCAGCGGCAAACACTGTTACCTGCAAACCCCATCCCACAGACTTTACAATGAATGGCTTTAGTTATTTTCATAGCGGACTTGAAGCCACTGGAAGTCTTTTATCCACTCTTGGAAAAGTGTAAATGGTGGATTAACATTCAGCACATGATCACTAATAAGATCTGCCATTATTAGTCACTTTAGGTGGTTTCTAAAACAAAATCTGTCAGTGTTATTTTCATTCTCTCATCTTCAGCGCTTCACATTTCCGTGGTTGTAGCTCCTGTCATTTGAAGGCATTGACTGAGTGATTGACAGCTGATAGTAACCAATCCATTCAGTTCTAGAGCAGTGGGCCAATAAGAAGAGCACAAAGGCACCAATCACAATACAAATTTCAGTGAACTCCAAACGAACTCTCGTCTCCTCCTCCAGCTGTGAAAAAAAGCCATTAAAACAACACAGATCACTCTGCCTATTCATGTTAGAGTCCCGCGGAAAAAAGTGATTGACAGGTGGTAATTTGTGTGTAACTTTATTTATTTATGGTTTAGTTATGGGTAAAGCAAAGACCATGTGGGTCAGGTAGTGAAAACGGTAGGCTACAATTAATTAATTCCTTATGGATTAATTGATATTTAACAACAAACACCCCGCCTACGACGACGATGCCATCGTCTATCGCGATGTTTTACATTAGACATCGTACAATGCCAAATTGGTCAACATCGCCCAACCCTAATAGGAAATACTCTGAAGAATTCCTTGCTCTGTTAAGAAATATTTGAAATAACTGTAGATCTTCCTTTTTCTTTTAGTGTTAAGAGAACACAAGTCTTGGATGATGAATCCGATTATTTTGCTACGGATTCCAACCAGTGGCTTTCTCCAGGAGAGCGGGATGCATTACGGAAGCGAGAGGAAGAACTCCGGGAGCTTCGACATGCTTCCCGCAAAGACCGCAAGATCACGCTTGACTTTGCAGGTAGACGAGTGCTGGATGAAGGCGAGAATTTGTCTCCATACTATCAAAAGTAAGTTCTTCTGTAAATATTTGTTTCAGTTATTTGATTTCTGATAAATGTCGATATGGTGGCTCATTGGTTAGCACTGTTGCCTCACAGCAAGAAGGTCGCTGGTTCGAGCCTAGGCTGGGTCAGTTGGCAATTCTGTGTGGAGTTTACATGTTCTCCCTGCGTTCGCTTGGGTTTCCTCCGGGTGCTCCGGTTTCCCCCACAGTCCAAAGACATGCGGTATAGGTGAATTGGGTAGGCTAAATTGTCCGTAGTGTATGAGTGTGAATGAGTGTGTGTGGATGTTTCCCTGAGATGGGTTGCTGCTGGAACGGCATACATTGCGGAAAACATATGCTGGATAAGTTGGCGGTTCATTCCGCTGTGGTGACCCCGGATTGATATAGGGACTAAGCCGAAAAGAAAATGAATGAATTATCATTTGAAGGAGAACATTGACGTTTTGAGAAAAAAAAGCTGAACTGAACAAAAACTAAATTTATTAAAAATAAACTTGCGCAAGTTAATTTACGTTTTGCTGCAAAAAAAATGTTAATATAATTTTAGTAATCTGGTTGAGGTAGGTCAATTTATTTTTATGCTTTTAATGAAGTAGCATTTAACTTAAGAGCCCTTTAGACCATGCACCGGACTGTTTCTCTGTGTTTCGCTGGTAATGTCTTTAAATGTATAATTGTTTAGACCTATTTAATTAATAATTTATTATCAGGGTATCCGCAGGGTCTTAAAAAGTCTTAAAATGTCTTCAATTTACTGAAATATTGTGTTGTATGTCTTAAATAAATTTATACAGGTCTTAATTTTTCTCTGTCCAAGTAAAGCTACCCTATCGGGCTGACATCCATCCGATCACCAACAATCCATCTTAATAAAATCAGGGAAAGAAAACTGAAAACAATTACACAATTCCTCATGATAAAACAAAGCAATATATCACTTTATGTTATCTTCCATTCATACAAAAACTATTTACAGAAGTAAGGGTGAGAAGACATAATATTTATAAATAGGGATGAAATTTAAGGTTTTATAACAGAAATGCATTAGGTTTAATAGAAGTTATACTCAATCAATTTGGACCTAAATCCAACAAATCTATTTATATTTTTGATTATTTATGTAATTGTCTCGACGATAAATATAATTTTAACTATGTTAAACTTGTGATTTAAAAAAGAATGTAATATTATGGTAAAAATAGTGTATACAACTAGAGTTTTCTTGTTTTGACAAATTAAAATTTGTCGCTAATAGATAATTACATTTAATTTTTTTGTGGCAGGCAAAAAAAATCCATTGGCCAAACCAGGGGCCTCATGTACAAAGACTTGCGTTGAATTAATACTAAAACTTTGCGTACAGACAAAGCTGTAAATGTGCGTACGCAGTAAAAAAATCAGATGTATGAAACACTGCGTACGCAGAATCCCAAGCATATTCTCTTTGTACATCCGAATTAACGTGAAACTGAGTGCACGTGCACGAGCGCAAAACCCCTCCCTGCCTCCTCCCCCGTATGAATATGGTAATGACTCCACTTTGGCAAAACCAAACAAAAAAGCAATGGCAAAAGCAAGCAAAAAGAGAAACTTCACAGAATGTGAATTGGAGGTGCTCCTATCGGAGGTAGACCAGAGAAAAACTGTGTTTTTTGCAAGTTTGTCCTACAGAATTAATAACAAAAGAAAAAAAAATAGAGTGGGAGAATTTAACTGATGCGGTTAACGCAGTGGGGTCTGAACAGCGCACTGTGAGTGAATTAAAAAAGAAATGGTCCGATGTAAAGGTGCAGGTTAAGAGGAGAACAGCAGCGCACCGTCAAAGTGTGGACCGAACAGGCGGGGGGAACGCTGTCTGTTCGCATCCCGTCACTTTGTGCCACCTGGCAGCATAGTCAAAAATTGCTGTTACACCTAAAAACATGTTTTTTATCCCTTAGTCCTGCCGCAGCGCCACACGCGGCGCTAATGGTCATTTTAAAGTGTCACCCACTGTAGTTGCTGTTGAAATTAATAAAATATGACTTGAAGGTGTTAATTGCAATGCATGATCTGTGTAGCATGACAGTAACTTTGTGTATGTGTGTGTGTATTAAAGGTTTGACGAGACAGTCAAGGCCATCAACACTGGTTCTTTTGGCCAGAAGGCAAAACATTCAGCTCCTGCTGATCGACAGCACTTCAGAGAGCTTGTCAACCCTAACATTCTACAGTCTGCACCAGAGGTAGATGCAAACAAGAATCTCAAGCGCATGGAAGATCAGTGCCATTCATATTCGAGAAGTGTTTATGTCTATTGATTCATGTGTGTTTGTGTTGTGTCAGTGGGTTGACGTGGCCAGTAGCAACCCCTCACGTAAGTCTTCATCAAAAGCAGCGAGCGGAAAAGAGACAACTGAGCGCAGCCGACTCAGACTGCAGGACAAAGAGCTGCAGGAGATTGCAGACGGCGGCTGGTGTCTCAGCATGCATCAGCCATGGGCTTCACTGCTTGTTAAGGGCATAAAAAGGTACAGTTCACTTGAAGACCCTGTGAGGAACCATACAGTAAATTACATCACTCTAGGCCTGTCACAATAATCAATATATCAACTTATCGCACAAAACGTGGACCTGTTCTCAGTCATTTTTGGTGATACAATATATATCGGCCATACGTAACAATACAAAAATTTTTTTTTCTTTTTTTCTGGGAACTTTTAACAATTTCTAACTTGTTGACCCTAAACAAGGTGTACGCGGGGTCTTAAAAAGTATTAAAAGTTGATAAATTAATTATGAGAAATTAAGGCCCTTAAAAGGTCTTAAACTCGTTTTTACGAGGTCTTAAATTTTGTTCAATCATTGTCCAAAGTGTTTGACTCAATAAATATATTTATTTTCCTCAATTGGTTCGGGCTGGATGTGTCCGGCCAAGCTCCTCTGTCCGGGAGATGTCACGTAATTTGCGACAAATGCAGCAAGGTGATGTGACGCTCTCCACATGTAACGAAACCATAGAGCAGGGCTTTTCAATTGACGGCCCGCTAGCCAAACTTGGCCCACGAGGCAATTTGTTCCAGCCATCTAAATAGTGTGACCAAGACATCAAAAATAAATTTAGTTCAGTCGAAAAACGGCCGCTATAGTTATGAAGTGACGTGCGTCTGTTCAGTACAGCAAGAGCTGCTGTTGAAGGCTGCGCAGAGCGTGAGTCACCTGACATTAAGCTAGTGAGTGGCGCGAACAGTCAAAAACATTTGGATACTTAATCGTAAAGGCTTCTCAACGCCGCGTTTCTGTTGCACAGAACGAAACTGCTGCAACTAAAAAAGTCATGCCACCTGTGCGCTAGTTTAAAGTTCCGAGCTTATAGCTACACCAAGGCTATTACACACGCACACTGGATTAACTTTATCAGCGGGCCATTCACATATTGCATCTTTTCCGCGCACAAGTTTGTTATTTCAAATATTAGAATATATGCCAATATGTGCGCGCAAGCGGAGCGATGCGCTCGCGCCTTTCAGATGCACCGAGTAGAAAACATCTCACGTCGTAGTGGTGAGAGTTGTGCGTGGCTTTCAGTGCAATGCAAACAAAAGATATGTTAGACTAATTATTACGAATTATTAAAATGATTATGTATGTATGAACGCCGCTGATAACAACAGTTTATTTAAATACTTACCTAATATAAAGCTTAAATTTACATTTAGACTTGATAACCCTGAAACCATGATTATTCTTCAGATCTATAATCGTTGCATCCCTAATTGTTATGCTGTTCAAAACATAACATATGAATGTGTCTGAATGTAAAAGAAGCCTACTTAAGCGTCATGCTGCGTTCACACCAGACATGGAAGAAGCGTCAAACGCGAGTGATTTACATATTAAGTCAATGCAAAGGCGCTAATAGACATCCTGCGGCACGATATGCGCGAAAGGCGCGACGCGAATTGAGCGTTTGACGCGCTTAACACGCAAATCGCTCGAGTTCAAAAATCTGAACTTCTGCGGACAGTCGCGCCGTGTTAACCAATCAGGAGCTTGCTCTTGTGGGGGCATGATTGTGACGTAGCACCTGTTTTTGGTGTCCCGGGGGAAATCCTCCAGCCGACACCGACAACAGTTCATCAAACTGGGCTCAGCTCAGTCAGAAGCACCGCTGATAACCTCCGTCATCCAGGTTAAGTTTCTGGAGGAGTTTACGAGCTCACAGAGCTGCTGCACCTCTGAAAGGATCTAGTGGACTCAGACACTGCTCCAAACATATCGACGCTGTTTTTCAGCCTTCATAAAAGCACATAAACAGTTATTTTCTCAATAAAATCCATTTTAGCCATTTAGCAACAAAGCTACAGTCACCGGGCAGACAGAAGCCCTGCCCATTACGCGAATCCATGTCTGTTCTGAAGTGAATTTGAAGCGAGAATGAAGCGAGTAAACTCAAATCTTCACGCGTCAATTGTTCATGCGCAAATAGCGCGATTTATCCGCACGTTCTGTGTCTGGTGTGAACACAGCATTACACTCCTTTTGTTGTGCTTTAAAATACAACATTTGAATGTTTGTAAAAAAAACACATTGTACAATGCAGTGATATTTTGTAGTTTCAAAATACAATATATTAACATTTTAATGTACAAAAATATAATGTGGGTGTCTTGAGGAGCAAAAATACAACATATGGGCTCTTATATGCTGTTGTGTCATCACTCATATTGCAAGTCATATCTCTCCGACCCCTCATTTGGGATGTTTTTCATGAACTGGCCCCCATGACAAACTGAATAGCCCTGCCATAGAGCAAAACAGACAGCAAAATGGGATAATGCAAGTTTGCATACTCCTGGTTGGAGAAAGACGAGTTTAAACAATGGCAGAAACCTGTCGTTGAAAATAGCCACGTCATTTATTCTTTCAACGTTTGTTTCTTTCGAGCTTATCTGAGTTCTGTTGCATGGTTTTGCTCCATTCACTTATTTAACTACAACTTTTTATTAGGAACTGTTTATTAAGTTAAAGGTCTGATACTGATTAGAACTTGAAGTGGCGATGAGGTCTTAAAATATTCTGACATGGTCTTTGAAAAGTCTTAAAAAGTTATTGAAATTCCCTTTAGGATGCCTGCATATACCCTGTTAAACATCTAGCAGATATGTTAACAGTCACAAGTTCAGATAGATAGGAGAACTGTATTCTACAACATACTGGCACACAGAGTAAGATGGGGTGATTTGCTCAAATTTATGAGTATCAGTAAGATATCAGCTGCGTTTTGGACCACTACCTTGATTGACCAATACCTATATAAATTGAGTTGCAGTAGTCCAAACGTGAAGACATATACAGTATGCATTTATTGCTCTCTCAAATTCAGCAGGGGTTAAAAAGCCTTTGAATTTGAACAATAATCTTAACTGAAAAAAGCATGATTAAACAACTGCATTAATCTGCTTATCAAATAGCAGGGCAGAGTCACTCCTTGCTCATTGAGGTGAATATAATGATCTCTAAAACAAGAATGTTCTGAACCCAAAATAATAATCATCACCTGCAGCAGGCTAGCAATGTTAAGTATAAAAAACTATTTGAGTGACTTATGTAAACAAATGATGCACCTATATTAAAGGATTAGTTCACCCAAATAGTATATTTCTGTTATTAATTACTTGTCCTCGAGTCATTACAATTGACCTTCGTTCATCTTAGGAAAACAAATGAAGATATTTTAGATGAAATCCGAAAGCTCTCTCATCCTCCATAGACAGCAAGGGTCCCGAGACGTAAGAACCAAACATAAGAACCAAAAAATACTGTCAAACATTCCATTTGATTTCAGTTGTTCAGCCAAAAAACCTGTAAAATTATTTGTGTGCCAAAAAAACCTGTAAAAACAACGTTGCCTTTTCTTCCACGTCAGATTAGGATAGGTGTTTACTATAAACATAATCTGAAATATCATAATTTGTGTTCTGAAGTTGTCACAGGATTGGAACGACATGAAGGTGTGTATTTAAGAACAGAATTTTAATTTTGGGGTGAATTAATCCTGCACAATAGCATGTAATTTATATTTTGATGCCAGTAGTCCCTTTTCCTTAGGCCTTAAGCCTGGTTTATACTCGACGCGTCCGCTCTTTCGCTTGAGTGCGCTCGGCAAATGTGATGTCATCGCGGAGTTTGCGGAGTTTCGCTTTGGGTGCGCGCGACATGATTTCGGCCGGCGGAGCGCATGATTTTTTTTTTGAGACTCGAGCGAACAGTGCGCTGCGCCACGTTTGATTTGAATTGGATATGAAACACTTTGAAGAGATTTTGTCTGAAACAGTACCACTGTTCAGACATCTTTATGATCCGTGGTCATAGAGATAACCAGATGATCAATAATTATTGGTTAGAAATTGCAACAGCAGAGGGAAAGGAGGAAAGTTTTTGTTGAAAGGTTTGGAAAACCTGAGGGGTGAGTTTGTTAAAGCCAAAAGAGGCCATGGCAAAAGTGGAGACCCAGGTACACAATTAAATGTGTTTTTCCACCAGTCATAGGTTTTACACTGATGTATATATTACAATTTTGAATTTAAAACAATTTAATAGTTACAAAACAATTAAGGAGCAAATTATTTCTTTGATAACTGGAAAGGAATATTTGAACCTATCGGTTTACACTATACTGATGCCCTGTTTTTCTAGGCTTTATTGGTGATAATGGTCAGGAATGTTGGACCATTATTGCCTTTTAAGCATATGTTCAGGACAGAAACTAGCCAGACAGTAATGTGTGAATTGTAAAATGGGCTAAATCTAAAAAAAACATCTGTGTTTTTTAGTAAGTGTACTTTTTTTGCTTTTATTCAGCCATAATAAAAAAAATCTATTTGTAGCGCAACCCATGTTCTGTTGTCATTAATATTTTAATAAACTTTAATAGCTAAAACTGTCCGAGACATGAACAAAAGCAAGTGATGCATCAAAGTTTGATTTAAAAAAAATCTTGAATGGTTATAAAAATCCTTCTAATCATTAAAATAATTTATAAAAGCAAAAAAAATAATAAGTTTTAAAATATTGAAGGATATTAATGATGTGACGTAGTTCCGGAAACTTCCTACTTCTCTGTTTATCTGTCTGATTTTATGGTCAGTTGCTTTTGACCGCCCCCTGTCGTTTTAAAGAATTTCACAATGGCGTACGCGGCAAGTATAAAAGCCTCGTCCGTTTCGTGAGGTGCACGCGCAGTCAGCGGAGGTGCGTGATGTGGCGCCAGGCGTAAGTTTAAATCCAGCTTTTGATGTGTACAATTACACCACTGTGTTTGGATGTTCCTTGAGTCGTGATCATCTGCTAAATGTAAATCTGTTTATGCAGAAAGGAAAGTTAAGTGCACGTTTATAAAGTTTGTAAACATTTAGATTTATTTAGTAGTGCTGATAGCCTATTTTACATTTTTAAATGAATTTATGAAGCACTGAATGACCAACATTTTTCTCTCAACATTGAAACATTGATGTGGTGCAAATTACAGTCATTTGAAAAATGGGTTTTTAAAAAAGTAAAGCAAATTAAAGGCCAAAATGTAAAATAGATGTACAGATTTAAATTTAAATTCACCAGTAGCTGGATGTGGCACTGATGTATCAGGCATTCTTAACCCTTGCCGTTGCTGTTGTAGATGTTTTCATCCACTCTGGGGTGATTTTGAGTCTTAATTTGGCCACAACTTTCACTGTGGTCCAGCAAATTGAATGATTCTGGGTGACAAATCTTGTTTTGACACATATTTTGGAATATTATGACACATATTTTGTTTTGACACTTGCATTGGAATTTTTCCAAAAGCTCAATAATACACTCTGACTACCCTTGACTATGTTGACTACTAATTGACTATGATCATTACTGTTTTTGCCCCATTGACTTCCATTATACTTACCTTAATATTCATTCATTCATTCATTTTCTTGTCTGCTTAGTCCCTTTATTAATCTGGGGTCGCCACAGCGGAATGAACCGCCAAGCACATTTATCCAGCACATTTTTACGCAGCGGATGCCCTTCCAGCTGCAACCCATCTCTGGGAAACATCCATACACTTATCCACACTCATACACTACAGACAATTTAGTCTACCCAATTCACCTGTACCGCATGTCTTTGCGAACATAGGGAGAACATGCAAACTCCACACAGAAACGCCAACTGACCCACCCGAGGTTCGAACCTGCGACCCAGCGACCATCTTGCTGTGAGGCGACAGCACTACCTACTGTACTGCGCCACTGTGTCGCCACTTACCTTAATATGTTAGAGAAAATAAAAAATAAGCAGCTCAGCTCTCAGAACATCGTAAACATAGTAATCGTGTTTATACACACACTATAATTTTCTGTTTTACTCTATAGAACTCTATACAAAAGCCAGAAACTTTTCCGCACAGGCCTATCTAAAGGTTTAATGGTGCCAACTGATGATCGACAGTAAAAATAACTAATTTTACCTCTCCCCAACATTGAAAACCACCAACAATAAACAATGCATGCTTATTTAGTGTCATGGCTTGGAATAAAAAATATGGTTATAATGGAAGTCAACAGGGCAAAAACAGCTGCTAACATAACAAAAGGGTACACAATGCAACAGAGTTAATGTAATATAAAGGTTACAGTCTATGAAACAAAAAAGTATGATGTATAATATTAAGAAGAGAATAGCTTTTCCTTAAACTATGTAATCACTTAATTTCATAACTTCTTCCAATTTTATTACCCTTTTTGATTGTTTATATATGCGTGTATAAATAACAACACACATCTGAATGTGTTTCTCTCCATTTCTTGTGTTTTTGTTCAGGGTGGAGGGCAGAACATGGTACACATCCCATAGGGGGCGCCTGTGGATTGCTGCAGCAGCTAACAGACCCACTCCTCAAGAAATTGCAGAGGTAGAGGCCATGCACCGCAACCTTTACAAGCATGGTATGTTTACTAATATACTAAACCTGTTAAACCTAAATACTCCTTTCAGGCATATCTGTATGCTATAGCAACTTCACCTAAATTTGTTATTTTGTTCTTCAGAGCCCCAGTTTCCTGCAGAGTATCCCACAGGCTGTCTGCTGGGCTGCGTGAATGTCTCAGATTGTCTTTCTCAGGAGCAATTCAGAGAACAGGTCAGTAGCATTTGGTATTCGTCCATACAAAGATTCATTTTTCACTTAAAGTAAGTGTGAAATCAAAATTTAATATGTTTGTTTTGCTAGCTCTCATTGTTATTTTTAAGGTGAATAATTAACCAGTGCAAGTTAATCCACTGAAAACAATGTTTTTGTTTTGGTAATCTTCAATCAAAGTCTGACCATTTGGAATGGGGATTTTTTTAACCCAACTGAGGGCTTACATAGCAGCTTCATATTAATACCCTCTCTTATCTATTAGTTTGTTATGAGTAAATAATGCGCAACAGAAAGCCCCACCCCCTACTCAATATTTAGTTGGAAGTACATCAACATACAGAAATAAAAGTCTCAGCCAGTCCCAGTTCATGTAGATTTCAAACCATTACTTTTCTCTGAGGTTGCTTTTATAATCATGTATGACGTCTTGTTGTCGAAACATTAATATCGCATAGTGATGTGATTGTGATTGAGTATTGAAGAATTCTGACTATTGTAATCCTCAAATCCAATGGCAATAATGCCATTTCAGCCATTGGTCATGCGTTTATTTACTTTTTGGTGTATTTTAACTACTCTTTGCTGTTTGTGTTTTTTATAAAATTATATCATTTGCACAAAAATGCTTGACCAGTCGGTTTACACATCTACTATTTTTTTCAAAATATCTTATGATAAAAGTGTTTTTAGGATCTCGCTGAGTAACTTGGTGACATTATCAAATATCACTTTGTTGTAGTACTTCATGGTCTTCAGGGTGCTGTTAAATAATGTAACATACATTGTCTATATATGATATGATATGATATCTATCTATCTATCTATCTATCTATCTATCTATCTATCTATCTATCTATCTATCTATCTATCTATCTATCTATCTATCTATCTATCTATCTATCTATCATCTACAGTTGAAGTCATAATTATTAGCCCCCCTTTGAATTTTTTTTTCTCTTTTAAATATTTGCCAAATGATGTCGAACAGAGCAAGGAAATTTTCACAGTATGTCTGATAATATTTTTTCTTCTGGAGAAAGTCTTATTTGTTTTATTTTGGCTAGATTAAAAGCAGTTTTTAATTTTTTTAAAACCCATTTTAAGAAAATTATTAGCCCCTTTAAGCCATATATTTTTTTCGATAGTCTACAGAACAAACCATCGTTATACAATAACTTGCCTAATTACCCTAACCTGCCTAGTTAACCAAATTAACCTAGTTAAGCCTTTAAATGTCACTTTAAGCTGTATAGAAGTGTCTTGACAAATATCTAGTAAAATATTAATTACTGTCATCATAGCAACAATAAAATAAATCAGTTATTAGAAATGAGTTATTAAAACTATTATGTTTAGAAATGTGTTGAAAAAATCTTCTCTCTGTTAAACAGAAATTGGGAAAAAAAATCAACAAGGGGGCCAGTAATTCAGACTTCAACTGTATATGTATATATCAATTTTTTTTTATTTATGAATAAATACGCACACACACACACTGAACACACACACAAAATACAAAAAATATACAAAAGAAATATATTTAAATTTTTTTAGACTTGTATATAATTTGTATCATATATACATTTTTATAGTAGTGCTGTCAAACGATTAATCACATTAAAGGTAAAAGTTCTTATTTACAAAATATATTTGTACGTACTGTATATATTTTTGGCTATGTATATATATATATATACAGAGAGAGAGAGAGAGAGAGAGAGAGAGAGAGAATAAATATCATGTAACTACAAACCTTTATCTTGGATGTGATTAATTTATTCATTCATTTTTTTTTCGGCTTAGTCCCTTTATTAATCAGGGGTCGCCACAGCTGAATGAACCGCCAACTTATCCAGCGGATGCCCTTCCAGCTGCAACCCATCACTGGGTCCTTACACACTCATTCACACTCATACACTACGAACAATTTAGCTTACCCAATTCACCTATACCACATATTTTTGGACTTGTGGGGGAAACCGGAGCACCCGGAAGAAACCCAAGCGAACACGGGGAGAACATGCAAACTCCACACAGAAATGCCAACTGGCCCAGCTGAGACTGGAACCAGCGACCTTCTTGCTGTGAGGCAATTGTGCTACCCACTGCGCCACCGTGCTGCCTGGACGTGATTAATAGCGAATCATTTGACAGCATTTATATAAGAATATAAACAAGCCTTTTATACAATATAGTCATGCATATATTTATATAGACAAAAATATACACAGTACGCACAAATATATTTTGTAAATATGACCATTTATTTTGTATGTAATTTTATTATTTGACCATCGTTTTTAATATATGATATGTTTCAAATATTTTCTTGATCCTCTCACAATGAACAAACTGCTATTTTCTGAGCAAAAGTCTTGTTTTAAAATCCTGGTTTAAAAAAAAAATTCTTTTTAATAGAACACTGCTAACACTTATTGACCATGCCAAGAAAACTAAATAAAACTCAAATACGTTAAATAATATATTAAAGATGTAATGTCAAAATCAAAGTCTGTATCATTACACTGAATAACAATTACTCCACCCACGCTTTAACACATGCATTTCACTGCAGTTTCACACTACTCCGTTAAGGGCTCAAAACACTTTTACACCATAATGCATGATTTGTAAACAAGTGCAGTTTAGGGAGTTCTTCAGCAAATGTGTGTGTGTGTTTGATTTAGCTCAATCTTGTTTATATCATTTAGATTTAGGGGAGAGTTTAATATATTTTTCAAATGCTATTAATCTTTTAGCACCATTCAGTGGACGTTTCATTTCTAAACTACCCTGATATGTACTACAAACCACCAAATGAAGCGATAAATGAAAATTAAATCACATATTTCCAGTGAGTCTGGGTTCTGTGACTGCTCTATACAGTATGTGCATCAGATGGATGTCTTGCTGTTTTAGGTTGATGCGAGTTAAAAATAGTACACGTCTCAGGACCCCTGCTTTCTGTTCCATTTCACCACACTCTGTCTAGCTGTATTTGAGTTTAATAACATCTCCTGTGTGTACACCCCCTTAGGCCTTACATGAAGCAACATGATTTAAAAACCATTAAAAAAAGAGATCAGATTGAATGAGTTACACTCTGTGCTGTTATACCCACACCTGTGACCACACTTTGCTTCAGTACTATTCTGGAAATGATATCCACTAGATATTTGTTGCAAGGTCTGGATTTTGAAGCCAAAATACATAGTTCACCCACAGATGGAAAAATCTGTCTTTGTTTACTCATGCTTTACTTGTTCCAAATCCGTTTCAGTTGGGTTGTGTTGAAGATATATTGAAGAAACCTATAACTGTTTACTTCCATACACTGTAAAAAATAAATCCGTAAAATTTACGGTAAAAAACCGGCAGCTGTGGTTGCCAGTATTTAACCGTAAAAAATACGGTACAAACCGTAAATGTAAATTCTCATTTTTACAGTAAACTACCGTATTTTATTAATTTATAGAGGTAATATGTTTGTATATTGATTAGCAACATCTACACATCTTTTGTTACACAGATAGAGATGATAACACAGCCATATGCAGGTGGTGATGAGAAAGTTCACGCATAACAAACCAATGCTCATCACAAACAACTTTACCCACAATCAGAAAAGTGTATCAGTGTAAAGAAGGTGCTCAGTGTCATTCACACAGCTACTAAACACCAGTACGGTAACATGCATAAAATTAAAGTCATGAAATAAACATTGTTTATCAACATTAGATGTAACAAAACTCACTAATATACATTACTGATGGGGAAACAACTAAACAGATCCATAGTAATGTCAACAAAAAGCATAAAAAGTGATGTGCCATGCAGGGAATTCTGGGAAAGTCAATTTACGGTTATTCGCCGTATATATTAAGGAAACATACTGTTAACCAGGTTACGGATTTGTACTGTAGCATTTTTACAGTTTTTTACCGTTGAAATCACGGCCATTTTTTACAGTGTAGTAGAAATAACTGTACTACTGATTTACTGTTTTCAGTCACGTGACCTGTGCAGAGACTTGGGGCCTCATGTACAAAGACTTGCGTTGAATTAATACTAAAACATTGCGTGAAGACAAAGCTGTAAATGTGCGTACGCAGTAAAAAATTCAGATAAAACACTGCATACACGGAATCCCACACGTACAGTATTCTCTTTGTACATCCGAATTAACGTGAAACTGAGCACTCGTGCGCGAGCGCAAAACCGCTCCCTGCCTTCTCCCCTGTATAAATGTGGTAATGACTCCACTTTGGCAAAACCAAACAAAAAAGCAATGGCAAAAGCAAGCAAAAAGAGAAATTGGAGGTGCTCCTATGAGGGTGCTCCTATGGTAGACCGGAGAAAAACTGTGTTATTTGCAAGTTTGTCCTCCGGAATTAATAACAAAAGAAAAAAAATAGAGTGGGAGAGTTTAGCTGACACGGTTAACGCAGTGGGGTCTGAACATCGAGCTGTGAGTGAATTAAAAAAAGAAATGGTTCGATGTAAAGGTGCAGGTTAAGAGGAGAACAGCGGCACACCGTCAAAGTGGACCGAACAGGTGGGGGAACAGGGAATGCTGAACTAACACCCTTTGAGGAGAGAGTTCCCTCAATTGTGGGCGACACTTTACTATCTGGAGTAGTATCCGTGTCTGTGGGAGACACAGATGTATTAGAGAAAAACTTTGTTAGGGCGGTATAGCAGCACCCCTCTGCTCTTATCAAGGCAGCGCCACCGGCATTTCAGCTGCCCAATCGCCCGCTCTACAACTGACCGAGTGTCTGCCACCTTGGAGCCTCATCCCAACCATGCTGTTTGTGAGGATGTATTAATCATGTGTTGACCAAGGCCACTTTGCCACAATATTTGTTAAGCGCATTTGAGCATCACATATTATTTGCACATTTATTGAATGGAAATGTTTCCGATTCACGTATGCAAATTCGTCTTCAGATGGCCTTTATAGCAATGTGCGTGCAGTCGATCGATACGATTACACTGGGAAAACCAGCGATTGCTGCAAATTGCGCTTTAATGTTTGGCTGGTCAACTGCATGGTATGGAAACCTTATATACCTGCTAGACATGCGGATGATCCCGTCCCATACAGCTGGCATTGCATGGCTCAAAGATACTTTGTGGTGTGCAATTTAACATAATAGCCTAGGAGTTGCCAATGGAAATAAAACAAACACGCACATTAAATACACGTATGCCAGACATGAAGTTGGCGTGAACCAACGCACATTCTAACATTAATTTCATTGTTAGTAAATCCAAACGTGAGCGTGAAATCTGGCGTATGCTTATCTACCCCATTGGATTGCATATCAACAGAACCGAGATATAATCACAAACTATAAATTGTGGGCACTTGCGATCCAAATATTGCACCCGCAAACATTTTTCAGCCATTTAATGCTGTCAAGTCCCTGTCAGAGCCCCAGTTCTTACATCTAACGTTATCTTTTGGATAATCCTAAATAATTTAATCATTAGTGACGGCGCTATAGACCATTTCAATGTGGTCATGTCATTGGCCCATGAACATTTCCTGCTTGTTATCAAACTATTTCATAACTGTAACAAGTGGCAATTCATAACTTCATGTTAAAACAGCAGTCATGACATTATTTATCAATATGTGGCTCTTTTTAGATTCTCTGAAGCTATAGAAACTAAAAATGTAAAACAGGAAATAAGTTGGGACCATTGTTCTTGTTTACATTCCTCAAAATGGTCTGTTGCATGCAAGTATGGAGCCAGATCAGTGTCAAAAATAATACATTTACAAAATTCATACATCCACAGCTCAATTCACATTTACAAAATCCAATTTGTACGTTCAAAACACAATTCTTAAATACACAAATCCAATTCGCCAGTATAAAACACAATTTAAAAATACACAGAAACAGATGACCAACTAAAAAGTAACTCCAGGTTATACAAAGAGTGGCCAACACAAAATACATACATTCCTGATATGCGAGTCCCATCTCACACTCAATACACTACAATTACTATGGTTTAAATACAGCACTGCAACATAAAAAAGCGAGAGATCGACTTAGAATGTCACTTACCAGATAGATAATGATTTGATCATCTGTAGTTTGAAATTGTTCCGAGTTTTTCTCCCCTAAGGGCTTATCATGCAGTCTCTGTCGTCATCTAACCCTAACCATCTTTGCTCTGCTTAGTATGACAGGCTGATGGATACCAACGTGCTGTATCTCCGAAATTATAAATATTTAATACAGGCACTATCCTTATAAATAAACTGCATATAGTTGCAATCTAAACAACTAGGTTCTCGCCCAAAAAGCCTCAAAAGTACATTATGTTGTCCAACAGCGGCAATATTTGTCAAACTGTAGTGAGCTTTAGAGCTGAAGATTTTTGCCCGAACCCGACGGCACCCGCCAGGTTCGGGTGGGTTCTGGCTTAATTTCTATCATTTTAGACAGGGTCGGGCCGGGCTTGGGCTTGCGCAGTAAATGAACAGTCTATTTGTTTGTTACAACATTAAAATACATCTCTGCAAAGGTGAAACAAATGATGACGGAGAAGTCAAAAAGAGCGAATTTTGACTGCGGTGAGGCCAGCCGCCAGTTCAGTAAGAACGGTCATTCTAGCCTCCAAGGTATTTCGGCAGTCGCTCATACACTGCGTATTATGGTAGAGTGCTAAACAGCAATGTACAGCAAACTGACAGGGAAAATTACAAGGTCACTCGCTACATTGAAACCGCTGTCATGGAAAATGAAATGGATGTTCTTGCCTGGTGAAGACAAACAAACAATCCTACCCAAAACTTGCAAAATTAGCCAGAACAATAAGCATCCTGGCCAGTAGCAGCAGCAGTGAAAGGGTGTTCAGTGCTGCTCAGTGAGTGCAGGACTGCGCTAAAGCCATTTACAGTGGATTCAATAATGTTCCTCCACAAAAACACGTAGCATAATCTTGGTGAGTAAAGGATTTTCAAATTATAACTAAATATTAATTAAACCATAAAATCAAAATGTAGACAGGGTATATAGGCTAATGTTGGCATTATAATTTTAATATTCAGCTTCACTGTCGCCTTAATTGTGAAGAGAAGTGGCAAAACAAATCCCGCAGAGCCTTTAACTTAATTTCATTATTGCCAAATACCCGTCATAACTTATATTTTATTTTATTTTAATTTAATTGGTTATAAAAGACTTATTTTTATTGGTGTGTTGGCCAATTTAAAGGCTAAGTGTATGTATCTAGGCCTATTTAGAGTGCTGAGATGTTACAATGTTACAGAGGACTTATTTTATTTCTTTGTTCCAACTTCCAAGTGGCCTATAGCCTACGTTTGTTATGAATATATTATGTTAAAATGCATATAAACGACTCATTCATGAAAAAAGGCAAAAGAGCTGTGTGCATGTGCACATTTGAATAATGTCAGGCTGTAAACAGGTTCGGGCTTTTAAAAAACTGTCAATCAAAATGTACTTGTTGGGCTCGGACCCTATTGGGCCTAACTTTTATGGCCTGATTATGGCTCTAGTGAGCTTATTATCTGCCGTCACTCTATGGGCAGATTGATACAAGAGTGAAAAGGCTGTATGAGTGCTGTAACTGCAAAATATCGCACGACTATCAGCCAATCTGGTTCCAGAACCAGATAGAACTGTTGTATGTATAGGCATGCAATATTCTGCAAATAACAGCTCTAGTACCGCCTCTTCACCCTTCACCTTTGTCTATTACATCACTGTCATCATGTCATCACTTTAGATAGGACGCGAGATAATCGTTCAAACACTAGCTCTAACGTGACGTTGGTGAGTTAGTAACTGCTTCTGTTGTTCTGACGTCAGCTGCAGATGTGAATGAATGGCGGAAGAAAGTAGTTCCTCGTACAAAAGGGTTTTAAGACTCTCCGTGTTTGATTTTCTTTTTTTATACACGATTATGCCATCAATCTGTTGTATAAACGCAATATCACACTTGTAGCAGTGCGATGTGGCTGTATATCTGCACTGATGGGGGACACTGAGGCACTCGGCCTGCGCCCTCAAGCCAACACACGCCTCCCACCAGTGCCGATATAAAGCCACATCGCACTGCTACTTGTGTAATATTGCTCATATATAGTTGAAGTCAGAATTATTAGCCCCCCTGAATTATTGGCCCCCCCTGTTTATTTTTTCCCCAATTTCTGTTTAACAGAGAGCAGATTTTTTTAAACTCATCTCTAATAACTGATTTATTTTATCTTTGCCATGATGACAGTAAATAATATTTGACTAGATATTTTTCAAGACACTACTATACAACTTAAAGTGACATTTAAAGGCTTAACTAGGTTAATTAGGTTAACTAGGCAGGTTAGAGAAATTAGGCAAGTTATTGTATAATGATGGTTTGCTCTGTAGACTATCGAAAAAATATATAGCTTAAAGAGGCTAATAATTTTGACCTTAAAATGGTTTTTAAAAAATTAAATACTGCTTTTATTCTAGCCGAAATAAAACAAATAAGACTTTCTCCAGAAGAAAAAATATTATCAGACATACTGTGAAAATTGCCTTGCTCTGTATAACATCATTTGGAAAATATTTAAAAAAGAATATATATATATATATATATTTGCGTAAAACATATGCTGGATAAGTTGGCGGTTTATTCTGCTGTGGCGACCCCAGATTAATAAAATATATATTCATTCATGTTCTTTTCCGCTTAGTCCCTTTATTAATCTGGGGTCGCTACAGCGGAATGAACCACCAACTTATCCAGCATATGTTTCACGCAGCGGATGTCCTTCCCACTGCAACCCATCACTGGGAAACATTCATACACATTCATTCACACTCATACACTATGGACCATTTAGCCTACCCAATTCACCTGTACCGCATGTCTTTGGACTTGTTTGGGAAACCGGAGCACCCAGAGGAAACCCACGCGAACATGGGGAGAACATGCAAACTTCACACAGAATTGCCAACTGACCCCTGCTGTGAGGCGAATGTTCTACCCACTGCGCCACCATGCAGCCCTATGTATATACAGTATATATATATACATATACATATACATATACATATATATATATATATATATATATATATATATATATATATATATATATATATATATATATATATGTATGTGTGTGTGTGTGTGTGTGTGTGTGTGTATATGCATTTATATATATATATATATATATATATATATATATATATATATATATATATATATATATATATGTTTATATACACACACACACACACATAAATTTCTGAATAGAACATATTATTTCACAGTTAAATCCTGTAAAGTGATACTAATGTATTTTACTCTACATGTTAGTACAGTATAGATATTTTTTATCTTTTTTTGTAGTTACTCCACATGAATGTATCTCAGTCGCTGTTGTTTTTTTTAATAACACTCCCTCAAACACAAAAATCAGTGCTCACTGTGCACTTGAACTGAGCAGCACACAGCAGTATTCTGGCATACAGGCACATTCCTCTGTCTGTCTGTGTCCGCTTCCCCTGCTGTCTTCTTCTGTAGCCTACAGCACACTTCCTGCCTCATTTCCTGCTCTCACTGCATGGCAGACTCCCTGTAATAGAGGTGTAATTGGTGCTGCTGCAGTAGCGTCTGCCATTGAGATGAGCTCTCCTCTGCTGTGGTTCACAGATCACTACACAAAGACCTTGTCTGTGTCATATTTCACTATCAAACCGAAAGATAAAGCGGGGGATATTTATTCTGTACACTGAGAAAATGAAACCTAATAGGGCCATGGAGTATTTAGCATTCAGGCCATTTTAATGACTATTATCTACCCCCAAATTGGATGTTTAGTGTGTTTGACCTCTTATAAACTGGCTTTTTTAGATGCTTTTCTGTTTTTGCAGAAAACAAATGTAATTGCTTTGAGTGTTGTTTACATTCTGGTTTTGGAAAATTCCCTTTTGGAACAGGAAGTTGGGTCAGGACATATTGAATGACTTGCTTGTACCACGGGAGTGCTATTTAGTGCACTTCACAGCTAGAAAAAAATGGAAGGGTCAAAGTTCGGCTGGTTGGCATATGGTCCATTTAGCCCCTGCCGAGCTCTGACTAAATGATACATGTTAAATTATATTATAGCAGATGTTTATGCAGTAATCAATAGGTTTTTTATTATATAAAATTAATTAAAAGTGCTTTTAATTTACAAGAGGTAGTCTAAATAAATGGATTATTATCATTTTTCTTTTTATTTATTCACTTAAAGGGATTTTTTTTATTATTAAATCAAATTTGCAGCATTGGATTTATGATCATTTGCCAAATGTTTAATTAATTATTTTTTTTGCTGTTTTTTATTGCCTGTTAAATGTTGAGGAAGAAATGTTCTGTTTTTGAGTGTTTGATTGTGCATCTATCTAAGCAGGATGAGTCATATATTTCCACTTAAAGGGATAGTTCACTCAAAAATGAAGAAAAAAACATCCTAGACAATCTTTCTTCTGTTGAACACAAATGAAGGTATTTTGAACCAGAAAACATTGACATACTATTACTTTTTCCTACTATGGATGTTAACGTTTCTGGCATCCTGCTTTTTCAAAATATCTTTTTTGTTCAACAAAAGAAAGTAAGTCAAACAAGTTTGGAACAAGTAAAGGGTGAGTTAATCTTAACAATTTACAATTTTGGGTGGACTATGCCATTAAAATTAAGACTGAATTTAAAAATAAAGTCTGATTTGTATTTTTGAGAAGTAGCAGACATGGACTAAACGCCACAAACATCTGCAATTTTGATTTCAATTTTAAGTAACTGGTGTACACCAAAATTAAAAGAATGGTATGGTTAAGCTTCTGTTTATTTTCACTGAGCAACCAGAATTAAATCAGTATATCACATACAGCTATCATATCTCTTCAGGACGTGGATTAAAATTGCTTTATTCATATGGATTTTATTCATATGGATTAATGTTTTTAGGAAGTTTCTGCGTTTTTGGTGAATAGATGTTCAGTCTTGCAAATTTAATAAAAAAAATACTTTATCTTCATTTGTGTTATGGGGATTAATAAAAGTCCTATAGGTTTGGAAAAACTTCATGGTGAATAAATGATGTCACAATGTTCGTTTTGGATTGAAAAAACATATTTTCCATTTAGATAATAAACAATATGTATGTTTAAATAATATGATAACACTTTAGTTTGAGTACTTATCTAGTGGCTTATTACCTGCCTCTTAGATATTGGCTGGTTATTAGAATTTATAAAGTACATATTCTGCATCATCTTATTCTACACTCAGAAATGACTTTTACTGCTTGTTCAAACTATTTTTTTTTTTAATGAGTTTAAACAACACAACTCTTAAGTTTTTGAGGACAACTTAACTGTTCTATTTGTAAAAACAATTAAGTTAGCTTTATTGATTTGTTTTTGAGACAACATGAAGGAATTGTGTGGAACCCAGCATTTTTTACAGTGTACATCCCAAAAACAGCTACTATACACTGTAAAAAAAATACAGGGTTCCACACAATTCATTCATGTTGGCCCAACACAAACTGATTAAGTTAACTTAACACTTTTAACAAATTTATGTGGATTAAACATTAAGAAATTAAGTTGTCCCAATGAAATCTCAAGAATTGTGTGGTTTCAGCTCATTTTAAATAAGTTAAGAGCAAAAAAAATATATATATATTTTTGTGTGTAATAATAACCTTTATGAAACAGCAAATTGGAACGTTATTGCTGCAAATTAATAGCAAGAATTGTTCTTTCAAATAATGTGTGACCATAATTGTTTTTTAGAGTAAGTTCTAAGTGTTTGTTAACAGAGATTCACTCAAAATA
Source organism: Danio kyathit (assembly GCA_903798195.1). NCBI lineage: Eukaryota > Metazoa > Chordata > Actinopteri > Cypriniformes > Danionidae > Danio > Danio kyathit. The sequence goes on along the minus strand of LR812525.1, from coordinate 70,883,060 downwards.
ATACTTTTGCTGTTTGCTCAAACTGCGTATTTAAAATGAGTTTAAACAACACAACTCTTAAGTTTTTTAGGGGGACAAATTTAATTGTTTTACGTTCAATACACTTAAATTTGTAAAAATGATTAAGTTTTATTGATTTGTGTTGGGACAACATGAAGGAATTGTGTGGAACCCAGCATATTTTACAGTTTACATCCCAAAACTAACAACTTTAATAACCTTTAAGAAACTGCAAATTGGCAGTTTATTGATGCAAAATTAATAATTAATTGTTTATTAATAATGAGTATTGTACCTTACAATAATGTGAGACCAAAATTGTTTTTAGAGTAAGTTTTAAGGGTTTGTTAACAAAGATGCACTCAAAAAAATTGTTTCCTGCTTGTTCAAACTACTTATTTATGAGTTGAAACAACACATTTAAAAAAAACATTTTTTTATGTATGTTATGTATTAACTTAACTTTTTTATGTTCAATCCACTTAAATTAAGTTAGCTTTATTGATTTGTGTTGGGACGACATGAAGGAAGTGTGGAACCCAGCATTTTTTACAGTGTACATCCTAAAAACTAATAACTGCTTTAATAACCTTTAAGAAACAGCAAATTGGGAGTTTATTGATGCAAAAAGTTATAATTAATGGTTTATTTTATTTTTTATTTAATTTTTTTCTTTGGTAGGGACAGTGTTCTTTAATTAGCATTGCTGCAAATGCACCAGAATTAGCCAGAAGGCTATTTTTTCATCCGTTATCCCTGGACAGATGTTAAAATTGTCACCCTAAAAAAAACGGTACAAAAATTCAATCAAGCATAACTAAGAAGCACTAAAATAGACATAGTTAAGTAGATCTTGATAAATAAAATGTATAAGAACAAAATAAACTAATTAATACCAAGAATTGCACCTTTAAATAAAGTGACCATAATTGTTTTTTAGAGTAAGTTTTAAGGGTTTGCTAACAGAGATTCACTCAAAAAATGACTTTTGCTGCTTGTTAAATCTGCATATTTTAAATAAGTTGAAACAACACAATTTTTAAGTTTTTTGGGGGGGACAAACTTAATTGTTTTATGTTCAATCCACTTAAATTTGTAAAAACAATTAACTTAATCGATTTGTGTTGAAACAACGAAGGAATTGAGTGGAACCCAGCATTTTTGGCGTTTAAAAAACAAATACAAACATCCTATTTATTCATGTCCGTTTTTCAAAAGGCTTGTTTTGTTCTAATCCTATCCTGCAGAGGGTGCAATGTGCCATCATCTCCTCAACCCCAGCAGCTCAATCCTGCCATTTTGACTGCCTCTACACTGAAGCAAAGCCCTGCAATCATTCCTTACTAATTCATGTCCTGCAATTACTTTCATATTGCACACATCTCCCATTGATAGCTGTATGTTTAAAGTGAGCATCTATTTTCCTAGTTTCTATGATGTCAAGCAGAGGATTTAAAGGGATTATGTCCAGGTGCAATATCGCAACCCGGCTCTGTCCTTGATTAATTATAAATCAATGAAGTCTATTGCAGCTCAGAGGGCTCTAATCTTTTCTCTTTCATCCAGTGTAAATGTCGGCGAGCCTCAACCACTCTGTCTGCTTCAGCCTGAGAGATTCTGTCTACCTCGCTGCTTTTCAATAGCCAAACACTTTTTAACAAATCTAGCATGCCCAGAATGAATTTGCACAGAGAGGTGAAGGATGCTGTCATGTGGCTAGACTGGTGCCCTCACTCAGACTACTGATGTAGAGACGGTTTGGGGTTTAAATTATTCAATTCAAGCAAAGTATTTTGACTAAACTTTCTGTACTTTTTCTGTTTCTGAAATGTCTAGAATTCTACACTGTAAAACCTATTAAGTTAAGGCAACTCAAACTGTTTGAGGAAATAAATTGCTACAAACCATTTGAGTTAAAAAACTGATCTATAGGAGTACTGTGAACTTACTCCATTTAAGCTGAAGTAATAAGGTATTTAATTAACTCATCACCTTCAACACTGAGTTCAAAACTCTTTTCAAATGAGTAGAATGTACTTTCAGTAAATTGAGTTAACTACACTCATTTCATGTGATAATGAAAGTTGAGTTGGGTTTTACAGTGTACTGTACTTATTTTTTTAAATGATTCTTTTAGGAAATAACAAATCAAATATTTAACATGTTTAATATTATCAGATGCACTCTCGCACACAAATACTGTACATGCATGTAAACACGCATGACAGCAGAGTCTATGGAAAAGCAGTTGTTCGTTGCGCCACCTGGTGGCTATTGCGTAAAGCACAGAAATATAATTTTTTTAATGAAAAGGCGGCCTTTGCAGCTGCAGTACTGTGCGTGACTGCGCGTGACAAATTGCAGTACTGCGAGTGAAGAAACATGCGTTCTCAGTAGCCATAGCTGTGCTTTTTTTTTTTTTAATTGATTCTTATATTGAACATTTATTTAACATAAAAAACCATTTTAGTTAATAGCAAATCAAATATTTAACATATTTAATATTATCAGATGCCATGGACCATACTGCATGCCAATATCTTGCCTTTCAAATTAGAAAGCTTCAATTCGATTGGCTGAATTAGCACTTATCAAGGAGCTCATATGGCACATGTTTATATCAGTAATTACGAAGTTAAGAGGGTGTCCTGGTTGATAGATTTTCTTCTTTCCAGAGATGTTTTTTTTTCAGGACAGTATGATTTAGTTTACCACCAACTTTGTTATAGATATCAGGGTATCCGTGAGGTCTTAAAAAGTCTTAATGTCTTAAATTTCAAAAAACACAATTTTAGGCCTTAAAAAGGTATTACATTTGCTGAAATATTGACTTGTAGGTCTTAAATAATTTTAAACGGTTCATCATTTTCCAATGTCCATGTAAAGCTACACTATCAGGCCAACACCCATAGAGTTAAAATACATCTCGATAAAACTCTGTTTAATGATATGGTTCCTCACAATATCTTTAGTGAGTTTTCTATGTATTTATAGACCATATGTGGTGAAGACACTGACCTGGACAGACTACTGACCTGGACAGACTGTTGTTATATTATATTATATTATATTATATTATATTATATTATATTATATTATATTATATTATATTATATTATATTATATTATATTATATTATATTATATTATATTATATTATATTATATTATATTATATTATACTATATTATATTATATTATATTATATTATTCATTCATTTTCTTTTCAGCTTAGTCCCTGTATAGTATAGTATAGTATAGTATAGTATAGTATAGTATAGTATAGTATAGTATAGTATAGTATAGTATAGTATAGTATAGTACAGTGTAGTATGGTATGGTATGGTATTGTATTGTATGGTATTGACCTTATTCTACAATGCGAAAGTACGCTCATATTTGCGATTGTTTTAGAACTTCCGATTCAGTTGCCTATGGGAGAAATGACTAGGAATAATAAACGACAGAAAACAATCAAACTACTCGCTCTACAAACAAGTGTTTGCATGACTATACATGAGTAGAATAATATAATAAGAAAATATCAGTTTGCAACATCAAGCAGCATAACGAGCTGTTTTTAAACTCTAAAAATGAATGGAAGTAATTGAGACCACAAGTCTCGAGCCAAAAAGATTCAAATGGCTGCGCCCACTTGTACGCAGAGAATAAGGTGAATAGTATAGTTTTTAAAACTTATCAAAGAAAAGGTTTATTCAAAAAAAGTGTTAGTATGATTTGCTTGTTTTTGAAACATTATTTAAGTATTATTCAAGTAATGGGACAAGTAAAAATCCTTAGGGCCCTGTATAAGTCTGAAATTTCATTCATAATGGTCTTAAAAAGGTCTTAAATGTCTTAAATTTGACTTGGTGAATGCCTCTTGTGAGATTTTGTGAGGGATAATATTTAGTTTTATTGGTAACAACTTACTAGATTATGTTAATATTAGTTTTTATTTAATATTAGGTTTCACATTAGCATCACCTAACAATAAAAATTAATTTGTTAGTTTATAATTTTAGTCCACAATGATACAAATGTTCATTGTTGGTTAATATTTAAGAAGTGTTCATTAGTATTGAATTAAAGTAAACATTAGCTTAAGATTAATACAAGTTTCAGAAGTATTTTTCATTATTAATTCATGTTAACATGTTATTGTAAAGTGTACAATAAGGGGACTTGTGGAGCTGCGCATCGTTGGATTTGCTCTTTAGTGTTTGGACTTTTAGCAGCGAAATTTAAACCACACTGAAGTGAACTAAACTGAACTCTGAAATCTGGACTGACTGTTTCAGTTTACTAGAACTTCTATGTTAAGCTGCTTTGACACAATCTACATTGTAAAAGTGCTGTAGAAATAAAGATGAATTGAATTGAAAGTGTAGTTTAATTTTAAAGTCATGATATATTTTAGTTGGTTTAAAACTTGTGAAATGTTGCAATACAGCTTTGTTTTAAAATCTTTATTATGATTACAATTTTCATAGTTTGACCTCACATTCACCTTCTGACTAACACAGTGGTCTCAAACTCAATTCCTGGAGGGCCGCAGCTCTGCATAGTTTAGCTCCTACCACCTCCAACTCACACCTGCTTAATAGCCTCTAGTAGTCTTGAACACCTCGATTGTTGGATCAGCTGTGTTTGATTAGGGTTGGAGCAAAACTGTGCTGAACTGCGGCCCTCCAGGAATCCAGTTTGAGACCTATGGACTAGCATATGTCTTATTTCAATTTATCTTTGCATCAATTTGATTAGAATTTGTAGGATTCTTTTCTAGATATCTGACAAATTGAATATTTACAAGTTGCTTGGATGATTTTTATTATAACAAAGTACTTCAGTTTACCACTTTTGAGTTATCAGAAACTATTATATTACTAGAAACTAGACATATTTTTATAGGATTATGTTTGTCTGACATGTTTTTGCCAAACATATATAGTTTGTACTCTACAGTGTAAAATGCTGGGTTCCACACAATTCCTACATGTTTTCCCAACCCAAATTGATTGTTAACTATTTTTTGTAGTGTATGTATTTATGCTAATTTGTTCTCTTAGATTAGTTATCATTTACACTCATTTTATCCTTAAATTTTTTGGACAAGATTAGCATCGTCCATTGTGCAACATTGTGCGAAGTGCGCTGCGTCATCGTGGCGTGACAAAGGCTGTCTCATTTCAAAAAAATTCGAAAGATCCTTCAAACGCAGCCTCAAATTGCGTCCTTCGTTTCCCAGGTAATGAAGGACACAACCGGTGGATCCTTCGTGGCCTCGAACGTCTCAAGATTCATTGCACGCTGATAATGGCAGGACATTTTTAAAAGAAAACTCCAGTTTAAATGTATAAGTTAAGTTTATTTTACTTGAATATCTAAACGCAATATTAAAAAACAAAAAGAGTATGACACGTCTTACTAAAGAGTGATTTTATAGACCGTTTACGTGTTTATCTGTACATGTATGGATCAAAGGAATTATATTTCCAGCTTCTGTAAACCTTGTTTAGCCTTCAGATTGCTTAAAATAAGTTTTAAAATCATTACCAATTTTATCAGCGCTTATTAACAGCCAGCTGTGCCTAGATTTTAGATCCGTCGTCTGTAGGCTAGATCGTCTCATTTCAAAACGCTCGGTTCAGCCTGTGTGGACTTCGAAGGACTCACCTTTGAAGTTTGCATCCTTCGGAGGATGCAGCCTCTGAAAGGAGACACCGCTAATAGAATACACAAGACATTTCACTCGTGTCTTTTTGAATGGGGAAAAAGTGTAACTATCAGTATGGTGAATAAAGCCCTGCCTACTAGTATGGGAGCCAATCGTCGATCGATATATGGTGAAAAAGCCCGCCTTCTAGTACAGAAGCCAATCATCAATTGCTATAGACTGACGATACTTCGGGTGAGGGACCTCGGACCAGATGTGAGTTTCTGCAGATTTTGTGTGATTTAGGTGTTTGAAATTAAACTAATGACACAGTTGTTGTTTTATTTTATTGGTGATTCCTAATAAGAAATTCAATGGTAAGCTTGACAAGCACCTTTGGATTCCCCATTCAGACAGAATGCCCGAACATACTAGTAGGTGTTTCAAAGATGGCCGGCGAGTGAAATGGCTTGCCTTAATGGGACTTTGGTTTAACCCAGTGGTCTCAGACTCAATTCCTGGAGGGCCGCAGCTCTGCATAGTTTAGCTCCAACCACCTCCAACTCACTCCTGTTTAATAGTCTCTAGTAGTTTTGAACACTTTGATTAGTTGGATCAGCTGTGATTAATTATTGTTGAAGCAAAACTGTGCAGAGCTGTGGCACTCAAGGAATCCAGTTTGAGACCTGTGGTTTAACTTATTTCTGTCTAAAAGGTTTGGTGTTGGGAGGACTGCAAATTGGACCAGATTGGATCCTGATTGATGCAGCGCTAGCATGTTTGTTGGATAAATGAGTCCAGCACTGGAAAGTGGCGTACGGTTACTGTTACATAGTCCGTAGGTCTTACGGATTGTATGCCATCATTAATCTCCGAACATGAACCAGAGAGCCCCTTCTTTTTGCCTTGTGGTTTTATTTGGAGACCAAATTGACAGCGCAAACATCTGTGACTGCCACCGCCAGCGTTCCCACACCCTCTTAGTCTCATTAGCTTTAATGAGATATTGACACAGACACTGGTGTCTAAATTATGCACACTCGTTTTCCGCTGATGTATAAATAGCTCTGATGAAATGTAATTGCTCTCCTTTAGATCACTCAGAGGGTGATTATGGAGCAAGGGACTCTGAACGACTTCTCCCCAGTCGTCGGACAATTCTTAGCCCACAGAGGGAGGCGAATGTATCTAGCCCTCAGGCTTGTGGTCTGACTGTGGCAATAACAGCGCGAGCGGAATCTGCCTGGAATCCTCCTTTCTTGTGTTGGTCTTATTTGCGCAGAGGCTGCTTTCTCTGGCTTTTGGGCGCTGATCCTGTGGAGTGTCATAAAAGCCTGTGTTTGAGGTACAGGCAGTGCGAGCGCCTTTTCATCCTCTGTTTGAGTGCTCGCAGCTCTGTGGCCGACCATAAATCCAGTCTGGGAAGCAGGAGGGGGGTGGATTGGGGGTTGAGAGAGAGAGGGAGATAGAAAGAGAGGGAGAGGCTGGGCGTAAATAAAGCTTCCCATAAAAGCCTGAACGAGAAGTGTGGATCCCTCCATCCTGTCCTCCTCCACCCCCTCTTAAAGAGAATTAGCGCGGGCTATGTGGCCTCTCCGACTGTAGTTTGTTCCCCCTCCCACTCAAAGGAAAAAAGACTCGGAGCAGCAGTGGGCAGCCTGGAGGGAGGGGAGGAGAGGAGGGCGCTGGCGGGGGTAGGTTTTCACAGACACATACACCATGGCCCATCTGTTTGGAGGCATTATAACAGTCTTGCAGTATTAGAGTGCATTGAGATATTGATCAACGACCCCCCACTCTCAGGATTACTGGGAAGGCACCGTCATCTGTTTCAAGCCCCTCCTGCTCTATTTTGGAGATTGAGACATAAATTATGAGGGCAGAGCCACGGATTTCATTCAGACTCCTTTTTAGGTTTTGAATGTAACGTGTTGTGTTACATCAAAACATACTTTTTTGGCTTTCATGCGAATCATGATCAAGATTGTTTTCTGCTGCTCTGTCTGCTGACATGAATGTTGTACAGAAAATGGACTGACCAAAGATATAAAAGAAAATGGGAATCTACTGTATGTTTAGGCTTTCAAACATAAACATAATAACGTAGCTTATTCCATGTTTCCATCCACCTATTTTTATACGCATTTTGGCATATCATATATAAAAAAGTTTAATGGAAACTGTGCGCACAACTGAGTTGGATGAATGTTTTAGCTGATAAAGAAAAAAGTGCATAAGCTTCAACTGAAACGCATTTACTGAATAAATTCCAGCATGCATCAAAACGTCATGTGATTTGTTTTAACAGATTGTGTGATGATAAAAATGGGCTCCAACCAGTGAATTGACCACATCGAAAAACATCTAAAATGTTGTTCTGATCATTCTAATGGCCTGTTTCCACTGAGTGGTACGGTACAGTACGGTTCGGAACGAATCGTACCGTACCACTTTTTCGGCACCCTTTATATAGCGTGTTATATATTGTGTATGGCTATACACCCAAAGCGCTTCACAATCATGAGGGGGTTCTCTCCACAGCACCACCACCAGTGTGCAGCATCCACTTGAGTGATGCAACGGCAGCCACAGAAAAACGCCGCCAGTGCGCTCACCACACACCAGCTATAGGTGGAGTGGAGAGACAGTGATAGAGCCCATTCAGTGGATAGGGATGATTGGGAGGCCACGGGGGGGAAGGGCAGATGGAGGGAATTTGGCCTGGACACCGGGGTTAGACCCCGACTCTTTACAAGAAGTGCCAAGGGATTTAGCACTTTGGATGGAAACATAGCTAGTGATAATAACAAAATCAAATCACCAAAGTATAGACCATTTAGAGGGATGTAAACAATAACAATGGTCCTATTGTATATCCTTTAAAATTTTTATTTTCCATAGTTTCTGATAATCCAAAAAGGTATACATTTTGATAAATAATGTTATGCTCACTATTATTATGTTAAGATATGATTAAATTGCCTCTTATTAAGGTAATAAAATAGTTTAACAGCAAGCAGTAAGTGTTCATTGGCCAATGACATCGCCACATTGAAATGGTCTTGAATTAATCCTTCATGAAAACAGCTTAGATTTGCTTATAATCACTAAGATTAATATTTAAATCTCTTTTAAAAGGAGCTTAGTCGTTTTTTACTTTGACACTTTAATTTTTTTTTTTTCATAGTACTCACCCTTGTTCATTATTTTAGCATTTATTTAACTGCTACAGTAGCAAAATAACATTTATTTAACTGCTACAGTAGCAAAATAACATTTATTTAACTGCTTATGTATTTAAATATACTGTAGCTGGATCTTGAATGGTGGAGATCTATCAAGATTTCTATCTAGCCAGAGCAAATGTTGCACATAATGTTGGTTTTCGGGCATATTAATTGTTTAGCCATTTTTCCAAGCATATATTTGGTGCAAAAACCAATGCCACACATATTTTAGCCTTTACATATTTTTGTTTTACCAAGTAGTAGTTTTGCTATAGAAAAAGGTCTTATTAGGACAGGGCAAAAAAAGGATTTTATTATTGTTTTTTTTTATTAGTTTGATTTTTGTTTTTTGAGTTGAGTGTGTTGATCTTTTTAAAATATGCTGTATTTCATATTTAGAGTACTCATTGTATGAATTTGGAAAGGTGGGTTTTATTTTAATGTTTAATGCTTGTTCTTGAAATATAGAGGTCTGGGTCTCTCAATAATTCATTTATAAATCAATGTTCAAGGTTCATGTTGTGAAGCATTTAGGTTGGATCTGTATTTATTTATTTTTTAAACCAAAGCCATTCTTTAGATTTTCTGCGTTCAATGTAAAACACAAAAAAAAGTAACTGCTGACCAAAAGTTGGTGAATTTATTCCTAATGCAACAAAATGGAAAGCCCCTGGTAGCTATTCATTCCTAAATCTCATACTCTGTTCAGTTTGATTGTATTGATCTAAACCTTGAGCAGAGCCCTTAATATCTTTGTCAGCTCAATGCTGTTTTGTGGGCTGCATGTCAGGGTGATTACAGACACCTTCATTTGGTTGTCAACATAGACCTTTTTTTACTCAGCCAGATATGAGTCCAAAAAAAGAACCAATTTCCCCTGTACTGTAGCCGAGTGCTGTATTGATCTGTATTGACTGAGCATGGGCAGGTTGTCCTGCTGTGGTATTGTTGTAGTACTCCATCATTTACAGCCTCAGTGTGTATGTAAATCTAAGGGCTTGGCTCACCATTGCTTTATTAGACTGAATGTCTCTGGGGATAATGACAGATCTGAAAGACCGATATGCTGGATATGTAGTGTTAGTAGGTGTTGTGTTCAACATGGTATCTGATTACTAACCAAAAAGCAATTTTTAAAAAATTATTTATGTGTGATTATTAGGGCTCGCAAAATTTCTAAATCCCTGGTAGCCTTTCTGGCAGGCACTCTGAAAAGACATTATTTGCTAAATTAAAAGAATTTAATTTACTAAAAAAAAAAAAATAATAATAAAAAAAAAAAAAAAAAAAAAAATATATATATATATATATATATATATATATATATAGGAAATGCTGTTTGGCACCGCTAACAGTTTAGCTACAAATTCATATTTATCAGTCAAACCCCCACAGTCTTCAGCAGCGCTGCAGTGTTTCTCTATGCATCCGCTTTCTCTGCGTTTTACATGTCAAATAACAAATTCACAAAAGATATGTGAACGTTTCATATTATTTACACATGCTTATTCCGAATATATGTGAAAGACTCTTGTCAGATTTTATTTTAGAGAGCAGGCGAGAGGCGCAGCTGTCTCCTCTTCATTTTCTGTCTGATTCAGGCTCAAACTGATACAGCTAACAGCTACTCTGACTGACAGTATTTACACAGTTCAAAAGTGTGTGTTTGTAGGGGCATGACGCTTTTCCTGGTGACGTGGAGCAGATCTGTGAATCACAGCACTTCATGTTAGCTGACCAATCAGAGCCTCTTGAGGGTGGGCCTTACAGATGAACTAGGATATATGACAGTCGTTTTCATATTAGCTGAGTAGCTGTATATAATTAAAGTAAGATATATGAAAAAATAACATGATTTTCTACAAATGAAGCATGAGCACACATTGCTTTGCCTCCTATAAACACAACCAAGCCTTAAAAATACACTCTAGACCACCTCCTGTGAAAACCTGGTAGGCCTACCTTTATTGTTTTATTTGTTTATTTTTATCAACTTGGCACCGAAAGTACCAGATCTTTTGACAATACCAGTTAGCGCAAATGCTAATTCAAACACATATTGATAGTGGTTCCTTGAGACTATCCAACATATTTACCCAATGTGTGAGAGCAGTGTGGGGATTAATTTTTGGTAGCCTGACAGCCTAACAGAATCTCCCCGGGATGTCGGGCTAGCAGTGTTGTGAGCCCCGATTATCCATATTATATTTTGTTTGGATTATTTCAGATATTTATAATAGCTTGAAATATGTAAAATTAATACAACGAAACATTTTGGAGGTGTGTGCAAAAATGTTTTCATCATTGGATGTTGGATGTTCATGGATGGAAGGAACAATACACCTCAGTGTATTTCTGATTGCTTGTTGACAGTAGTTTTCATTATTGTCAGTGTACAATGTTTTATTAGTGTTATAGTAAGAATACAATTTTTTTTTCCTGTCAATGTGTTAAAGGGCACCTATGTTACCCCTTTTTCCAGATTATTATAAGTCTTTTGTGTCCCCAGAATGTGTAAGTTTCAGCTCAAAACACCCATCAGATTATTTATTATAGCTTTCACTAGTTTGTGTTTTATAGCTCTCAACAGATTTTTGCTGTTTTTGTGTACTGGGCCTTTAATGCTAGTCCTCCCCGCCCACCGTTTCCACGTGCCTGTCAGCGTGCCTCAGTCTCCGCCCTCGGCTGCCTCAGACAACTGACACAGACATAAAGGAAGCAGATCTCACATAACATTTGTGAGAAAAACTACAGTAAGAACTTTACCGATGATTATTTGATGCATTTGTTATGTGGAGCTGCAGGATGAGTCACACACAATGTCGTTACACAGTTCACGCACACACACACACACCGCAGACACACACGCACATACTGTACATACAGCACGCGCGCGTTTAGCTTTACACTGTCTTTGCACGACAAATGTGACAGGATACAGGTTAATATCCACTGCTGTATGGATATCGGTTACGTTAATGTACAAAATAAACCTGATTTAACGTCCACAATCCAGGATTGAAGCGTCTTCTTTTATAATTGTACTGTCACACGGCTGTGTTGATAAAGTAAATCGCTGTAATTCATTACACACATGCACTGTTTTAAAACATTTTAAACTTGTAAAACTCACTCTTGATCACAATTGATGATGATTGATGATCCTAGCAAACTGAACAGATCTTTTATTTAAGGTTGATTTGCGCACGTCCTGTCTTGTGGATATGATTACAAACGTTACTACGGAGACATGTTAATACGCAGCTGTCAATCAATTCGGTGGGCGGGGGGACCGCACTCCTACGTCAAGTTGCGGTCGGTCTCAAAACCGCTCCAATTGGTCCACCGTTTTTGTGTTGTTAAATTGAGAAAAAAGCACTGGGTGTGTTTATATCACTCCAATTAGACGGTCTATACACTATACCTACACATATGTCTGTCCAAACAGCCTGAAAAGTAGATTTTTCACCCTAGATGCCCTTTAAGGCTCATGCACACTGGGAGGTTATCCCCACTCACATATCACAAGGTATTTTTTGACATTCATGCTAAAGTGATTTGTAAGATGGCTTTGCAAATTAGCTTCTGACACTTTCTTGTTGCACGGACTGTACATTTTTTGAAAAAAGTTCATGTTGCCTTAATCAACTTAACTTTTCTAGTCATCTCAACTTACATCAATCAAACTGACTAAAAATATCAAGTTAAACTTTGTGTAACTTGAAAAGTTAAAACACGATTAACTTATTAAAATAAGTTAAAGCAACATAAAAATGTTTGTTGTCTTGACTTTTTTTGTCAGCTTCACACTTTTTTTCTTGTGTATTAAAGGGTCACGAAACACCAAAACACATGTTTTGAGCTGTTGACAGTCATATATGTGTCCCACGCTGCTATAAACACTATTAGGACACATATATTGCACTAAAAAGTGAAAATTGGTTGTTTTTGCGTTATTTTAAGCAAATTCGTTCTTCCGGTTTGAAACGAATTTATGAAGCTGCGTCACGATCATGAGATACTTGGGTGTAAATCCAGCTGGAGAGTGGCTGTCTGTCTTTTCTAGGACGTTCTGACGTATCTGAGTGTGTAGTATTAATTCATGAGAAAGACGTGCTTCAAACCAATCAGCGCGCTCTTTTGTGTATGACCTGAAACTTCATTAATATGCATGATAGCTCCGGAGACTGTTTACCAGTTTACACTGTTTAGACGGCAGAGAGACGCCACGTTGTGTTGCCAAAACAAGTGAAAGTACAAGAATTTCAAGACAAAATTCGTAGGTGTTATTAGTGTGTTGCAACGAAGGTTTTGTTTTCATTTTCCCTTTATGAGAGAGCAGCTGGACTCACGTGTGGATTACAGTGCACGCGACACGCCACAGAAACGCGTTTGTAAGGAACATTTTTACCCGAGAGCTTTTTCTCATCTGGAAATGGTGAAATCCGTATTTGCCGCTCGTCTACTTTTAATAAAAAGACACAGCTCCAGTTTGATTGTCTGTCTACAGATTTGGTAAGTGTTTGCAGTGCAGTGCCCTTTGTTTAAATGCTGCTCTCCGAGTGTAAACATGTAAACACAAACTATTCCCGTCGTGCAGGATTTTCGCTGCAATTTGTGACGGGATAGTCTATACACACACGGCTTTCTGACGCTACCTACCGAGTACATAAGTTACAGAGAAATGCGGAGGATTTTTTTCTCTTATTCGCCGTATCAAATCAGCCTCTGTGTGTTTGTTTTTTCCTGTCAAACTTAGCGCGTGCCCAAATGTTAACTCCCTTCTATGCAAAATCTTATCCTCTTTCCCTCCGCCGACACTCCCACACTCCCAGAGCTGGACACGCCCAACTTTCCTGACTTTTTTCAAAACAGAGGTGTGAAAACACCCTGCTGAGACAGGGGGTTTCGTGGCCCTTTAAGCTTTCCACTTCTGTTTGGCGTTTTGTGTGTCATTTTGTGTGTCACATTAGCATTTTTTTGTAGTCATGAGGAGTTAATCGACAGCGAGCCTTAATTTGCCATTAATTTGAGGCTATATGTAAGTGTCTAGAATTTACAAATGGCTGTAAACGACTACTTGCGCTACAAACTAGTACATTTATTTGGAACAATTTTTATTTTAAACATTGTCATACATATTAACAAAGGTTCAAATTTTCAGTTTAGCAAAAAAATACAAGAATAATATAAACTCAAAATAACTTAATACACTTTGAAAGAAAAAAAACGAAAAATAAATAAATAAAAATAATGTTAAATAATACAGCAATAACATTTGTCTAATCTATGTACTATGTCCAAAAAAGTCATTAAATACTTTCCAAACAGACCAAAACCATATGAATTTTGTTTTTCAAAAAACATTATCAGAAATTATAAAGGTTATATTAAGGCAAGGCAAGAGGTCATCCCCTTTATCCACTGAGATACACCAGGACTGTCTTTTTTTTCCACAAACACACAATTTAGCTTCTAGCAAACATAAAATTAACAGCAATCTTTCATGTTTGCTCACATTAAACTTCAAATGGACACATATGCACTATACTCAAACTGGGATCAAGTGGAGATACTTTACCAATGATTTGACTTACAATATTCCGTATTTAACCCCAAAACAATTGACTTTAGAACACCCCACATACAATGAAATAAAGTTCCCCTCTTTTGTTTACATCAGGGGTGTCCAAACTCGGTCCTGGAGGGACGGTGTCCTGCTGAGTTTAGCTCCAACTTGCTTCAACACACCTATCAGGAAGTTTCTAGTATATCTAGTAAGAGCTTGCTTAGCTGGTTCAGGTGTGTTTGATTAGGGTTGGAAGTAAACTCTTCAGGAGTTTGGACACCCCTGGTTTGCATTTATAGCATGTATCAGGGATATTTGAGTTATATACAGTCTACCCAGCCATTTATATTAAAGCAATCTGAAATGGGTGCACAAGCTAGTACATTTAAAGTAAAATAACATGAGAAAATACCAGCAAGCAGCATAACAAGCTGTTTTGTACAGATAAAATTCAATTTAAGTGAATGATATCAGAATGTATCTCGCACATTATCACAAGTTATAATGGCCACACCAATTCTTTTGTAAAAAATAGAGTGGAAATAAATAAATAAATAAATATGTTAGATTTACTATAAAGCCCAGAAGTATCAAGATTATCAATAAATTAAGCAAAATGCTTTCTTTAATGTTAACTTAACTTATAATTCAAGTACAAATAATTTTTATTGCAAAGTAAGCCAATAATTGCATCATTTCACAAAAATGAAGTATTGCATTATGGTTTCTCATGAGGTTTTTGTTCCTTCACTTTCGTCAATTGGTGAAGTTTTGTTTCTCGCCACTGTCGCCACTGGCTCGCTTGGTTTGGTACTTGTAGAGCTGCGCATCGATGGATTTGATCTTTAATGTTTGGATTTTCAGCAGTGAAAAGTAAACCACACTGAACTGAACAAAACTGAACTTCAGCTCTGAAAACTGGACTGACGCGGTTTCAATTTACTAGAACTTAAGCTGCTTTGACACAGTCTATATTGTAAAAGCACTATATACATTCATTCATTCATTTTCTTTTCGGCTTAGTCCCTTTATTAATCCACAGCGAAATGAACCGCCAACTTATTCAGCACGTTTACGCAGCGGATGCCCTTCCACCCGCAACCCATCTCTGGGAAACATCCACACACACTCATACACTACGGACAATTTTGCCTACCCAATTCACCTGTACCGCATGTCTTTGCATTGTGGGGGAAATCGGAGCACCCGGAGGAAACCCACGCGAATGCAGGGAGAACATGCAAACTCCACACAGAAACGCCAACTGACCCAGCCGAGGCTCAAACCAGCGACCTTCTTGCTGTGAGGCGACAGCACTACCTACTGCGCCACTGCGTTGCCCAAGCACTATATAAATAAAAGATAATTTGAACTGTTTGTATTATTATTTTGCTGTTGTTGCTCTCATTGTTTAGTTTCTCCTGATTAAGTGATCGATTTATTAGATAAGCTTGTGCAGCTCAATTTAGTATCTGATGAGAAGTTGAACGATCTTTATGAGAATTGGATTATCAGATAAGCCCTTGTTTTGCTAATGGCTAACAGTGTGTACTTTACGAGAAATATAGCAATTTTGAGCAGCATAGTATTTTTCTGTTAGTTAATTTATGGAGTGTAATTATTGATTTTACAGTAGTTATGAAGTTTAGTTAAGCATCGCACTGAAGATTACGGTTTTGTTTCTGCATTTTTCTTTGTTTAGTTAGTTTAGTGGGTTGGGGTTTAGTTAGATTGTTTTGTTATATTTATTTCTTTGTTTTGGCAACATTCCTGTTTTTCGTTTAATTCGGTTATTCAAAATTACATTACATTATTGTTTAACATGCTCTGTTTAATAAATACTTACTTTTTGTTTCACTTATCCAGCAGTTGTGCCTTCTCATTTTCACCTAGCATCAATAAAGACTCACTGATTGTTACGTTTCATCCATTTTATTAACTTAACTTAAACACGTAACATAATATATAATAAATATCTCAGTATGGCAGATTAGGAACAATGATAGGGCTACTATCATTTTGGTGGTGCCCCCATTTTAAGCAACATTATATTTGCTCTTTTTTAGATAATCTAAATTTAGAGTTACTTTGTCACTTTTTTAAGTGCTTTAAATCCGAGCACACTGCTATTTTTTTTATTAACACAGACAGTTCAGCAAATTCAAAGCGAGAGGTTAACAATATTAACTGCAGAAAATCATGCAACTAATTGGGATTATTTTAATCTATTAGCCCTAGTTGTTATTTGGGAAAAAGCTCTTTGTCTATTGAGCAGCAGAACAAAACAGTTAAGCTGCTTCTTAAGAGAAGACAGTGGCCGGTTGGCAGGGGGCGGCGGCCCTCGTTAGTGCAGGTTAGAAGGCCAGCTGATGCCTGTGTTTCCTTGTGTGGTAATGTGATATTTATATGCTGAAAAGCCTTCCTCCAGTGGGAGAGACGCCCGGAGTGGCTGAACTGGATCTGAGCCAAACCAAGACGGCCCTTTTTCTCTCTCACGCTATCTTATCCTCCCTCTCTCTCTCTTTCTCTATTGCCCTACCGATCCTCCCCCCACAGACATTGTTTTTCCCTGTCAGTGTAGTGTGTAAGGATGTGGTTGTTAGGAATTCAATTTCTCCAGTAGCTGCCTTCATTATCTGCTGTGTGGAGAGGAGCTTTGAAGCCTCCTCTCTTTCTCACTCTCTCTCTCCCCCTCTCTCTCTCTTTCTCTCTCTCTCTCTCTCTCCGTGCTGGGCGTTTTGCCGTGTTGGAGAGGTCAGACGGTGTGTGACTGTGAAGCTATGTGACCAGTTGAGTCTGGACACACTGAATGACAAGCTCAGACAGAGTTATGACTACAGATCTGTTCTGTAGGGATTGGACCTTAATGATCCTTATTCTGATTCCTCCTTAACAATTCTGATAGTTTTTCTGGTAGTGGAGGATACATTTACAATTCAGAAAAGCTTATTTGGAAGCTTATTAAAGATTTAGGGCTCTATTTTAACGATCTAGGTGCAAAGTCCATAAAAAAAAACATTAAAAGCATGTCTGAATCCACTTTTGTTATTTTAAGGACGGAAAAATATGGTTTGTGCCGTAGCGCATGATCTAACAGGGTTGTGCTTATTCTGTTAATGAATTATGAGTGTGTCTTGAGCATAACGTGCATTAAACCAATCAGAGTCTCATCTCCCATTCCTTTTAAGAGTCAGTTGCGTCGCACCATGGCACATTTGCTATTTACATGGTGGACTTTGTAAGTGGTAAAACTGAATGCTTTACTAGCGAGAAAACGGTTAAACAGACCATCTGCAGCGTCAGGATAAAGAAGGAGCCTCCTCCATTCAGCCTCTTTACTTTCTCTTTACTTTACTTTTACACTTTACTGTTCTCCTTTGCTTTCGTGGATAAGGAAACCGTGTTGTACGCACTCCACTTAAGACATCTATTAGTCTACATATTTAATTCTGTTTGTTAATCGCAAGGATTTGTTTCAAAATTATTTCTAAATTCAGTTCTAATTTCCAGAAAATGAATAAATGAACAATAATAATGAAGTTACACGTCCTATTCTTATGCCGCATATGGTGATGCAGACATCTCCAAAACCTGACAGGTAGATAAAACTTGATTTTATTAAAACAAATATAAATATGCATATAATAAATACTACTACTACTAATAATAACATTATACAAATGCAAATTGCCATGAACAAACTGAAAATAGTCGAATAAAGAAGACATGGAGGCAGTGGTTTTTATATTTATGTAGAAAATATTTTCTGTAACATTTTAATCCTTTAATTTTTTCATATGTAAATATATTTGTGTATTGTTTTACATTCTCTGTGTATTAAAGACCTGCAAAGGCACACAACTAAAGCCGTACTCACACTATGTACAGTTGCCTTGAACCGAGCCAAAGCACGCTTGACCCCCCTCCCGTCTCCCCCGACGGCCCGCACTCACATTACATTCGAGCCTGGGCGCGGTTACGTCATCGATGATGCGCTCCTCAGTATGCGCTCTCGCTCAGCACAGTGGAGATTTCTTTAGTTATATCGTTTAAGTTGTTTAATATGCTGTGACATGCAGTCTAATATTTCGCCGAACAGATCAGCCACTTTTGACGCTCATAAACAGTCCTCGTGCTGCAGGAATTAGGAGGTTTGCTGAAGGTGCAGCTGACGTGCAGTGAGGGGTTTGAGTCTTTAATAATCTACGACAGTTTGTGTTCATTGAACAGTACGAATGATTAATTAATCCATATGATACAGTCCCTTAAAAAGTCACGTCTCCCTTTCAGTTTCGGGCTTAGGCATGCTTGCACTCACACTGTAAGCGTACCACGCCTGAGCCCAAGTGAACCCCACTTTGGCACACCTCTTCCAACCGGGCCAGGGCTGCCCAAGTGTACTGTGCCTGAGCCCGATTCAGAGCACTCACACTTCTCAAACGATCCGGGAAACAGGCCTGGGCACGGTTCGGATAGCATAGTATGAGTAAGCCCTTACACACTCTGTGCTGAACTTTGGACCAGCTTTTAGTTGGTCAGTGGCGCGATCTATTTCAGTTCCTTAACATAGCAACGCGCCAGCAATGTGCCTTAACACACCTCCTTTTTATGCCGGAACACCCGTAAGTCCACAAAATGGTGTAAATGGATTTACTATTTATACAACGTGCCGCAAAACGTGAAAACTAGGGTTGTGCTGGTCTGAAAATAGCTACAAATCTTGTGCCTTATTGCGCTGGGTGTATGATAGGGCCCTTAGTTTTTTTTCGTAATATTTGGTAATTCAATATATAAACATTTACTTGTTTGTGTTCAGTGTAATTTTATTCATTTTCAGTGTAATTTCATTTTATTGATGGCATGTTTTAAATAATGACATATTAAAATAGGGATAAAATCATATTAAACATTTATCATATGTTTTTATCTTTCCTATATATACACACACACAAACTGTAGTCATTTATAGTGAATACTGTACTGTTTTTGAACCATACTATACTGTAGAGAAGTACTTGAATTATTCTGTTGTAGTAATTCTATAGTTGCTATCATAATACAGTAATTATAGTAATATAAACTAATTACCCAATAATGTCATTTTCTACAACTATTGGCTATAATATGCTGCAATACACCCAGAGTTGGGTTTAACGTGTTCCACAGTAACACGTTACTGTAATCTAATTACATTTTTGAGGAACGCAGTAATGTAACGAATTACATTTTACATTTGTGTAATTTGATTACAGTTACTAAAGTCAATGTGATTGCGTTACTTATGTTACAAATATAATATTTAGAAGAAAAAAAATGCTTCTTTTAAATCACGTTTTCCGTTGCAACATCAGTTTATAAGCATGCGCTTTTAAATGGCTGGAGAACACCAGCTGAAATAGGATCGGGAGTGAAGGTATCTTCTGAATGTTAAGAGAAGCGTAGCTGCTTATGGGGCCGTAATTAGAAAAGTAATTAGTAATCTGATTACTTTTTACATTAAGTAATTAGTAGTGTAATCAGATTACATTTTTCAAGTAGTAATCAGTAATATGTAATTGATTCCTTTTTAAAAGTAACTTACCCAACACTGAATACACCACACCTTACTGTAGTAAAACTATAGTATGTAATGTGTATACTACAGTGTTTATTGCAGTTCACTGTGGTTAATACTAAAGCATGCTGTAGCGTTTAATAATAACATAA
This sequence comes from Danio kyathit, assembly GCA_903798195.1. Taxonomy (NCBI): domain Eukaryota; kingdom Metazoa; phylum Chordata; class Actinopteri; order Cypriniformes; family Danionidae; genus Danio; species Danio kyathit. The sequence goes on along the minus strand of LR812525.1, from coordinate 70,862,904 downwards.
ACAGTAAAAAAATTTAGGGGTCCGCACAATTCATTCATGCTGTCCCAACACAAATCCATTAAGTTAACTTAACAAATTTAAGTGGATTAAATATGAAATAATAAAATAATTAAGTTGCACCCCAAAAATCTTAAGTACGGTGTTATTTTAGCTTATATTAGTTTGAACAAGCAGCAGAAATCTTTTTTTTTTGTGTGTCTGTACAATGTAATACAATTCACTATGGTAGCGTTCAAAACAGCATATTACTATATAAATAACTTTATTGTTTTTTTTATATATATATATATATATATATATATATATATATATATATATATATATATATATATATATATATATATATATATATATATATATATATATATATATATATATATATATATATATATGGGTTGAATCAATTCACTTTTTCCCCCAAATTTTTTTTCTTTCTTAGGAGCTGCAGTATTTATTGTATAATATGGTAACTAAGGTAATTTTCTTGTGCATTTTGTCAGTAAACCGGTTCTGTAATCAGCTGTAGATCTCCAGAATCTGCTTTCAGATGGAGCTGTGTTTATTACACAGAGCAATAGTTCACTGCCAAGCTACACAAAAATTGCAGATGATTTAATCAGTATGAGTCATTTTAAAATTTGACAGCTGTTTGCGTCACTTCTTGGTGATCCACAGCTCTGTGTTGCTACTCCATCTGGAAGTATGTTAAAATACCACATTTAATGACATGTTTTTACTCCAAACCCACTTCATAAGTTCAGTCAAGTGTCTGTAATAAATCTTCTGTGAAATGATGTGATTATTAGTCACGTTGAATCAATAAAAATTACTGTTAAAAAAAACATGATACTTATAGCTATTCCTTAATTGATTTATTGTGCAGTCCTAGTTTATTTTTTTATTTTGTGCAAAGACAACATTTCATACTAACAAATAAACTTGTTGAGAATCTAAAAGCTTTCATGGAGTAGTTAAGATTATTAATTGGCACATCAATACAGCATCAATATCAATGTCATCAATACTCAAGTTTCTTTCTTAGTAAATGCTTTCAGTACTTTTATATAATGCTTGTCCTAAAATACCCCTCACATATTTAGCTGGCCCAAGTCATAAGACCGTAAGAAGTGCCACACATAGACAGACACAGTGTTTTGTAAGGCAGGAGAGCCCAAGGCAAAATCAACTTAAAGCGAAAAATGTTAGCATGCTACGTTTCTCAAACACCAGTCTAACATTTGATTAAATAGACTGCAGAACCCAGCAAAAATGTAGGAAAACACTGCTGTCAGGAAGTATTTTACTGTATGTGCTTTGCAGTATATAGCTAAAAAAATAAAAACAAATTTTTTTTTCTTTTACTTATGAAGAAATTTAAAGGAGATATTATATTATATATATTATAATCAGTCAAAGTGAAGTATAACAATACATTTATGTGAATAAAAAATATATACAGTGCAAGTATTCATAGCGCTTCACTTATTCCTCATTTTTTATGTTACAGCCTTATTCCAAAATTGATTAAATTCATTTATTTTCTTAAAATTCTACACACAATACCCCATAAAGACAATGGGAAAAAAAGAGTTTTTTGAAATTGTTGCAAATTTATTCAAAATAAAAAACCTGAAAAATCACATGTGCTATGAATACTTTCCGGATGCACTGTACCACAATCCACAATACCCTGGAAAAACCCCACCACTAAAATAACGGGTTATGTATGAGAGCTGCTAATGCAAAAAAAAAAGTTTGCAGTCAAATACGATGAGTATTTATTTTAGCAAAAGAAAATATATTTTCAATACATTCAATAAAAAATATTAATATATAAAATTTAAAAATTCTATATATTTTGGACAGAATTTAGTGTAAAATTTATAAAGACATACAGGCCTACAAAATTATTTTTACAGTGTATAAACAGTAATGGCAGCTGTTGTTTTTAATCCAACAGCCGCAAAACTACATGCGGAATGCTGTGAGTTTGTGTCAGGATAATGATACATGGGGTAAACCGGATATTTACCTACCTAGTAAAACTAAAACATGTAGTAGTAATGGGTACTTTTTACTTACAGTTGAAGTCAGAATTATTAGCCCCCCTTTTTTTTGTTTTTTTTCTTTTTTTAAATATTTCCCAAATTATTTTTAACAGAGTAAGGAAATTTTCACAGCCTGTCTGATAATATTTTTTTCGTCTGGAGAAAGTCTTGTTTGTTTTATTTCGACTAGAATAAAAGCTGTTTTTAATTTTTTAATCATAATTTTAAGGACAAAATTATTAGCCCCTTTAAGCTAATTATTTTTTCGATTGTCTACAGAACAAACCATCGTTATATAATAACGTGCCTAATTACCCTAACCTGCCTAGTTAACCTAATTAACCTAGTTAAGCCTGTAAATGTCACTTTAAGCTGTATAGAAGTGTCTTGAAAAATATCTAGTCAAATATTATTTACTGTCATCATGGCAATAATGAAATAAATCAATTATTAGAAATGAGTTTAGAAATGTGTTGAAAAAAATCTTCTCTCTGTTAAACAGAAATTGGGGAGAAAATAAACAGGGGGTCTAATAATTCAGGGGGGCTAATAATTCTGACTTCAACTGTATGTACATTTTTGAGGCCGTACTTCTTTACTTTTCCTTGAGTACAAATGTGTAGTCAGTACTTCAACTTTTACCAGAGTTGTTTTAAACATGAGTATCTGTACTTACTTGAATAAAGGATGTGTGTACTTTTGCCATCTCTGCTAAACATTCATTTGTTTTAGGGTTGTTATTGTATATTTCACACAAATAGAAATAGAAATTTCAGGAATGCAGATACATTTTTTTATCCAGAATGTATCGTTAAGCAAAAAACAAAAAACAAAAAAAACATTACAAAGCAAAGTATAATTGTAATTTTTGAAAAGAAAAGAAATCCCTAAAATGGTTGCTAAACGTTAGTTTGTTTATTGCTGTTTGGGTTTTCAAATGGGTATGTTTCACACAAATGTGAATAGAAATTTCAGGAATACAGATACATTTTTATCCAGAAAACACCATTAAGCATTTTATAAAAACATTACAAAGCAAACGTGTGAAATTTAATTATCTATAAAGGAAACCTTCTCATTGACCAAAAACATCTATGTTAGTTATCTCAGACAAAGCTTTTAATGAAGCAATTAATCTACGGCCTTTCCTCCACATCAGTCTTAAGATCAATTCGTGGTGCTTTGTCCTCCATCAATGTTGTTTCAGTTGACCAAATGATTTTTTCCTCAAAGATCGTTGTTATGGTCAGCGAGGGGTCGTTTTTCACTTGCCCTCGTGAATGGAGGCCGTGTGGAGTCCAGCAGGTGCTCAGCTGGGTCTGTTAAAGAACCATGGCCCTGTCCCCCACCCGACGGTAGTGGCAGGTGTCAGCCTGCGCCTCAGCTACTGAATTGAGGCGGTGTTAATGCGTCTGACATTCCCCTCCCTTATCCCAGCCGGCCTACGGTCGGGAGCCAAAAGCTGTCAGTCAGAGAAAGACACAGGCTGTGCGGAGCTCACCTCGTCAGCCATACACTGCAGCGCTGCTCCATAGGCATCCGTCTTCCTGACAGGCTGAGCGGAGAGACCCGCTGAGGGTTTCGTGGGTCAGAATGTACAAACTCGACTGTGTTATTCTAGGTACGCATGTCCCTCTAAGCCAACCCCACACTCATGGATCAAAGACACCGTCCTGCTTTCATCCTCTGTCCTGTTTCTTGTCAGGGTTGCACCTTTTACGGGAAGGGATGTTGCACCCTCGTAAGCCCTATTCTTCAGAATAACACCTTCCTCTTTTGAGGGATTCCCTAATGAACTGCCCTGCAGAACCGGGACTTGTTCTGCTGTTTCCCTGATCGTGTTCTGGCTGAACCCTCCCTACTCTTTCCTCATGGTTTCTCCAGGTCTGTTTAATGAGGTGTCGGTATAGCCAGGGGGGATCTGGATGAAAGGGATCCTCTTGTGGCCAGTTAGTCTCCCTCTTATGAGACTTTGTGGGAGCAACTGTAAGTTCACCACAGGGCAATGGCTTCCTGTAGACATAGATGGGCTGGCGTCCAGAACCTCAATCAAAGCAAACATTCATGTCTACTTACCGACACACTCATAAACAAATCTCTTATTTCATTTTGAGTTCTCTGAATGAGGAACGCTTGCTCATTGGACTATTGTCATTGCCCCAAAACTTGTTGACTAGAGCCATGTTGACAGATGAAGTGAGATTTGTGGGGCTGATAAGATTTATTTCTGAAGTGCATTAAGTTTAACGGCAGAATTTCATGCTGAGCTTTGATCCAGATGGAAAGCCTACACTTTAATAACGCTCTTGAGTAAAACCAAGTAGTGATTTTTATTGGGTTTCGATGTCAAAGCCTCTCAGAGGCTTGAGGTTTGCTGTGTATCCAGTTTAGCAGCTATCATGTCTTAAAAGAAATATAAAGTTCTACATATGCTAGATTTGTAACATTTGCGTTTAGAATAATAGGCAAGTCCATTTTAGCAGTTTTGACTTTTTGAGTTGATGGCTGATTAATTCGCAGGATTCTTTGGATGGGGGGCTAATAGAGCAGATTCAATCTGTGCAAAATTTACCACCGAGTGGACTTAACAAAAAGTCAGTTTCAGACAGATGCATGACTCAAACATTGGCATAGAACATTTGGCCAACATCCACACAGCCCACAAATGTAACCTCAAAAAGGCAAATGGAAACATACTTTGGGCTTTATTTCAAAAACTTAATGTGCACAAGTAAGCAAACACAGGTTTACAAATGCTTTGCTCATACATTGCAAACTTAATTTATCAAACTTACTGGGCTCTATTTAAATGATCTAGGTGCAAAGTCTAAAGTGCATGTTGCAAAAGCATTAAGGGCATGTCCGAATCCACTTTTGCTATAATAAGGACTGAAAAACACGGTTTGCGCTGCGGTGCATGGTCTAACAGGGTTGTGCTTATTCTCTTGTTATGTTCTGAGTTATGGGTATGTTTTGAGCATAATGTGTATTAAACCAATCAGAGTCTCATCTCCCATTCTCTTTAAGAGTCAGTTGCGTCGTGCCATGGCACATTTGCTATTTACATGGTGGACTTTGTAAGAGGAAAAACTGAACACTTCACTAGTGAAAACAGTTGAACAGACCATCTGCAGTGCGAGGATAAAGAATGACTCTTTACTTTCTCTTTACTTTTACTCTTGACTTTACTCCTTTACTTTCTTGGATAAGGAAACGGTGTTGTACGCACTTCACTAAAGACATCCATTAGCCCAGGGGTTCCCAAACTTTTTAGCCTGCGACCCCCAAAATAACAATGCCAGTGACTCGTGACCCCCAATATCCTCTGAGGTGGTTATAAATACAGAAATCTTGCATGCAATGGTGCACACACACCAATAGACCCAAGTCTTATCTTCGTTTAATTTTTTTTATGCATGTCAGTGCTGTAAATTTGCCAGAAAGTTTAACCTGGTGTTATAAAATCAATCTGCTGCATCTGACGCTATTGCTGTGTCTTTAATATAATGTAATTACCCCAGGGGTCGCAATCCAATAGAACTAGTAACTATAAGCTACTATAGTAACTATATAGTATATAGTAACTATAAACGACTATTTTTTTCTCTTCAGTAGGTTATGGATAAAATATGGTAATTCTTATGGTTTAATAAAATAGATTAAATAGATTTTTGGAAATCACCAGGCGACCCCTGCCCCCAACCCCCCCACCCCCTTCATTGTACCGCGACCCCTCGGGGGGTCCAGACCCTCACTTTGAGAACCACTACATTAGCCAACATATTTAATTTCGTTTGTTAAGCGCAAAGATTTGTTTCAAAACTATTTCTAAATTCAGTTCCAATTTCCAGCAATTAAGAACAATAATCATATCCAAACACACGTCCTATTCTCATGCAGACATCTCCAAAACCCAACAGGTGGACAAAGCTAAACTTGTTTTCATTAAAACAAATATAAATATGCATATAATAAATACTACTGTTAATAATAACATTCTTTTAACAGTTTTTTTTCATGTGTAAAGATATTTGTTTATTGCTGTACATCCTGTGTAGCATTTGGACCTGCATAGGCACATAACTAACGTGCTCTGTGCTGGATTGTAGACCAACTTTTACTTGGTTTGTGATGCGGTCTATTTCAATGCACCTTAACACACCACCTTTATAGACCAGAACACCCATGAGTCAACAAAGTAGCACAAATGGATTTGCTATTTAAACAACGTGGCGCAAAATATAAAAATTAGAATTGTGCTGGTCTGAAAATAGCAACAAATCATGCCAAACACGTCTTGCACCTTATTGGGGCGGGAGTATGATAGGGCACAAGAAATGTAGCTCTACAGTTTGCTATCAAACTCCTGTTCTTGTTTTGTTTTATGTTTTGTTGTACGTCCATGAGAAGGCAATGATTGTCAAACAGCTAGGAAACCACTGACCTAAATTCTTCAGTTAAACCAACCAATTGTGTTATTAAAAAAGTGCACTGTGACCACTTAGTTTTAACTTGATTCTATGACGCTTTTGTCTCTTTTGTGGAACTTTTGTTTCAGCAATATTGAACACGAGCACTCAAGTACAGCACCGTACAAAGTGTGAGCAAACTGACCACACCAGAAAAGTTGTCCATATGGAGATAGATAGGTGAGGGAAAAAATATTACAATTACAAATATAGACGCTGTTAATTTGTTTTGTGGTATTTTGGGTGTTAATCCTTTTTATTCTTAATTCTCAATAATCTTTTATTTGGCGATAATATGTCCCTGTAAATATTATTAGCTTAAAAACAACAATGTAGGCTGAAGCATGTATTTCCAATTAGCCTGTGTTGCTACTGTACTTTGACATCTCTCAAATAAAATGGGGTTTCTATGGGGTAAGGGGTACCTTGATTGCTGTTGGTTGAAAATCTATGTTTTTACTTCAATTAGACAAAAACACCAGCTTAAAATTGGTTAATCCTAATTAAATAAAACTTCAAGCTATATTTATCTTCATTTTAACAAATCAATATTGATTCTTAATCTTCCAGTAATGGTATTTTAGTTGATGCCATTGCAGTTGACGCATGAGTAAAGCTTCGCCTGATGAGTCCCATCCATGTTGATAATCTCTTTCTGATTCTGTCCATTGTATAGGCCTAAATGCTCTTTTGATTTGTTCTTGATCATTGAATAATTTAAGGTCAATATGATGCTGGCAGCAAGCTCTCATCAACAACTTGGTCACCCACTGCAGCTAAGCAGAGCTGCACCTGGTCAATACCTGGATGGGAGACCAGGTTGCAACTGGAAGTGGTGTTAGTGAGACCAGCCATGGGTGCTCAACCTACGGTATGTGTGGGTCCTAACGCCCCAGAATATTGATTGGGACTCTATACTACTCAGTGAGCGCCGTCTTTTGGATGAGGCGTTAAACTGAGGTCCTGACTCTATGGTTGTTAAAAATCCCAGGATGTCCTTCGAAAAAGAGTAGGGCATCCTGGCCAAATTTTCCCACTGGTCTCTGTTCGTCATGGCCTCCTAACCATACCAATATCATAATTGGCTTTACCATTCTGTCTCCTCTCCACCAATCAGCTTGTGTGGCAGTGTGGTGCAATATGGCTGCCGTCACATCTTCCAGGTGGATGCTGCTCACTGGTGGTGGATGATGAGTAGATTCCCCCCAAAAATGTGTAAAGAGCTTTGAGTGTCCAGAAAAGCGCTATATAAGTGTAAGGAGTTATTATTATTATTAATATTATTAGCGCCCTTAAGCAATTTTTTTTTTTTAAATTGTCTACAGAACAAACCATTGTTATACAATGACTTGCCTAAACAACTTAATTAACCTAGATAAGCCTTTAAATGTAATTTTAAGCTTCTATAAGTTTAAAAAATGTTCTTTTCCTTTAAACAGAAATTGGGGAAAAAATGTACAGGGGGGCTAATAATTCAAGAGGCCTTATAATTCTGACTTCAACTGTATATTACTGAAAAACAAAATATTGCAATGTCACATTTTTTCCAATATTGTGCAGCCATAGTTGACATGGTAGGGTTGTGTCTACAGTATCTCTGTGTCTGGTTGATTCTTAGTCGACCTTGTTTTCTAGTTGCTTGTGGTTTGTTCTCAAAGGTGAGGTCATAGGCAAAGCTCAGGAGCCTGGAACTGAGCAAAACATTTGGGCTACATAAATCTTACCACCAAAATAAATGACCTCATAAAATCTATCATCGTCTTGTGAAACTCTATTTTTTCCCCCATTCACTAAGCCACGAGTTTCAGTAAGTGAAGGTCTGTGGAATGCTAATAGAGAACCTGCAATTCAGCCAGCTCTGGCTCCTTTTGAAGCCCGCTAGTGTTTCATTTTGCTTATGCGTTTTCAGCGGGAGCCTGATTCAGTGACTCTTTTCAAACGAGGCCAATCAATGCATTACAGTGATGGTTTTTCCCCCTGCGGGCCGCTGCCCAGCTGCTCCTGGAAGTTTTGTGCCGCTTCCTCTGAGAGGTACATTACCTGTTCAGTATGCATTAAGGCAAGCGGTTACCATCAGCTTGATTGACACAGTGGCAGCATGTGAAGCGGTAATAGCCGGACATGAATTTTCTTGTGGCTGAGACATAAATTATGTAAAAACACTAGTGGCAGTGTTGGACAGTGCTGTATAATTAATTTGCGCTCCAACTTGACACCAGTTGTGTTTGTGTGTGAAGCAGTATATTTAAATATGAATCACTGCAGAACTCTTCTACTGGAGAAAGAGAGAGAGAGAGAGACGGAGAGCAGCTTTTCCTGTCGTAAATATGAATAACCACATTTGAAAAGTTTCAGTTTGTCTGGAATGGTGTTGGCCTGCTGTGGTTTCAGCATTGGTCCCAAACCAGACTTTGTAGCAACACTTGAAAATCATCTCTTTATTAAAACTTGACAACATGAGAAAACCATACTCATATTCAGGTATTTCTTCAATGTAGTGCAATATCCTGTACCCCTGCAGAGAATTTTCCCTCCTTGGAGACTAAAGGCTGATTTATACTTCTGCATCGAGTGATCGGTGTGACCCACGGCGCATGCCTTATGCATTGCTGTGCATTTTTACTTCTGCGTGCTGTTTGTGTTGCTCTGCAATAACACTTCTGAAACGCTAGCTGGTAGTAGGTTTTTATGTTCCTCTGTGTCAAGTTTCTTCATGGGTGCTTTGTTTTTTCTGAATGCTACCTTAAAGTACAAGTAGCTAAAACTCACTCATTCAGAGGCAGGAACCGGCGGACGTGCAATAACTTAGTCATAAGTAGGCCCACACAGAGTCCGCAGATTTATAGCCCATCATTGAGTCTATTTATTTACTTGTGTAAATGTGTGTAAATTTATATTTATTCAGTTTCTATATTAATTTCAGTAATATTATCGACTAATATGAAAATGTTCATATGATTTATTTACAATACAGTTTGTAAAGTAATATTTTTTTGTCTTTTAGTAGATATATTATATTAGAGATTTGCTTTGTTTACCAATTAAGTGGATCTGATTGGATTTGCATTGTAAACATTAAATAAAAGTTAAAAAGGTTTTATTTTTTATTTCTTATATTCTGTTTTGGTCCCACTTTATATTGTGTCGCTTATACCTGTGAACTTACATGGTAATTAGATGTGTAAGTAGTATGTAACTACAGTGTATGTACACACTGGTACAGAGTATTTACTTGTGTATACTGGTGTAACTACACTCATGTAACAACCAACTGAATAGTATGTGTAAGTACAAATGTGTAACAGGACATTGGTAACAACAGTAGGAAAGTACACATCTGTAACAAGAATTATGTAAGTGCATTGTGTAACAACAATATGTACTTGCAGATGTTTTTCCACTTCCACACCTGTTTGCAGATCATGTACTTGTGAACACCGTATGGCTGCATTAGAAGGTTTCACCTTGTGATACAAGTGTACTTGCATGGTAAATCCACAGGATTCACTCTTTATAAAGTGTAAAATGGTCACAAATTACTGTTCATACATTCATTCATTTTCTTTTCAGCTTAGATGGGTTGCAGCTGGAAGGGCATTCACTGTGTAAAACATATGCTGGATAAGTTGGCGGTTCATTCCGCTGTGGCGACCCCAGATTAATAAAGGGACTAGGCCGAAACGAAAATGAATTTTATTTTAAACTTTATATTGTGGACTGTTCCTGTGGAGTTACCATGTAACTACCCTGTTATTAAAGTGTTGCATAGAAGATATTTCTACAAGTTACACAGTAATTTGTGACCATTTTACACTTTATATTAAGTGGACAGTTCCTGTGGAGTTACCATGTAAGTACACTGGTATCACAAGGTGAAACCTTCTAATGCAGCATTAGTTCTGCCATACAGTGTTCACAAGTACATGATCTGCAAACAGGTGTGGAAGTGGGAAAACATCTGCAAGTACATATTGTTGTTACACAATGCACTTACATAATTCTTGTTACAGATGTGTACTTTCCTAGTGTTGTTACCAATGTCCTGTTACACATTTGTACTTACACATACTATTCAGTTGGTTGTTACATGAGTGTAGTTACACCAGTAATACAAAAGTAAATACTATGTAAACGGGTGTACATACACTGTAGTTACATACTACTTACACATCTAATTACCATGTAAGTTCACAGGTATAAGCGACACAATATAAAGTGGGACCTAAGTGGGTCAGTTACGATACTTCCAAAGATTTTTTACAAAATTTATCATAAAAATAGCAAAAAATGTCCTAGTCATAAGGTAAACACAAAACAAAAGTTTCCCTGTGGAGCTCTTTCACAGGACTCAACACTTGTTGATATTGATTTTCAGTGATCTAGTGGTTGCAGATTGCTGTCGGACTGCAACTGCGCCATTATGGACTACAAGATCCAGTCATGCACCACACACACTAACAACTGGTTACTGATCATGATTTATTACATACACACAGCCGGAGGATTGTCAAAGGCTGATTAAATGGACTATTTATACAGCGCACACACACACACATCAGTGCTGAGTCTTGTTTATCTGTCTAAGTTGACATTATGACTCGTTTTCCTTGCATTGTCCTGCCGTGTACCGAGTCTTGTTTGTTTGTTTACCTTGCCTGCTTCCTGCCTGTATTGACCATCCGCCTGTTATTCGACCACGACTGTGGATTACCTGTGTATATCTGTTTGCCCCTGTGTTGATTGTTGCTTACCTGACCACATCTGCATAATAAACCTGCGTTTAGATCCGCACTTCCTTTGTCAGCATCTTACTTGTGACAGATACGTGCTGTTGCGATGTGTTTTACATTTTTTGAGAGGTGCGCATCAGCGTCAGGCATGGCAAGGGCTATGCGACTGTGCAAATGCTGTGCTAGACTATACGCGTGCGCTTAATGCAGAAGTATTTATCAGCCTTAAAGTGGTTCCATTGGCGATTCCAAATTTTTATTGTGAGGGCAAGAAGTTTTGATCAAATAATCTGATCAAATAATTTGATTGTTCATTACTCATTTTCCAGAGCCAGACAGAATCTGCTGACCTTTTGTTGTTATTTCTGCAAGGAATTTTGTAAAAAAAAAAAATAAAAATAAAAATAATGACTGTGGATCCATGTAGAATGATTTTGAGAGGATGAAAAACTAACACAAAAAAAGATAACTTTTATTATTATTATTAGTAAGGTTTGCATCCAAAATTCAATTAGAGAAACTTGTTTGGTAAACAAAGCTTTTTCATATAGCACATTCATTAAAACATATTACTTTACAATATGTATTGTACGTAAATTATCTAAACCTTTGCATATTTTTTAACAATAATACTGAAATTAATATAAAAACAAAGTAAATATACAAAAATGCCTTTTCATGTTAAAATTCATTAATATTTTTGAGGTTTGATCACCACCACCAGTTTCAAAATGTTGACATTAGGAATGGACAATGTATTGTTTCAACATCATTATTGCAATGGGTGTATCCACAATAATAGTTTATGTTTATTATTTATGTTTAAAAGCGATTTTGTTGGCAATTCCAATTTATTGTCAGGGCGAAACGTTTTCCTTCCTTCCTTTCCAGATTTCAAGTTAGATGTACAGATTTGCACGTTGAAGGTTGCCTAAAATTGGGAATTACTTTAAAATCTGATGCAAAGTATTTAATTGTTCATTGCTCATTTTCCGGGGCCAGACAGAATCTGCTGACCTTTTTTGCTATTTCTGCAAGGAATTTTGTACAGAAATAAAATTAGCGAATTTATGTGGAATGATTTTAAGAAAGTAGGAGATGGAAAAACTTGACATAAAAAATAACTTAACTTTTAAGGTTTACATCTAAAATCCAATTAGAGCAACTTGTTTGATAAACAAAGTTTTTTCATATTCAATTCAATTCAATTCATCTTTATTTGTATAGCGCTTATACAATGTAGATTGTGTCAAACCAGCTTCACATGGAAGATTATAATGAATTGAAACAGTGTCAGTTCAGTTTTCAGAGATTAAGTTCAGTTCAGTTTAGCTCAGTTCAGTGTGGGTTAATAATCACTACTGAGAGTCCAAACACTGAAATAGCAAATCCATCGATGCGCAGCTCTACAGATCCCGAACCATGCAAGCCAGTGGCGACAGCGGCGAGAAAAAAAAAACTTCACCAATTGGCGAAAGCGAAGATTTAAAAAAAACCTCGAGAGAAACCTGGCTCAGTTGGGCACGACCATTTCCCCTATGGCCAAACGTCTTGTGCAGAGCTGCAGTCTAGGCGCAGGAAGCTGGACCTCAGCGAAGACTCGTCTGTCCTTGGAGCATATAGCACATTCAATAAAACATTCATTGTAAATATTACTTAAATATTACATAAATTATGTAAACCTTTGCATATTTTTTCAACAATAATACTGAAATTAATATAAAAACTGAGTAAATATGCACATATGCCTTTTAATGGTTTTGGTTTGAGCCCCAGCAAACCAGTTTTAGAATGTTTCTTAACAGTTTCAAAATGTTGACATTAGGGCTCTACAATATATCGTTTCAGCATCGTTATTGCAATGTGCGCATGTGAAATAGTCACATCGCTGGATCTGCAATGTCAAGTATGTCTTATTGTTGACAAGGAACTTGTAGATTAATCGCAAAGTTAAACTATTGATGATTTAAAGTATATTAATTTTGTCATTTTTCTGTTACACATATCACTTTTAAAGCATTCAGGCATAAGAAACAATAGCATTTGTTGCTTTAACAAAGACTAATAAATTAACTAAAAATTAAAAAGACTGCCAAGTGTCATTTTACATTCGATTTTTGAACATTTGTGTCCAACTGCCTTTAATGGTGTGTTCACACCAGATGAAGCATCAATCACGAGTAAGTTATGTTACAGTAATGCAAAGGCGCGAATAGACATCCTGTGATGCGATTCGTGTGAATGAGGCTGCGTGAATGACGCGATTTGCACAAATGAAGTAGCACGAATTGAACATTTTGTGCGTTTGATACTCTCAACACTCGAATTGTGTGAATCGCTCAAGTTTCGAAAATCTGAGCAGACATTTGCGCAGCGTTAGCCAACCATGAGCTTGCTCTTGTAGGGGAGTGATTATGACGTAGTGCCTGTTTGTGGTGTCCCGAGGGGAAATCCTCTTGCCGACACCGGACAACGTTCATCAAACTGGGCTCGGCTCAATCTGAAGCACCGCTGAAAACCTCCATCATCCAGGAATAATTTCTTGAGGAGTTGATGAACTCACAGACCTGGGCACACCTCTGATATAATCTAGTGGACATGGCGCTGAACGAATCTACACTGTTTTTCAGCCTTCCTAAAACACATAAACACAGCTATTCTCTCAATAAAATCCATGTTAGCCATTTAGCAACGAAACTAGAATCACCGGGCAGACAGAAACCCTGCCCATGACAGGAATCCGCATCTATTTAGAATTAGACACATGAATGAAGCAAGTGAACTCAAAATGTTCACGTGTCTATTTCCACCCGAATAGCACGTTTTTTTTTTTTTTTTTTGCGTATGCTGCATCTGGTGTGAACACAGCATCAGACTTACCAGACAAATATAAAACTCTTTTATTTTATTTGTAGGTTTTTTCACTCCTAAAAATGCGAAAAATATCTAGTTAATTAAATTTAATTTTAATAATTTACTTCAAAATCTGATCAAATAATTTGATTGTTCATTACTCATTTTCCAGGGCCAGGAATTTTGTAAAAAAAAAAATATATATATATATATATATATATATATATATATATATATATATATATATATATATATATATATATATATATATATATATATATATATATATATATACAGTATATATATCTTCATGCAGATTTATGCAGAATGGTTAAAAAGATAACTTAACTTTTGTTTAAGGTTTACATCCAAATTTCAATTAGAGCAACTTTTGCATATTTTTCAACAATATACTGAAATGTATAGAAAAACTGAGTAAATGTACACACATTTACATAAGTAAATAGATTGAATGATGAACTTAAAAACAGCGGGCACCAATTCAGTGTCCTTACACATTACTGCTAGTTATAGCACCAAATAAACATGAATTAACCTCTCACATCTCATGTAATCACTCAATTAGGGTTTCTGACTGAGTAAAGATTACATTTACCTCAAGCAAGTCATTCAGGGTCCACATCTTGTTCGTTTGCTAAAAAAATTAACTCCAAACAAAAGCATTTAAAATGTTTGCACTGTACTTAATGTGTAATCATGTCATCTTTATTTTAAAACGATTATTGATGTTTAATATAAATAAAATATGTCATATCAAGTCGTATAAAGGATTTTTTTACAATTACATATTGATAGTTTCCAAAATTATGAGCAAATAAAGAATAGAGAGTAAAATAAAGGTAATTTAAATGAAATATAAAGGTATGTGATCATTCTTCTGATAAAATAATGATAACATTTAATCTTGATGGCTTTTTTTCATTCACATATTGCTTCTTCCATGCATGCTCAAGTTGGTTTTGTCAAATGGAAATGCAGGGCATGTGTGTGCAAATGGGGAGTGAGGCATTTGTGAATTATTGAAGTTGGTGAAGGAAGTGTCATGCCTCGTGTTTTCCACGTGGTTTGACACGATATGTGTGATATGTGATCTGTGGCCCCTTAAACTGCTTCATAGCTCTGTGTTAACCAACAGAAGGCTGCTTGATTTAAAAGGGTTTCATTCATTGCTATTCACTCAAAAAATGATTGTTAATGTGTTTTCAAAACAATTGAGTTAACTGGAAGGAATCGTGTGGAACACAGCATTTTTTAGGCAACACAGAATAGACCTTTTCTTAATGCGCTTTTAATCAGGAAAGACAAAATCACACATTGCGTTATATTTTCAGAGTAGTAGTTGTCTTCTGGCTTATTAGAATCACTATTGATTTGCTAAAAAAAAACATATAGGTCACACTTTACAATTCTCGCTATTAACAAACAATTGACTAACTTTTGCCTCAATAAACTACTAATTTGCTGCTTATTAATGGTTATTAAGCTTGTAGTTATTAGGTTTAGGTATTGGAATTAGGATTAGAGATGTAAAATATAATCCTCTAATAATAAGGGCTCTGTTAACAATTTCCTGTAGAATCTACAGTAACTTATTGGCAGCATTTTACCAATAACTTACTGTAAATCAATTACAGCAAAAAATACTATATTTACAGCACCATTTATCATGCTGTATTACACTGTAAAAAAAATCTGTAATTTTACGGTTTATTTCCGGCAGCTGGGGTGCTGAAAAAAAAAAACGTAAAAAAACAGCCGTTAAATTACAGAAATTTACCAGAAATTAAAATTTAAGTAAATTTTTGTAATTTAATGTCCGTTATTTTACAGTAAATTTCTGTAATTTAACGGCCGTTTTTTTTTTCCGGCACCCCAGGTGCCAGAAATAAACCATAAAATTACAGTTTTTTTTTACAGTGTATATGTATTTACAGTATTGTATATCTTTACTGTAAAATATACAGCAATTTTCACAATTCAACAGTAAAATACAGTAACATAATGTGTACCTGTAACTGCCCTACAGTTATATACGGTGTAATTTACAAAAAAAAAATCCTTAACAGTGTATTAATAATCAGCCTATATGTTTATAGTAGCCATGCTAATAAGTCACTAGTAATAGGAAGAATTGATCCTTAAAAAAAAATGTTATAAAAATATATTATGAACCTTAATGATCTAGGTGCAAAGTCTAATGCGCATGGTACAAAAACATTAAGGGCATGTCCCAATCCACTTTTCCTATTTAAGGACGGATAAATACGTTATGCTCCCCGGCACATGGTCTAACAGGGTTGTGCTTATTCTCTTAATGAGTTATGAGCATAATGTGCGTTAAACCAATCAGAGTCTCTTCTCCCATTCCCTTTAAAACTGCGTTTTTCCATGGTGGACTTTGTACGTGGAAAAACTGAACGCTTCACTAGCAAAAAGACAGTTAAACAGACCATCTGCAGAACAAGGATAAAGAACGAGCCTCCTTCATTCAGCCTCTTTACTTTCCCTTTACTTTACTTTTACTCTTTACTTTACTCCTTTACTTTCGTGGATAAGGAAACGGTGTTGTTCGCTCTCCAATGAAGACATTCATTAGCCTATTTAAATTTGTTTGTTAAGCGGAAAGATTTGTTTCCAAACAATTTTTAAATTTCAAACTTTATTTTTTTCATATGTAAAGATATTTGTGTATTGTTGTACATCCTGTTTGAATTAAGCAACGAGTAAGCGTTTTGGACGGTGCATAACTAATGCGCTCTGCACTGGACTTTGGACCAACTTTCACTTGGTCAGTGGCGCAGTCTATTTCAGTTCCTCAAAATAGCAATGGGCCAACAATGCGTCTTAACACACCTCCTTTATAGACCAGCACACCCAAAAGTCCACAAAGTGGTGCAAATGGATTTGCTATTTAAACAACGTGGTGCAAAACGTGACAATTAGGGTTGTGCTGGTCTAAAAATAGCAACAAATCACGCCAAACACGTCTTCCGCCTTATTGCGTCGGGTATATGACAGGACCCTTAAACTTCAATAAGGAATTGAGAAATGGAAATAGGAATTTAATTGACAGTAGTCAATAAAAGAACATTTAGATTCAACTCAAAATCCAAACATGTTTACATTGAAGTATGCAGTATATTTTAGACAATGACACTAAGCATGTTTCACAATGAACAAAAAAGCTCAGTGTATGCATATTGAGCCATATAGGAATAACAAAATTTCAGTTTTGATTTCACCGCCACTGTGGCTAAACCAAACATGATGTGTCAGTGAGCATTTCATAACTAGATATCATGAAAAAAAGAAGCATATAACTATGCATGTTTTTTATGTTCTCTTTACTGCCTCCTTTTAAAGCAAGGCTGTATGTCTGTAAAACTACAATAAAACATACAGTTAAAGTCAAAATTATTAAACCCCCTGAATTATTAGCCCCCCTGAATTATTGGCCCCCCTGTTTATCTTTTCCCCAATTTCTGTTTAACAGATAGAAGATTTTTTCAACACATTTCTAAACATAATAGTTTTAATAACTCATTTTTTAATAACTGATTTATTTGATCTTTGCCATGATGACAGTAAATAATATTTGACTAGATATTTTTCAAGACACTTCTATACAGCTTAAAGTGATATTTAAAGACTTAACTAGGTTAATTAGGTTAACTAGGCAGGTTAGGGTAATTAGGCAAGTTATTGTATAACGATGGGTTGTTCTGTAGACTATCGAATAAAATGTAGCTAAAAGGGGCTAATAATTTTGACCTTTAAATAGTTTTTAAAAAATTAAAAACTGCTTTTATTCTAGCCAAAATAAAACAAATAAGACTCCAGAGAAAAAAATATATATTAATCAGACATACTGTGAAAATTTCCTTGCTCTGTTAACCATCATTTAGGAAATATTTAAAAAAGAAAATAAATTCAAAGGGGGGCTTATAATTCTGACTTCAACTGTAGCATTTCTTAACGTAGATATTAGACACAATTAAAAAAAAATCAGTTGAAGGACTGGCAGTGTTGACATTAGAGAGAGCTAACGCTTCTGCTAATTGGCAAAATGGGAATATTTATCAGCGGATGACAACATCAGCTAATTAATCAGCCTCTCTGATATGTCTGTCTATCAGTATTATTGAGGAATAATAGCAGTAAGAGCTCAGAAAAAGCTGTTCATTCTTCTCTGGCTTTTCATGGTTTATTCACTGTTAGCTGTCATGAAGCTGGAATGCTGCTCAGGCATTTTTCTCACTACAGCTCCCAGATGGTCTTCGGCTTGCAGGGGTTTACAGGCTTTTTTTTTCTTGTTTTGTTTTTTGAAAACGCTGCTGAGCTTTTTATTTTCCATCGAGGGTCGGTCCTAGTGAAGTACATTTAAACATGTTGAAATGGAGCATGAAAGCAGTGATCCTGACAGCCTTGCCTTTTTTTTCCTCCCATTCCTTTTCTCTTTTTAAGGACCTCTTCCTTAGTGCTTCTCCTGTATCAAGGCGTCCGTGCCAATGAAGCCTTTTTATTTGGCCGAGATTGAGTGCAGCCAAGCGGGCCGGCCCTATTACCACTGCGCCACAGTGCAGGAGATTGCCTGCCTCGGCCATCTAATTGCGGACATCAGCTGAAAGGCTGTTGCTCTGCAGTGCTGAGCAGACAGCCAGTCTCAGATTCATTGCTCCATTGGCTAGTTAAAGCACCAGGCTGTCTTTGTTTGGGGACACGGGGGGGCTTATGGTGTGCTCTGTCTGCTCGCTAATCTTATAATGTTCCCTGGCAAGGGCTGCTCACCCTTTGCTGCCCTCCTCTGCACTGGACAATATGAATCTCTCATCACCGTGCTCATACACTGGCAGGATCCCAGCCTAGAGAAAAATATAATGTCTTTCCACTTATCTGGCAGCCTGTCAGCAGATAGTTGTGGCTGCAGACACATTTTGCACTCCACTAGCTGAGTGTTTGGGAATACATGCGGACATGGTGTTGTGAGCTGTCTGAAATGCTCTTCGGCGAAGGGCTGTTGCATCGTGTTTTCCGTTTTAATGGAATTTTGTGGGTTAAATGCAATTTGAGCTCAGTCTAAACAGCATTTGTGGCATGCTGTCAGTTCCCACAAGAAGGTACTGTAATATGGACTCACTCAGTTTAAAAAACAACAAAGGGCTAGATTTACTTACTACTTATACCAGCAAAAACCCTCAATGACATTTTACTTGAAGGGGGTGTTCTTAAGACTGCCACAAAATACTTATAATCATCAGATGATACTCGTCATGAATGTGAAAGAGATGTTATGCATGATTATAAAGATTATAAGTGTCATTCGCTCAGTTATGACATTTTAAAGGCAGTGTTGACATGAGCCCCTTTCACACATGCAGACCTTTCTGGAAAATTACAGGCAATTTTCAGGAAAGGGATCATGTGTGAACAGGCCCTTTTTGAAAATACCGGTAAATTCATTCTGGCAATTTTCCAGAAAGAGAAGTTGTAACATTACCAGTAATTTGCCGAAATGCTGCTCTGTGTGAACGCAGAAGGAAGATTGCCGGAAAGAGGCGTGAGACGTCTACTCCAGCCAATCAGAACATTCAGACGCATTCACATCTGCGCTGTTTATGAAAATAAAAGCCTTGGAATATTTGGGCACATTTAGCTGCTAGATGTTAGTCAGATAACGTTTCTTTGTTCCTTCTTAAAGCCAACTGTGGATAAGAATATTGAAAAAATGCTTACGATAAACTGCTGTTTGTTTACCTTCAAGCTCTGCTTCAGTTGCTTGATGCGTGTGAACATGAAGCAGCCGTGAGCGCCAGCATACACACATATTATGTACATCTCAACATTCGAAAGTGTTCCTCCATATGTTTTCATGGAAGTTGTTCACAATACTTATCCATTCACAGAATTTGCAATGTAGTCAAATGTGTAATCATTTAGCTGTGGTTCGCGCTTTTGCATTTGGATGTTTCCGGGACAAAGCAGCTGCATGAAAGCCTGACCCTTTCTATGTTTACAAATACCATAGATATTTACATTAGATGTCGCCTACCCTGTTGTTGTCTATTGGAAGGATTGCGTCAATAGAGCCGCCATTTTAGTACAGGACAGCGCTCCTTTGAAATGAATGCGGGATCAAGGTGCAGTGGAGGACTGGTCATCTAGAACCAGAGACATATACACATATATACATATATCTATGGTCTGAGAGTTTCCTGGTGGTCAGAATGCAAATATTTTTTTAAATTATGAAAATTATAATTTTACATCACTTTTCTACATCAATGGATAAGTGACTGCACTGCCATTGCTGACAAAGAGTGTGTGTTTGTGTGCATGGAAATGTATTATCTCCCTCCCTGTTAAATTTGATCGAATTCGTGTCCTGAAACACACCCCCTATCCTGCTTTTACAGGGGAGCTATTCAGAGGGAGCGATTCGTTTGTGAATGAATCTCCGTTATGAACGACTCGTTCGCTTAGCCGACAATATTTCATTTACATTGTTTGCTTTTTTATTCAACAAAACTGGCATAAACCTAGAATTTAGTACAAGTTTCTGCTACTTTTCCTTTTGGTCAATGCTGTAAGTGACTGTATCTATAACGTTACTTGTTTAGCGCAAAAGTTCATAACATACAAAATTGTAAAAAACTTAAATCTAAATGTTCTGCCTTTGTGCTTTGTTTTCTTTGTCTGCTCGTTACTACACCCGTACACAACACTAAAGTCCAGCATCTTCACATTGACATTGGTCTTATAGTGCGGTTGAATGACATTTGTCCTGGGAGCACTGTACAAATGTGGCAGTGCTATTGACATGCTCAGTGTCCGTATGTGATATCTAGTGTATATATCTATGTACAAATACAAGCGCAGCCATTTAGAGGTCATTTCTGTTTTTTTGGAATGGATGTATGAATAGTCTTTTCCGGAAAAATTCCGGAACATCCTTGTCTGTGTGAACAGCCCTTTTTTGAATTTACTGGTAAAGTCATTCTTGTAGTTTTATTATCACTCTGTGAATGGGGCTATTGTTTAAAAGCCCCTATTTCACGGCGATTAAGAGAATGAAAGTAAACTCCATTTCTCTCTCTCACTGTGGCCCATGAGTGCATTTGTGAAAAGCGCCAACGTGTAAGAGCCAATCACAGCCCTTTCTGTTGAGCGCGTGACCAAACAAAGGGGTGTAAGAAATAACTTGGTAGACAAGGCTCAGAAAGCGAGCGGGATATTTATATTTGTTTATTTGCTATAGACCATTTCAATGTGGTCATGTCATTGGCCCATGAACATTTCCTGCTTGACGTTAAACTATTTCCTAACTGTAACAAGAGGCAATTAAACCATAACTTGATTTTAAATCAGCCGTCATAACACTATTTATCAATATGTGGACCTTTTTGGATTCTCAGAAGCAATGGAAATTAAAAATGTAAAACAGGAAATACGTTAGGATCATTGTTTTCGTTTACATCCCTCAAAATTGTCTATAAATGCTCGTGTTGTTTGAAGGTACACTTTATATATCTGACTGTTTGTATTAAAGGACAAAATTGTTTTACAAATAGTATATATATATATATATATATATATATATATATATATATATATATATATATACATTTTAATACAAGAATTGTTGTGCTGTGAAGAAAATATAAAACTGTGTAAGGAAAGCATCGTCAATGCACCGTGATGCACCGAGATATCGAATTGAACCGAATCGATGGCAGGATAATCGTAACCTAACCGAACCGAACCGTGAGACCAGTGTAGGTTCACAACTCTAATCTTTTTATTTATTTATTTTTACTCAGCCTAACTTATTTAAACCAAAATAAACAGACATCAGATATACAGTTGAAGTCATAATTATTAGCCCCCTGAATTATAATTATTAGCCCCCCTGTTTATTTTTTTCCCCCAATTTCTGTTTAACAGAGATGCATTTTTTCAACACATTTCTAATCATAATAGTTTTAATAACTCATTTCTAATAAGTGATTTATTTTATCTTTGCCATGATGACAGTAAATAATATTTTACTAGATATTTTTCAAGACACTTCTATACAGCTTAAAGTGACATTTAAAGGCTTAACTAGGTTAATTAGGTTAACTAGGCAGGTTAGGGTAATTAGGCAAGTTATTGTATAACGATGGTTTGCTCTGTAGACTATCGAAAATATATATAGCTTAAAGTGGTTAATAATTTTGACCTTAAAATGGGTTTTAAAAAATTTAAAACTGCTTTTATTCTAGCCCAAATAAAACAAAAAAGACTTTCTCCAGAAGAAAAAATATTATCAGACATACTGTGAAAATTGCCTTGCTCTGTTCAACATCATTTGGGAATTATTTAAAAAAGAAAAAAAAACACAAAGGGGGCTAATAAATCTGACTTCAACTGTATACAGTGGGGTAAATAAGTATTGAACACGTCACCATTTTTTTCAGAAATCATATTTCTAAGGGTGCTGTTAACTTGAAATTTTCACCAGATGTTGGTAACAACCAAAGCAATCCATATATGAGTTAAGTGTAATAAAATGAAATGACGCAGGGAAAAAGTATTGAACACATGAAGAAAGGGAGGTTTAGAAAGCCATAAAAAGCCTAGATAGCAGCTAAAATCTCTCAGATGTTATTCAGCAACCCTCTGCTTTTCATCATTGTAAATGAATATTAGCTGCTTCAGTCCAACACCTACATTATCAGGATGATGAAGATGAAATCCGTATTGGACATTTCATCAAGACAATGATCCAAAACACAGCCAAGGAAACTCTCAAATGCTTTAAAAGAAAGAAAATGAAGCTGTAGAATGGCCCAGCCTATCACCTGACTTGAATCCAATAGAAAATACAAAATTAAAATCTGATTGGATAGAAAAAACCCACAGAACCATGAAGATTTTTACACTCTGTTGAAGTCTGTGCAATCCATGTGACTTTATTCTACATATGAGAGGCGTCTTTAAGCTGCATAAGTCAACAGTTTTAATTTTAAGTCAACAGCACCTTTAAAAATATGTTTTCTGAGAAAAATGTTGAACTATTGGAATACTTATTTCCCCCATTGTATACGTCAGCAGTGTGACATGTAGTACTAGAACAGAAATTGTCAAATAAAGTCGTTATTTATTATTTAATTTTTTGTGCACGAAAGTATTCTCGTATATTCATAAAATTTCAGTTAAATCTCATATGACACATGGAGTATTTTGACAATGTTCTTGAAGTCTCAGATTTTATCAAAAATCACTTAATTTATGTTTTGACATTAATAAAGGTCTTATATGTTTGGAATAACATAACGTTGAGTAATTAATGAGAAAAAAATCATTTTGGGGTAAACTTTTCATTTAAATTAATAAAGTAAAATAAAAATAGAAATTCAAAATGAAGATTGTGTATGTTTTTTTCCACTTTTGTGTTGCTCCAAACCCATGAGTTACCTTTCATTTATAATACACAAGGGATATTTTAAATGGGTGCTGGAGAAAGGAAAATCATCATAAAATTGTCAGGTGGCCTGCATGAGTTCTCTTTCCTAGTCTTCTGAAACTTTACAGTAGCTTTGTGTAATGAACAAAACAGAGTCTAGGTGTTTTATCCAAACAATTTTCTAGTCCAATGAGCTGTTGTTTGTGATGTCTGGAGAGTCTGGTCAGTGAGATGAGAAAACCCATGAAACACGTCTGTCAGATTGTTGAATTAATAACTCATGATTCATCATCCAAAATAACTTATTCAATGAGATTAGGATTCTGCAGTTAATTTGAATGCAATGAATGCTCTAAGTGATGCACTACAAAATAAATACATTTCTTGTTTAAAGTTTTTGTCTTTTTCTAGTGCAAATATCTAAAAAAAAATAAAAAATAAAAAAAAAAATCGTAAATCATGATGAAGTTTCAACACAGGTTTAAAAATGGTCTTGTTTTAAGAAAAAAGGCATAAAATTAAGTGAGTTTCTCATTAAAACAAGCAAAATAATCTGCCAGTGGGGTAAGTAAAATAATCAAAAAACAAGTTTACATTGCTTAGCCCACTGACAGATTATTTTGCTTGTTTTAAGAAAAAACTTGTACTTGGTTTTTTTTTTTTTTTTCTTGAAAATGAAATCTGTACTTGTCTACACTCAAAAAAATGACTTTTGCTGCTTGTTCAAACTACACTACCTGACCAGAGTCTTGTCGCCTATCCAAGTTCTAGGTACAACAAATAATAACTTGACTTCTAGTTGATCATTTGGTATCAGAAGTGGCTTATATGAAAGACAAAGGCCTCTAGATTACGCTTATTTTACCAAAATAAAATATGATCATGCCTTGATTTTTAATTATTTCATTAGGACAGTAAGGTCTGACTTTGCTTAGACAAAAGTTGTGCCACTAAGCAGAAATTATGTACAGTATAGAATATAAAGTCATGGTGCAGTGAAAAAATAATGAATATTGTTTATGACTCATGAGCTTGGAGGACTGCATCCATACATCTCTGCAATGACTCAAATAACTTATTAATAAAGTCATCTGGAATGGCAACGGAAGTGTTCTTGCAGGACTCCCAGAGTTTGAATCTTTGGATTCATCTTCAATGCCTCCTCCTTCATCTTACCCCAGACATGCTCAATAATGTTCATATCTGGTGACTGGGCTGGCCAATATTTGCTTTCATGAACTTTGATATGGAGGCTGAAGTATGAGAAGTGCTATCCTGCTGAAGAATTTGCCCTCTCCTGTGGTTTGCAATGTAATGGGCAGCACAAACGTCTTGATACCTCAGGCTGTTGATGTTGCCGTCCACTCTGCAGATCTCTCGCACACCCGCATACTGAATGTAACCCCAAACCATGATTTTTCCTTTATCAAACTTGACTGATTTCTGTGAGAATCTTGCGTCCATGAGGGTTCCAATGGGTCTTCTGCAGTATTTGCGATGATTGTGATGCAGTTCAACAGATGATGCATCAAAAAATCTACCTTCTGTCACTTTTCCAAATGATCAACTAGAGTTCAAGTTATTATTTGTTGCTCTTACAACTGGGGTCGACAACAAGACTTTTGTCAGGTAGTGTACTAAAATGAGTAAGAAACAACACAATTGTTTTTTGGGGGGAACAACTTAATTGTTTTATGTTCAATCCACTTAAATTTGTAAAAAAAAAAAAAAAAAACGAAGTTATCCTAATCAATTTGTGCTGGGGCAACATGAAGGAATTGTGTTGTTTCAACTTACTTATTGCTTCTTTCTTCTTGATTTAAAGATATTTAGATATTTAGACTAGAAATAAGACAAAAAACTCTATTTTAGTAATAATATAATACTACACTTGTATGCACTATAGTGAAAGTGGTTAATTAATTACAGAACGAATCATTTATGTGTCAATAAAATGTATGTGTTTTTCATAAATATGTTTCTAACCACGTAAGTTTCCCCAAACGCTGTCACCACTTGAAATTTTTGGCAGATTACAGTCTCACACCATTGCCTCAGCCAGAGCTTGTCAACTCAAACAAAAGCATTTTTACTGAACAACATATGTATAAGCTCCACATTCCTGCTTTGAAACCTAGACTTCCAAACGGGATATTCTGATGTTTATTACAAACCGATGAACAGAACAAGCTGACATTGCTTTGGGCTGCTTCATGCTACACATGTCTTCAATAGATCTAAATATGTACCCCACAATATTACTCTAATGACTTATGTTCAGATGGTATCTCGTCCTGGAGATACGATTGAAGCTTTTGAATATAAGCCCTTATTCTGTAGATGGATATGGATGTGACATGCCTTTTCAATTAGTCAGGTATTGAAACTGTCACGCGGGGGGGAGGGGAGAACCGGCCAGTGCAGTTCAGCAGCATTCAATCCCAATTAGCCATGAAAGGATGAAAGGGGAAGCGTTTTTGGAGCTCGTTCTTTGATCCAAATTATTAGATTCTTAACATTAGCCGTATATATAAATCCTCACCACTGTGTCTATATGGTTCTTTTTTTGTGAGAGCCGTTGGTTTGAATTGAGATTAGTTATTTTTATATCAAAGTAACTTCTCTCTTGCTTGTGTTCATGGTTTAATTTTAGATATATATAGAGGCTTTATGAAGGTTTTCTTACAAATAAGACGTCTGTGAGAGGCAGAGCATTCAAGGATGCTATTAAGGAATAGCGCTGTTAGTCTTTTGTTCAGTAATCCTCCCACCGTCCCATCATGCAATCTGTCATCCTTTTTTAAATGAGTCTTAGCCCACACACTTAATCTTTGCACTCTACAGTTATTTCTTTTCCTTTCAAATTCTTTTAACAACATGTTTTTGTGAGACTTTTCAACGTGAAATCCAAATAGAAGCTTTTTGATGGATGACGTAAATGTTGACAGATTTGTTTTAGCAAAGCTTCAGAAGCTATTCAGGAAATCAGTGGGTGATTTTTCAGTTTTCTTTTGTTGCCTTTTAAACAGTAAAGACATAGACAGCAGGTAAATTAGGCTGCTGTCACTTTAAGGATCGATGTAAAGAGTAATTGTATTGACAATTCGGATTTCCTTTCCTTCCAAAGCACACAATTTTTTGACCCTGGCATAACCGAGTGCTACATAGGACAAAATCTGAAGGGTGACTAGACTACAATGCTGGTGTTAAGATAGGAATATGCAGGTTGTGAGAGGGAAAAAATCATGTGAGAGTTCCACAAAATTGAAGTAGGCTATCTAGAAAATAAATTAATAACTGAAAAACAACTAAACTGTTATGCAAAAGCAGAAAGGTTTCAGAATTTGTGATCACATACTTGAGCAGACACACATTGCTGGCTCTCTGCAACTCTCACATAGTCGCCCACTGAAGCCAAGCAGGGCTGAGCCTGGTCAGTACCTGGATGGGAGACCACATGGGAAAGCTAGGTTGCTGCCAAAAGTGGTGTTAGTGAAGCCAGCAGGGGGCGCCCAACCTGCGGTCTGTGTGGGTCCTAACGCACCAGTATAGTGAAGGGGACTCTATACTGCTCAGTGAGCGCCGTCGTTTGAATGAGATGTTAAACCGAGGTCCTGACTCTCTGTGGTTGTTAAAAATGCCAGGATGTCCTTCGAAAAAGAGTAGGGGTTTACCCTGGCATCCTGGCTAATTTTGCACACTGGCCTCTGTCCATCATGGCCTCCTAACCATCCCCATATCATATTTGGCTTCATCCCTCTGTCTCCTCCTCACCAATCAGCTAGGTCTGGCACAATATGGCTGCTGTCACGTCATCCAGGTGGATGCTGCACACTGGTGGTGGATGAGGAGATTCCCCTCAATGTGTAAAGCACTTTGAGTGTCTAGAAAATTATTATTATTATTAGGGGTGTGATCCTACACTGGTCTCAAGGTTCGGTTAGGTTACGATTATCATGCCATCGATTCGTTTCAATTCGATATCGCGGTGCATCACGGTGCATTGACGATGCTTTCCATACACAATTAGATTTTTTTCTTTACAACACACAAAAAAAAATTGTATTAAAATCTATAAATATCTTTATATTTATATATTACTTGTAATACAATTTTGTCCTTTAATACAGGCAGTCAGATATATGAACTGTACTTTTAATTTTACCTGCTCAAAAAAAAAACACTCTTTGTGAATGAACACTCCAATACACGCACAGAAGACAGCACGAGCAATTCATAACAGTTTCATAACAAATAAACTAATGTAAATATTATCTCGCTTGCTTCTTGAGCACTGGCAAGTTCTTATACCCCTATGATTGGTCATTGTCTTCACCCGCTCAACAGAAAGGGCTGCGATTGGCTTTAGAAACGAAAGTGTTGTTCACCCATGAGTGACGCGGGAAAAAGTCTATATGCGCATAATACGCGGTTATCAGGTAATCCGTAATAGAATAAATACAATACAATAAACTCACACCACAGGCACGCTTGTGTCTGGATCCACAAGTATCGCTTTAACAGCCGAGAGGAGAGGAAAATTTTCCTCACGAACATGCCAACGGCGGGTCAAATGCCCAAAGTGTGTGTGAAAGAGAGAGAGAGGGGCAGAGATGGAGTTTTACAGCATTTCTCCCTAGTAGTGAAATAGCGGCTCGTGCTTCAGTGTCAGTGAAAGATTTGCTTTTTAAGTAGTAGGAGTGTTTTATTTACTCACCCTCGCCTCCTTCGCCATAGTATTCTACCGCGACATCGCGCATAGGGGATAAATGACGTCAGTGCGTAATAACCGGTTATGATCTATTACTGAATCATTATCGAATTGCATCGCGGTGCACCGAAGAAACGATTAATTTTGACAGCCCTAATTATTATTAAGGCCCTTTAATACTGAAAGTTGCAAGTGGTGGAATTTAAGGCACCTATAATGCACCTTTTTACAAGATGTAAAATAAAGTTTTCAGTTTATTCATGACAATTTGCATTTGTATATGGTTATTATTATTACTAGTAGTAGTATTATTTATTATATGCATATTTATATTTGTTTTAATAAAAACAAGTTTAGATTTGTCTACCTGTCAGGTTTTAAAGAAGTATGCATCACCATATGGGGCATAAGAATAGGACGTGTGTTTGGATTTAACTCAGTTGTTTGACCACACTTCATTATTATTGTTCATTTATTAGTTTGCTGGAAATTAGAACTGAATTTAGAAATAGTTTTGAAACAAATCCTTGCGCTTAACAAACAAAATTAAATAATGGATGTCTTCAGTGGAGTGTGTACAACAACATTTCCTTATTTATGTTAGTAAAGGAGTAAAGAGTAAAAATAAAGTAAAGAGAAAGTAAAGAGGCTGAATGGAGGAGGCTCGTTCTTTATCCTCTCTCTGCAGATGGTCTGTTTAACTGTTTTCTCACTAGTGAAACATTCAGTTTTTCCACTTATAAAGTCTGCCACTCTTACGCCCCATTCACACGGAGCTTCAGCATCAACGCTTGACAGAGGGCGTGTCTGAGGTTAGGGCTGACGCGATCGTCATAGCAGCGTCAGCCAATGAAATTAGTCAGCAATAGGCCACTGTCGAGCAGGTGTATTTGCATACAGCGATCTAATTGGCTGACGCTTCCGTCGGCGCTTGTAAAGTTGAGCAAGTCCCACCTTCTGCAGCAACACCTCACCTCTGAAGCGGCGCCGACGGATCCACAATGCATTTCGGCAACGCCTGACGTCACCCATTCAAAGTGAATGGGAAGCGTTGAAGCTGACGCCTCGTGTGAATGGGGCATTGAAGGGAATGGGAGATGAGACTCTGATTAATTTAATGCATGTTATGCTCAAAACACACCCATAATTCATTAAAAAAATAAGCACAACCCTGTTAGACCAAGCGCCGGGGCGCAAACCATATTTTTCAGTGGATTCGGATATGACTTTAATGCTTTTGCACCATGCACTTTAGACTTTGCGCTTAGATCATTAAAATAGAGCCCATTATGTTTAATAACTCTTTGAAACTGCCCCTTTTATCCTTTGATTCTAATCGTGCCTGTCCATTTAAATTCAAATGAGATTGTGCTCAAAGCCCTCTTTTCTAAAGAGGGTGGAGCTACAAATGTCTGTGTGTCTGCATAGTGGTAGATTCAAAAACAAGACTAACGTTTTATGCTAATGAGAGAGCCATTGTCACTAATGGTCGGGGCTTTCCCTCTCTGATGACATCTACAAAGGATGAAGGTCAATCAAAGTGTCTCTGCAGACTATTTTTATAAAGTGATAATTAAAAATATAGAATTTATAAATGTTTACTATTAGAAGCTGCTTATATTCACAGACTGTTCCCACACAACTGTATTTAAAGCCATTATGAAAGTGATTTTTTCATAATAGGTCCCCTTTAACATTTTAATGATTTTTGGCATAAAAGAAAAAACAAAAATACCATGCATTTTTTGCCTTTTGCAAAATAAACTTATATTCAACAAAAGAAAAAGGTCCAGTGTCTCTTTTGACCAATTTTCATTCGCCCTGCACTGTTTTGCTTTGCTTTACTTTACTCCGATATGTCTCAATCAGTTTCTAAGTAAAGCGTGATTCATGATGACATATTTGAGTATTTTTGGAAATGTTATACTTCATTGGCCAGATCTTTAGGAACAAATAATATAGCAGTCTAAACTCTCAATTTTACAGAAAAAGCTGAACTTTTATTGTTTGAACTAGTGACACCTCAAGGTATATGGCACAAAAGATTGCTACATTTAAGCTACCTCATCATTTAAAGTAGTGTGCTGGTGCTGTGTTTTCTAATTACTTTTAATAGATGGTTTAACAAACAGAAGAAACAAAGAAACTCCAAAATAACATTAAATTACAATGCGAGACAGTTGCTGCTAATCAATAAAATAGCTTGGTTTCTTAGAAGCTGCATGATTACAAAAACAGCAAAGCTATGAGATTGTTAATGAGAAGGGTAGTTAAACAAATTGTTTTGTTGCTTGTAGAGACACTTGTTGCCCACAACAATCAATGTGTGTCTAAATAGATAGATAGATAGATAGACAGACAGACAGACAGACAGACAGACAGACAGACAGACAGACAGACAGACAGACAGACAGATAGATAGATAGATAGATAGATAGATAGATAGATAGATAGATAGATAGATAGATAGATAGATAGATAGATAGATAGATATTATATTTTGAAATCTAAAACTTGTTTCTTCATATTGAAGTGTAGATTTTGCAGCTATTTATAGAAATGTTTTAGACACTGAAACAGGATTCCAAATATCAAAATATTTTTTAAAGGTGTCATATAGTGCAGTGATTCAATAAGTTGAATTGATATCTACATAGTAGGTATGTGGCTTAAGTAAGTTAAAAAATTGTCCAGACATAGTTTTATATGTTCATTTATTCTTCCACAAAATTTCTATGGTAACCTCGCGCACGTAAATTCAAACAACATTCATGAGTGGTGATGCAAGAAGAAAAAAATTCAGAGGAACATCGAAAGTTTAAAAATGAGTGAGAAGAAACATTTGCTTTTATTGAAAGCTCTGGTGCTCTGCTCTTTCTGATTTGCACAAAATGCATTTCCTTTTGTAAAAAATCTAGTGTTAAAATACATTTTGAAACCTGCCATGCAGCTTTTGCGGTACCAGCTAAGCGAAAACTGAAAGAAGGTGTGTAAGGAGCTCCAACATAGACTGCAAACCGGACAAAAACAGCTGCAGGTTTGGACAGGGGCATCTGACAGGGGCATCTGGGAGCTTGAATGCTGCAAGCTTTGCTTGCCTCTTTGGAGATTGCAAGGTAAAGAATATGCAAAGTCGTGCAAGCTAAGTACGGCAACTGAACTGTTTGCGGATTTTCCAAACAAGGATACAATAATTCAGAAAATAAAACCTCTCCACCAGAACTGCATGACCGACCGTGCTGTCAAGATGGCAAGTGATATAGAGAGGGTGCAGATTAGTGACATAACATCAGCGTTTATTTTGAGTTGGTTTGGGGCCAAAATTAAATTGTTGAATTGTTATTTTCTTCATAATAGTAAAATACAATTTTTCTAATAGTAAAATGTTTGTTTATTATATGTGTGTGTGTATATATATACATATATATATATATATATATATATATATATATATATATATATATATATATATATATATATATATATAACTGAAGTCAGAATGTTTAGCCCCCATTTTGAAATTGTTATTCTTTTTTAATTTTTTCCCAAATGATGAGCAAGGATGCTCTCATTTTCCCAAATGAGAGCAAGGAAATTTTCACAGTATGTCTGATAATATTTTTTATTCTGGAGAAAGTCTTATTTGTCTTATTTGGGCTAGCATAAAAGCAGTTTTTAATTTTTCAAAAAACATTTTAAGGTCAAAATTATTAGCCCCTTTAGATAATATTTTTTTTTGATAGTTTAAAGAGTAAACCATCATTATACAATAGTTTGCCTAATTATCCTAACTTGCCAAATTAACCTAGTTAAGCCTTTAAATGTCACTTTAAGCTGTATAGAAGTGTCTTGAAAAACATGTAGTCAAATATCATTTACTGTCATCATGGCAAAGATCAAATAATTCAGTTATTACAAATGAGTTATTAAAACTATTATGTTTAGAAATGTGTTGAAAGAATTTTCTCTCCGTTATACAGAAATTGGGGGAAAAATATAAACGGGGCTAATAATTCTGACTTCAACTGCATATCATAAATCATATGGCACTTTAAAAAGATATTTACCAAAAAAATGGCTCACATTTAATCAGATTCTTCTGGTTGGTGAATACATTTATAATCTGTAAATTTTGCATTCTGACAACTGTGAACGGATGCCTAAGAATTGCATCTTATTAAAGCTCATTGAACACTGGACACAAAGCACCATGCCATGCTTTGACATTTTCTAAACATTGTTTTCCATGAGTGTACTGTATGCCACTACTCTCCATTCTTACACATCTAGAAAAATATGTTTGTACAGTTAAGATTAAGCCCACACTATCATGGGCTTTAGTCTCCCTGCGTCTCACGTTTTTAAAATAAGAGTCTCATATACATAGTAAGTTTAATATAAGCTAGAAGACATCTCACTAGAAAACATTGTGGCCAATCAAACGCTGGTGTGCTTATTAATGATCCCATGTACAACATAACAGTCTGGGTTTTGTTTCGATTGGGCTGTTTTCACCTTACACTCATGGGATTTACATAAGAATGAGGAAACAATGGTATTTGAAGCTCACAGTATGCCATTTCCATGTACTGAAGCCTTATTATTCAGCTATGCCAATGTATGTTTTCATTATATAGCATGTTCAGTTTTTTATTCCCTTTAGTTTTCTTTGTTTTTGGTGATAGCGGTGTGTTACGCAACACTAAATATGGCTTGTAGATCTTTCGTTCTGGTTCTATTGATCAATACATTGAAATGGAGCTTAGTGGTTGCATTTCCATTGATTTAAACAAGGAAATGTTTATTTGAACTTCACTGAACTGGTGAAAAATATATATTCTACTAAATGTTTAATTACAATATGCATTTCAAGATTTTAGCCATTTATACTACAATGTTAGTGATAGAAAAAAGTCCATGTTGCTTGTCAACCTTTCATCGGCTGATCTCGAAGCAACATTTCCACCCAAGCGTTTCAATCCGA
This sequence comes from Danio kyathit, assembly GCA_903798195.1. NCBI lineage: Eukaryota > Metazoa > Chordata > Actinopteri > Cypriniformes > Danionidae > Danio > Danio kyathit. The sequence continues at coordinate 70,829,643 of LR812525.1, read as the reverse complement.
TATGTGGGCGTATCATAACGTGAGTGTAAGTAAATCTAGCAGTGGTTGAATTTATCCACATCTCCTGCGAGACGACTCAAGTATGCAGAGGGACCTCATATCTGCAGCGCTCTTAAAAGCCCTGATTGTGTCAAGCTCTCTTTGCCGCTTTTAGTGTGGGGGTTGCTGGGGGGAGGAAATAGTGTTGTGAAAAGCTTGTGCTTCTTGAATGCCGTGATACAATCATACGACTCTCTGATGGTCGGGAGGAAATAAGATGACCTGTGCCTTCCCCCGACAGATTAGATAGATGTCACCTTTCTTATGAAAGTGCCAGTCAATTTCGCCTCTCCTGTGTGCTGCCTATCAATTACGGGGAAGCGAAGCCTTTCAATGCTGCCGTGCTTTCTGTGCATGGTAACCAAGTGGCTGAACACAGCTCATTGTTTCCCCTCTCTCTCTCTCTCTTTTCAGTATCCCCAGATCAGCGAGGAGTCGACTTCTCCATTTGTCTTCATTTGCTCCAACCCCCAGGAGTTGGTGGTGAAATTTCCCATGAAAGGGAAACACAAGATTTGTAAGTCCTGTCTGCCTCTTTTCATGTGCTGGCTGTAGCTGTTCAAGCTTTCTCCACTCTCAAATGCACTGAAACATATGCATAAAAACCTAGTGAGAAGCCTACAGAGGCAGCGGTTTTAAAAATAAACGGAGAAAGGCAGGCAAATCCATTTTGATTTTTAAACCAAATTCTACACCAATATTGCATATCACATACAAAAGCATTCTTTTTAAGATGTATATTTCTATTAAATCATCTGCTTTAGACAGTATTTTTAAAATGAACATTTTGAAAAGCTAAAATAGCACACAAAAGCAAAGCAAATGTTAAAAAAGGTCTCAAAAGAAGCAGGTTTTTGTAGTTTTGTTTGCAATAATGTAGTTTTGCATAGTGTTTCATTTGTAGACTAGGCAATTCCATAGTACATTGCATCAAGGTATATGAAAATACAGATTTGTTGTTAAACAAGGTTTTTTAAATATATAAATAATGTATTTTGCCTTCTGAGTGTGGCAAGAATCATGTCAATAGCATAACAATTTGCTGATGACAAGCTCTGTTAATGTCAACTGTGAGGAAAGCTATGTCTACTGGTAATGCACTGATCTTGATTTTTCATGGCTTATTGCGATTTTGTTTTCAAGCAAATTGACCAATTCCAAGACAAATTGCTGATTTGTTTTTTAAGTGACAAGAAATGGGTATAATTAATCAAACAAACAAACAAACAAATACACACACACACACACAGGAAAATAAATAAATAAAGGTATTTATTTGCTTTAAACCAGCATTTAAAGCATTTATTTATGGAAAAAATTACAAAGCACTGCAGTGTTTGGGGGTTCTGTGATTGTCTGATATAATTAGTCTACCGAAATGTGTATATTCCATACAAGCTGAAGCTGATCTGTCAGTTTTGTTATGTGCAGGGTGTCTGCGGGGTCTTAAAAAGTATTAAAAGTTGATAAATCAATTTTGAGAAAATTAAGGCCCTTAAAAGGTATTTAAAAAGTCTTAATCACGTTTTTACGAGGTCTTAAATTTTGTTCAATCGTTGTCCAAAGTGTTTGACTTCAAAAAAGCATAAATATATTTATTTTCCTGAATTGGTTCGGGCTGGGTGCATCCGGCAAAGCTCCTCTGTCCAGGTGATGTCACGTAATTTGCGACAAACGCAGGAAGGTGATGTGACGCTCTCATGTAGAGAAACCATAGAGCAGGCAGGGCTATTCAATTGGCGGCCCACGAGGCAATTTGTTCCGGCCCTCCAAATAGTGTGACCAAGACATTAAAAATAAATTTAGTTCAGTTGAAAAACGGCCGCTGTACTTATGAAGTGACGTGCGTCTGTTCAATACAAGAAGGCTGCGCAGAGCGTGAGTCACCTGACATTAAGCGAGTGAGTGGCGCGAGCAGCCGAAAACATTTAGATACTTAATTGTAAAGGCTCAACGACGCATTTCTGTTGCACGGAACGAAACTGCTGCAACTAAAAAAGTTATGCCACCTGTGCGCTAGTTTAAAGTTCCAAGCTTATAGCTACACCAAGGCTAATACGCACGCACACTGGATTAACTTTATCAGCATGCCATTCACATCTTGCGTCTTTTCCACGCGCAAGTTCATTATTTCTAATGTAATAATATATGCCAATATGTGCGCGCAAGCAGAGCGATGTACTCGTGTCTTTCAGACGCACCGAGTAGAAAACATCTCAAGCTGTAATGGTGAGAGTTGTGCGTGGCTTTCAGTGTGATGTAAACAAAAGATATGCTTGACAAATTATTAAAATTTATTATGCATGTATGAACACAGATAATAACAACAGTTCATTTAAATACTTACCTAATAAAAAGCTTAAATTTACATTTAGACGGGATAACCGTGAAACCATGATTATTCTTCAGATCTATATAATCGTACAACCAAAATCTATAATTGTTGCATCCATAATTGTGATGCAGTTTAAAACATGACATATGAATGTGTCTGAATGTAGAAGAAGCCTACTTAAGTAATGCACTGCTTTTGTTGTGCTTTGAAATACAACATTTGAATGTTTGTAAAAAAAAAAAACACATTGTACAATGCAGTGATTTTATGTAGTTTCGAAATACAATATATTAACATTTTAATGTAGAAAAATACAGCGTGGGTGTCTTGAGGAGCAAAAATACAATAAACTTTTATGTTGTTGTGTCATCACTCATATTGCAAGTCATATCTCTCCGGCCCCTCATTTGGGATGCTTTTCATGAACTGGCCCCATGACAAACTAATTGAATAGCCCTGCCATAGAGCAAAACAGACGGCAAAATGGGATAATGCAAGTTTGCGTACTCCTGGTTGGAGATAGATGAGTTTAAACACTGGCTGAAGCCTATCGCTGAAAACAACCACGTAATTTGTTCTTTAAAGGTTTGTTTCTTCCGAGGTTATCTAAGATCTGTTGCACGGTTGTGCTCCATAGATTTATCGGTCACACTTTATTTTGACGGTCCGTTTGTTGAATTTAAGTTACATTGCAACTAATTCTCTTTAGATTATAAGTAGACTGTTAGGTTGGGGTTAGGGTTGAGGTTGGGGTTAGGGTTAGTGTAAGTTGATATGTACTTGCAAAGTTTCTTATAGTCAGTTAAATGTCTGTTGAAGGACTGTTAAATGTCAGTATCAACAGACATTAAGCAGACAGTCTACTAATACTCAAATGGACCATCAAAATAAAGTGTTACCGATTTATCTAACTATAACTGTTTATTAACCACTGTTTATTAAGTTAAAGGTTTGATACTGATTAGAACTTGAAGTGGCGACGAGCTCTTAAAATATTCTTAAAAGGTCTTTAAAAAGTCTTAAAAAGGTTTCCTTTAGGATTCCTGCATATACCCTGTAGGGGACTTGCAGTGCGATCCCTGCCTTTATTCAACTAGGTGCGTCTGGAAGGAACGAGCATGTCAAATCAGCCTTCATGCCGATTGCATGCGCAAGCCATACATTTCTATTGGAAAAGTGAACTTGGCGAACTGTAGAATAGACGCGATATGCTTCAGCCCCTAAAAGGCCGCCATCATTTGCGATCTCGAGCAGTTGATCTGTTTGCGAAGACATGGTGGAATTACCTGATTTGTTGGCAGATGGGTTGCGGATCTATTGCTTGGCAGTTTGTGGGTCATTCACTGGGCCTATTCCCCTTCGCAAAAAAAAAAAAACTTTTCAAAGACGTCTGTTTTTTATGCATTTTGCTGTTTGTGGGTTAAATTTGGGCGCTCAAGTGACCGAGATGTAACCGAGAGAATCCGGAGAAACCGGATCTGGATGTTTTTTTCAAAATAAAAGATTTTTCTAAATAAAAGATGGTTCACACTCAGATAATAAATAAAACGGAAATAATTAATGATTTCCTGGTACCAGGTGATCCATGGACCGGTACCGGACAGCAAACTGGTGGTTGAGGCGCTTTAAGCTATTTAAAATTGGGAAATGATTGTTCTGTAATCACAATCCAAACAAAGATGCTACATTAGCATGAGTAGTGATTGTTTTCAATTAGATTTTAACGTTTCTAAATTGATAAAATTGAATACAAAATTGTATGAATTTAGCTTTGTGAAATGATGTTACATAAAACATACCTGCTCGAAACAAAAACAGTAGACATGCTGAATGAAAATGAGAATAGCTATGTCTAGTAATGCACCAATCTTTATTTTGTATGGCTTGTTCTGGTTTTGTTTTCAAGCAAATTGTCCATTTTTTTAAGTGACAAGCAATGGTAAAAAATATATGTCAATAAATAAATAAATATGTTTATTTACTTTATACACATCTGCAGCAATTTAAAATTAAGAAATGATTGCTCTTTAATCACAATCCGAACAAAGATGCTACATTAGGATGAGTAGTTATTGATTTCAATTAGATTATAACGTTTTTAAATTGATAAAACATTATACAGAATGGTATGACTTTAGCTTTATGAAATGATTCTACATAAAACATACCTGCTCGAAACAAAAACAGTAGACATGGTGAATGAAAATGAGAATTTACTCTATTCCAGTGGGTGGCACTTACACATAACAGCAGTAATATAGTGTTTCCCTGTTTTTAAATGATACGTAATGTGCATTATACAGAGGTAATCTAAAAGAAAGCACCATCTAAGCTTTTTAAATCAATCAGTCTCTTATAGATCTTTTGACAAAAAAATACCCTGAAACATACTGCCATACAAAATTACGACTGATCACTTAATATGAGCTATAAAGAAAACATAATAAAATCACATAAGTGTGAAATAAAGAACATTAAACAATAAAATTACTCACTTTAGGACCAGAATGAACAAAATGCCATATAGAACCACACATTCTAAAGTAACATCAATGTGAGTTGGACTATTCAGAATTTAATGCTAATACTGTAATTATTTAGCTTTCCCGTTGATTATGACAAAGGTATGTCCTTCATTCAGCTTATGCAGACAGATTTTCATTACTTTAATAATAATGGAGTTTAAAATGAGAACATTAACTAAAATAAACTATGGGAAACCTACACTCACCGACCACTTTATTGAGTACACCTGTCCAACTGCTTGTTAACGCAAAATTCTAATCAGCCAATCACATGGCAGCAACTCAATGCATTTAGGGATGTAGACATAGTCAAGACGATCTGCTGCAGTTCAAACAGTGCATCAGAATGGGGAATAAAGGTGATTTAAGTGACTTTGAACGTGGCATGGTTGTTGGTACCAGACGGGCTGGTCTGAGTATTTCAGAAACTGCTGATCTACTGGGATATTCATGCACAACCATCTCTAGGGTTTACAGAGAATGGTCCAAAAGAGAGAAAATATCCAGTGAGCAGCAGTTCTGTGGGTGCAAATGCTTTGTTGATGTTAGAATTTAGAGGAGAATGGCCAGACTGGTTTGTGCTGATAGAAAGGCAACAGTAACTCAAATAATCACTTGTTACAACCGAGATATGCAGAAGAGCATCTCTGAACACACAACACATCCAACCTTGAGGCGGATGGGCTACAGCAGCAGAAGACCACACCAGGTGCCACTCCTGTCAGCTAAGAACAGGAAACTGAGGCTACAATTCACACAGGCTCTCCAAAATTGGACAATAGAAGATTGGAAAACGTTGCCTGGTCTGATGAGTCTCGATTTCTGCTGCGATATTCGGATGCAGGGATCAGAATTTGGCTTCAACAACATGAAAGCATGGATCCATCCTTCATTGTATGAACAGTTCAGGCTGGTGGTGGTGGTGGTGTAATGGTGTGGGGGATTATTTCTTGGCACACTTCAGGCCCATTAGTATCAATTGAACGTCATTTCAACGCCACAGCCTACCTTACTATTGTCCATCGCTTTATGACCACAGTGTACCCATCTTCTGATGGCTACTTCCAGCAGGATAACCCGCCATGTCATAAAGAGCAAATCATCTCAGACTGGTTTTATGAACATGACAATGAGTTCACTGTCCTCAAATAGCCTCCACAGACACCAGATCTCAATCCAATAGAGCACCTTTGGGATGTGGTGGAATGGGAGGATTCGCATCATGGATGTGCAGCCGACAAATCTGCAGTAACTGCATGATGCTATCATGTCAATATGGACCAAAATCTATGAGAAATTTTTCCAGTACCTTGTTGAATCTATGCCACAAAGGACTAAGGCAGTTCTGAAACAAAGTGGGTCCAACCGGGTACTAGTAAGGTGTACCTAATAAAGTAATACTGTGAATATTTATTAATTAAAATTGTATCATAGTGTTCTACTAAGAATGTGATTCATGGAAAAATGAACAAGAAGGAAAATGTAAGCTCCAACTTTGATTTAAATTCACAACTCAGAATAGGTTTGCATTTGTGCACCTGTGGTTCTTGTTGCACCTAAAGTCAGCAGCTCTAATAATCAACCCTCAAAAAAAAAAAAAAAGCTTATTGCAGTGTACTTCTGGAAGGTCCTACACCAGCTGAGTAACTGCCGTTGAGATGAAAAGGAATACTAACAGATGAATGTTAGCTTTCTTCTGAGAATGAGGAATGATAGACTTCCTTGTCCTAGCCCCGTGACCCAAATTTTCTCCAGGCTCCATTAAAAAAAACCCATATGATGATATAATTCGGTCATCCAATAGTTTTTTTGATGTGCAAATAGGTCTGTAGGATCATATTTCACAAATCTCCTCTTGTTTAGTGGCATTTTCCCAGACATTCTTCACAGCAGCTCAACTGTCAACAGCAGTGTTATTTCACAGTACAGACTGGAAGCATTTCACACTTGCATAGTATCTGCGTGACGGTTCCTCCTTAATCGCATTTACACATTCTTTGCCATTTAACCTGCTTATGCCTCTCAGATAGAAATGATCGATTAATTCTAGAACTTCAGTGATTAGCAAATGCGCGAATCGTCAAGTGGAAAGCATCCTTGACAAGCATGGGTGATTGCTTTTACAAGAGCATCGGCTACTCGCTGTTCGGCTCCTTTTGTTTTCACACAAAGACAAGCCCTCAAAAGCAATCCTTCCCTCTGACATCCGAAGCTCCCTCCTTTCTCTACTCGCTTTTCATATCGTAATGGAGAATTTTATATCCATTTTGACCTTGTGTCTAGCCACCGTTTCCCATTCATTTTCATTCTCTCCTAAGCTGCTGGAGCTCTCGGGAGAGCTGACCTCTGTGAACTCTTCACGGGGTGAATGGGGGAGGAGATACGGGCTGATAAGCTGCTGGGGCAGTTAAGAGTAAGAAGTCACCACAGAGATGTCCTGCCCTTTACCTCTCCCGTGTCTTCCACGGTTTATCCAACATTAGGGTCAAGGTGTCACCCTTTATGTCCTGGCCATGAAAACCAAACAACTCTGTCTGCAAGCAGTAGGGATGGCGTATGGATTAACAATCACCGAAAGATGCTTACGGTCTCCGAGCACAAAGCTATTACAGAAAACTGACTTGCATAATCGAAAAACCATCCATCTACTCCTCATTGTTGCTGGAATTGCTGACATTTAGATGTGGAAAATTTGGACTGTGTCATTTCATTACAGTGAAATTTCCATTCGCTGATTAAAAGGACTGTATTAAAAGCTGTGTGGGTGCTGAGGTTTCTGTTCATCAGGCGCCAGAATCTTTTATCCTGTCATTTCATCTCTGCACTGAAGGTCACCCTCGCTGCACCGAGCTATCGGAGATATCCTGACGAGTGCCTTCAGCCATGTGTGAATTCTGCAAGTTCACATCAGTGATTCTGTTACATGCCAGCCTTTTAAAGGCTAAAGGTTGTCTCTCTCTTCTTGCTTTATTTGAATCAATACAGCCTCAATATCCAAACAAGCGTGCCTTGAAAGCAACATGCGTTAAATATATGCAGCCCAGCTTCTAGAATGCTGGGCTGAAGGACGGACTTAAAATAGATGATCATTTATTTTCATAAAGCAAACCACTTTTTTCTGGATATACCAACTTTACTGAGATTAATGTAGCTTTATTGTAATAAACTAGTCACCTTTCCTTTTATTTATTTTGTGTTACTTCTGGTGGCTTCTGATTATTGATAGTTTGGTAACTTATTTTGGCCAGTAGTTGAGTCCAAAGTATATAGTTAATAGTATTATAGTTATATATACAGTTAGGTTCATAAATATTTGGACATCGACACAATTCTAACGTTTTTGGCTCTGTACACCAACACAATGGATTTGAAATGAAATGAGATGGGATTTAACTGCAGATGGTCAGCTTTACTTTGCGGGTATTTACATCCAAATCAGGTGAACGCTGTAGGAATTACAACAGTTTGCATATTTGCTCCCACTTGTTTAGGGTCCAAAAGTAATTGGACAGAATAATAATCATAAATCAAAATTTCACTTTTTAATACTTGGTTGCAAATCCTTTGCAGTCAATTACAGCCTGAAGTCTGGAACACATAGACATCACCAGATGCTGCGTTTCATTCCTGGTGGTTTTCTGCCAGGCCTACAGCATCTGCCTTTAGTTTCTGCTTGTTCTTGGGGCATTTTCCGTTTTGTCTTCACCAAGTGAAATACATGCTCAATCGGATTCAGGGCAGGTGATTGACTTGGACATTGCATAACATTCCACTTCTTCCCCTTCAAAGTGCAGTATGCTTTGGGGCATTCTCCATCTGCACTGTGCAGCGCTGTCCAATGAGTTCTGAATCATTTGGCTTAATATAAGCAGAAAAATATTGCCTGAAACACTTCAGAATCCACCCTGCTGCTTTTGTCAGCAGTCTTATCATCAATAAAAACAAGAGAATCAGTTCTATTGACAGCCATACATGCCCACGCCATGTCACTACCACCACCATGCTTCACTGCTTAAGGCCATGAGCAGTTCCTTTGCTTCTCCATACTCTTCTCTTCCCATCACTCTAGTACAAGTTGATCTTGATCTCATCTGTTCATAGGATATTGTTCCAGAACTGTGAAGTCTTTTTTAAAACTCTAATCTGACCTTCCTGTTTTTGAGGCTCACCAATGGGATACATCTTGTGGTGAACCACTCTATTCACTCTGGTGTACTCTTCCCTTGATTGTTCTCTGACACACATACACCTACCTCCTGGAGAGTGTTCTTGATCTGGCCAACTGTTGGTAAGGGTGTTTTCCTGGTCTTTTGGTGTTGCTGAGCTCACTGGTGCGTTCTTTCTTTTTAAGAATGTTTCAAACAGTTGTTTTGGCTACGCCTAGTGTTTTTGCTATCTCTCTGATAGGTTTGTTTTGTTTTTTTCATCCTAAGGATGGCTTGCTTGACTGATAGTGACAACTCTTTTGATCTCATCTTGAGAGTTGACAGTAACCAATTCCAAATGAAAATAGCACACTTGAAATGAGGAATCAACACACACCTGGCCATGGAACAGCTTAGAAGCCAATTGTTCAATAACTTTTGGACCCTTAAAAAGTGGGAGGGACATATGTAAACAGTGTTCACCTGATTTGGATGTAAATACCCTCAAATTAAAGTTGACAGTCTGCAGTTAAAGCACGTCTTGTTTGTTTCATTTAATTTCACACACACACACATATATATACTATATATAAAACACCTTATTAGCTAACCTTCTATGTTAGGTGTGCAATCTGACACAAAGACAATGACAAAAATCATTCTTTATTTTGGCCTCTTGTCAAGACAAGATCTAAAACAGAAGTAAACTGTAACGATTAAGCCAAATGTAGGTTGTGTGACTCTTATTGCACGATCTTATTTTCTCTTTCTCAGATTTCACTCCCTGGAGCATCTGACATCATGTACCTCACTCAGGACTTGCATTAGGGCTTTCCCTACCATAATACACCTAAAACACGGATTGCCTTAAAACTCTTCAGTGGCAGGAAAGCGTTTTCTCTTGTCAACGACAGGGAAAGAGTTAAGCAAAATAAATTATCGATTTGACGCACATCATAATACAAGCTATACATGTAAAGCAAAAATAATGTCCTTTAATTCGGTCACGTCCAGTGGCACCCTTGAACCAATCTCCATCATTGAAAGCTGCTTGCTTTTCTGTCTGTTCCACTGCTCCGTTTGTTAGATGTTTGCTCCCACTGAAAAAACGCCCAATTTGCCCTGTGTTGTTCACTTTATTTGCTCCACAGGATGTTTAATCGCTTACACGTAAATCACTCGCGCTTCATCCGTATCTGCTTACTACACAGGCTGCAAAACAATTTCCCCCCACTCTCATGTAATGTTATGATTGTGAGGGTGCAGGTGAGATGGAATTTTTCGAGACACTCAAATACATCACGTGCGCTGCGTATGCATTGTAAATGTAAAAGTCATGTAAAACAATTAATTGCAAACTGAAATAAATATAATTTGATTATATGGTTTGGAATTGGATGTTTTTTGAGATTATTTACATTTTTTGTGATTATTTTGCGTTTAAATGAAGAATTTTGCAGGATCGTAAAAATTGTGACTTTTTGGATTCAGTGATCGCGGAATCGTGAAAGTATGAAAATCGCTCTGTTAACCCCCAGGGGTCGAAGACTGCGTATACGCATTTTGACATGTTTTCACATGAAAACGCAGAAAAAAAACTTAAATTACACTTTCAGCTTTGATCGTACAGATATGAGCAATACATCAATCGAATCTGTTAGGTGTCTAGTTTTTTGTGTACACTCATAATAACAACAAAAGTGTGTGCTTTTGCAAAATAAGGAAAATAAACAGTGAAGCCACTTTCTCTTTTCTCTCTCGTGAACTGTTTTTACAAACACGTCAGTAAAATGCACTGAAACTCCACAAAAACTAAACACACAGACATGAGACATATATCTATAGAAAGCTTGAAGTGTCTACTTTTAAATGCAGCTGTGCATGTTGAAAACAAATATTGCTTGATAAAGTAATCAGTATAAAACCAACGCTTTGTCTAGTTTCTCTGTCGGAGCTCATTATTTTTAATGCGAGCACGCCCACGAGGCTTTGTTATTACAATCGTCCACATAAGACTCGCGCAACATGTAAACTGAGGGTCAGAAGAAACAGCGGAATCTCCACGAATACATGAGACATACAGATGACAGACATACCTGCATAAAGCTTGAAGGGTGAACTTTCCAACTCATTTTGAAAGCAAATGTTGTCTCGCTAGGTAATCCATACAATTCTCCCGGCAGAGAGTGCATCACGCTGGCTCTTCCCACTTCCGCCATTAATACAAACAATGACGTAAGCTGCCCACACGCCCACAGCTGGCTAGAACGTGACTCATGTTATACGTGTTATTAATTTAATTTTTATTTATTTTACCGTAGTTAAACCTGATAAAGTTTGGAAAAAGTTAACTAAGGCTGCAACTATTTGGGCAAAATATATAGAAAAGGTCTTAAAATATTATTTGGATTATTCTTGTGTTTTGTCATTATGCCAGAGTCATTAAGAAATTATTATTAAATGCTGGATTAAAGCACAAGAAAGTTTTTATTACAACAGTTTTGCAAACACGTTTTATACCATTTCAAATATTTCCCTCCATTTCTCAGTGAATATAGGCAATGTATTTTGGTGCATTTAAACAAAACAGATTTATTAAACAGATATATTTATTAAAATGATATTTTAGTCACCAAATATATTCAGAAATTGAAAGATAATACAATAAAATTCAAGCAAAATATTGAAAAAAATTACAACCTAGAAAATTTCAACTAAATGTAACAAGCATTTAGTTTGGGCTAGCCTTTGCAGATGGACATTGCTTTACAATGCCCTTGATGGGTGAGTGGGGGAGTGTCTTTTGTCTCATGACCATTGTCACTTACGCATAGACCTGAGATGAGCCAAACAAACTTAACAAAATGTAAATCTTTGTAATGTTTCCTTTGAATGAGAGAATAAAATAATTTTTACATAATTGTGAAGTAAATATTCTAGCCTACCAGACTGGTTACTCAAAAGTCTTGTTCCGGCACATTTAGTATGTTTTTGGACCTTATTTCAGCTACATGTTTTTCCTCCAAATCCTACTAACCACGCATAATATTTTTTTTCTAAAAAACACAAGCGTGTACATCAATAATTGTCACATATTGTTGTAGCACAGTTTGTGCTGAATACAAATAAAATGCGTGTTGGCCAATACCATGTAATAAGTAGCTGAAATTGGCACAAATGTCAGGGCATGCCAAAACATCTCAGGGGCCCCAAAATCACCTCAGACCCCTGAAGGTTAAAGGCTCTCCTGACCTACAAAGGTCTGTCTGTGCACAATCTTTTTGCTCTTTAATCTCTTCATGCAAATTCTTTTTTCTATGTAGGCATTCATTTTCACTGTATTCAGCTTACACACACTCTCGTATGTTCTGTTTAAGAAAAAATAAATCAAATCTAATAATATTCAACTGCCAATTTTATTGACAGTGACTGTCGAGAGGTGTCGTTTTACCAACATTGACATGACAACACATAAGTACTTTAGCAAGTATAGTACAACAAGTAGAACAAGTATACTACATAAAAATAAATGTCTTGACCAAGGGTGTAGGTTTGCATCTGACATTGGTGGGGATGGGTGAATCAATCCCCAAGGTTTTAAAACCACCAACATATTTTGCTATACTGTTCCTACGGTATATGTAAGTTTTTTTTTTAATGTTTTGTTTTAAGTTTTTTAGGACAACAGTATCTCCAGCAGAAATGATATCCAAAGATGCGGTTTTAAATTGTAAAGCAATCTGCGTTTTTGAAACTAATGAAGACAGCAGCAGTCAATGATTCATTTTCATTATTCAGCCTGACATGTTTACTGCTCCAGAGTATTTTAAAAGTGTCTCAAAATAAAATATATTGTGTTCAAAGGGTAAAATTTTAGAGCAGTAGTCACAATACCATGAAACCGTGATATTTTTATCCAAGGTTATCATACCATCAGAATCTTATACCAGCCCATGCCTACCTGACAGCTCATTATTTGAGCAGACTTTGAATGTGTGGTAAATGCATAGATAAATATACAAGAACATGGGTAAAATATTGAGCTATTTTGACTGTGGCATTTATCGCAACACTGCACTTTACTGCCTTTGTGCATTGGTTGACCTGGCAACAAACCACCCTTTCATGGCAGAAGCCATTGAAATTAATGGTTTTTACAGCACTGCGCATCACTTTGCGTGTTCGTTTAACATTGTGCAGTCACCACAGCTGAAGGGAGAGTGGAACCAGCATGCTGAACACTGCTGGAATAATTTTTATCACCAATTTGGACAAAAGACATTTTCAGCCAATAATTTTTGGCAGATGAAAATTTAGGTCATTGCTAACCATAATCTGCATGTACTATTCTGATAACTAAAATTGCACCATGTGGATAGCATGCTGCACTCAAAAAAGTGAAGTATACTTTGTACTTTTCACCAGGAAGAGGTTGTCTGATCAGAATTAAAATAAAGCAATCAACCATGTTTAGTTTTTTCCCTCTATTTTATATAGACAAGGCAAGTTTATTTGTATAGCACTTTACATAAACAGAAATAAAAGAAACAAAAACAAGAAAATTAAAACAACCAAGAATACAAATGATAAAAAAAATCGATGAAAACTGATTAAGAACTGAAAAGAATGAAACGAAAAGAAAGACATAATAGTGTGTCCTATTGAACATAGCACAGTGCTCATTCAGTAAAGGCCCAGCTTAACAGATGCGTTTTAAGTCTTGGTTTGAATGTACCTAATGTTGGAGGACATCTGATGATAGTAACTGAAGGCGGATTCACCTTGCTTTGACTGAACTGAATTTACTTGATCCTAAAGATCTGAGTGATCTGTTAGGTTTGTATTCAGTGAGCATATCTGTAATGTATTGAGGCCATTTAGTGATTTATAGACAAGTAATAATACTTTAAAATCTATTCTGAGTGTAACTAAGAGCCAGTGTAAAGACCTGAGGACAGGTGTGATGTGCTCTGATTTTCTGGTTCTGGTCGGAAACTATGTAGAATAGTTGATGCAACTAAAATTTAGCAGCGTGAACCATTTCAAATAATTGTTGGTCTGCGAGAAAAAAAAATTTGCCTAAAAGTAATAAATACAATTTCTGTGACAACGGCAATGGGTTCTTTCCTTGCCAGATATATGAAAATGCAAGTTCTCAAACTCAGAAAGTTGATGGTGCTTGTAACTTCAATTAAAGGGCACCTATTTTACCCCTTTTTCAAGATTTAATCTAAGACTTTTGTGTCTCCAGAATGTGTCTGTAAAGTTTCAGCTCAAAACACCCATCAGATTATTTATTATTTATTTATTAATTATTATTTTCAGAATGTTGGAATTTTCTGCTCTGGACACAATGTAGCTGTTTTTGTGCCCTGTGTCTTTAATGCAAGTTCTCCCCGCCCATCTTTCCCACATGCCTGTCAGAGTGTGCCTCAATCTCCGCCTCGGCTGCGTCAGATAAACAGCACAGTGACAGACATGAAGGAAGCAGATCTCACGTAATGTTTGTGAGAAATAATAAGGTTAGAACTTTCCCAATGATTATTTGATGGATTTGTTGTGGAGTTAATTCAAGTCTTTCTACAATGATGAGTCACACACAATGTCTGTATAAAGTTCACACAGACACACACACAGCTTGCGCGTTTAACTTTACACTGTTTTTGCACGGCAAATGTGACAGGATACACGTTAATATCCACTGCTGTATGGATATTTGTTATGTTAATGTACAAAATAAACCTGATTTAACATCCTTAAACCGGGATTGAAGGGTCCTCTTTTATAATTGTACTGACATGCTGCTATGATGATGAAGTAAAGCCGGTAAAATCGCTGTAATTCAATACAAACATGCACTGTTTTAAAAACGTTTTAAACTTGTAAAACTGATTCTTGATCACATTTGATGATGACTGATGATCACAGAGAGCTGAACAGATCTTTTATTCCCAGTTGCTTTGCTCATGTCCTGTCTTGTTGATATGATTATGCACGTTTCTACGGAGACATGTTAATATGCGGCTGTCAATCAATTCGGTGGGTGGGGAAACCGCACTCCTACGTCACGTTGTGGTCGGCCTCAAAAGGGGAGGGATTTGGATCCTATTTTAACATCAGGAAATTTAAAAAAAGTTGGGTAACACTTTATAATAACTACACACTATGAAACATTTATTAAGCATTAGCAAATAGTGAATTCATTATCTGTTAAGCACTAACTCTACATTAATAAGCGTTAGTAAGCAGTTTATAACTGCAGCTACAAATGCTGTATTCTTGACGTACAACCACATTTATAATGTGCTTAATAATTGTACTTTCATACTTTACTAATAATTTATTTTTCATTACTAAATTAAGTATTGCATTATTTACAAACCAGTTATTTAAGCATAGTTAGTTGCTTTTTAACATCATTCAGAATGAGTTAGTAAATGATTAATAAACTATTAAAATTAACATTTATAATTCTTATTATTCAGCCATATAGTAATAGTTAGTTTATATGTTAATAAATGCTTTATTAACTCAACTTCTTCCAGTGTTGTGAACTAATCTAAAGTGAGGACTATTTATGCTTTATAAATCCTTTATAAATGACAATTAAAGGCTCAGTTAAATTCTAAACAAGAAAAAAGAACATAAACGACATTATTCATTTCTATTCATTTAAAGAAACACAAATCAAACCGTATCAAATGAAAAATAAATCTTTGCAAGCTTATCTAAAATAAAATTACCGTACAGTTTAAACATTGCATCCTATTATATTGTTAAATTATTATATTGTTGTTGTTTTATCCAATTTTGTTGTATTTTGAGACTCCTGTTATTCAGCAATGTTTAAACTTTATAGTAATTTTACTTTTTAGATAAGATTGTAAAGATTATTGGTCATTTGATACAGAGCCTTTATATGTCATTTATATAGAATTTATAAAGCATAAATTGTCCTCACTGTAGATTAGGTCACAAAACTGGATGAAGTTGAGTTAATAAATCATTTATTACATATATAGTAACCATTACTATATGCGTGAATAATAAGATATATAAACATTGATTTCAATAGTTTATTAATCATTTACTAACTCATTCTGAATTATCTTAAAAACCATCGACTACTCTTAAATACAAATGGTTTGTAAATAATGCAATACTTAATTTAGTAATGAAAAATAAATCATTAGAAAAGTATGAAAGTACAATTATTAAGCACATTATAAATGTGGTTGTAAGTCAAGAATAGAGCATTTGTAGCTGCAGTTATAAACTGCTTACTAACGTTTAATAATGTAGAGTTAACGCTTAACAAATAAAAAATTCACTAGATGCTAATGCTTAGTAAATGATTCATAGTGTGTAGTTATTATAAAGTGTTACCAAAAGTTGTCTTTATATCACCCCATTATGCCAGTGGACACAATATACCTACACACAGTTCTGTCCAAACAGCTTACAAAAAATTATTTTCATCATAGGTGTCCTTTAACATATTTATTATGCATCACAAATCACAACATAAAGTGTGACCTGTATAGTTTAATTTGACGAGCAAATCATTCCTTTGTGTCAGCTCTTTTAGTGGAATCCAAATGCTGTGGATTTACTTGTGTGTTTCTAGTAAAAAACAAAGACAGTTGTGTTTTATGTGGGAAGCCTTGGATACTGCACAGACTCTGAAAACAAAGTGAAATATAAAGTTGTGTTCATATTTTGTTCCTTCCTACTGAGAGCTCCCTTAACACTTACCATATTGAAATTCTGTCTGACTGTCCAGCACAGTCTGTGCACAAAAGTGCAAATTCACCTACCAGTTACCTCATCACCCAGCAGCAACCTTAGCGAGGAGCTACAATACCCTGAGGCTGTGAGCTTCTTGACAACTTATACTGTTAGTCCTCTTTCTTTTTCTCCCTGCCGTGCCCTTGTTTCTTCACATTTTCCCCTTCATTTCTCCACTACCCCTTTCATTCTCTTCCACCGGGTAAGTAAAAAGAGAGGTTTTGATTTATTCATGGACTCCTTTTTTATATTCATGTATTTTCCAGGGCTATCTGGGTGCGGTGGAATTTCTTGCTTCAGCAGCTGCTGGGATGCTCAACAGAATTCTGGGTTTCAGGTCTATTGAGCCTTGCGGAGGGGGAAGGGAATGTGTTGTGTTGGGGGGTGGTTATATATTACGCAGGAAATGTGCAGCAGGCTTTGGAGGTGACAGGCTGTGTTTATTACAGATCTGTCACACAGCTAATGGGCAGCCGGGAACTGGCTGCTTCGCTAATGTGAAGGAGAAGCGTGTAGTGAACAAGAGGACTTTAGTGCCTTCCTCCCCCTCTTTGACCTTTAAACTCAAGTAGTGACAGTGATCCCCAAACTGTGAAAAGGTGAAAGAATGTCACTTGAAATCACAATTTTCCGACATTGCACAGACTGCAGACTAGTCGGCAAGTAGTCGCTTACCAGTTCAGTTGATCTAAAGCAACATGAGGTCCTTGCTGGCAGGAACTTTTTAGGTTTTTACTCTGCTCTTGTTTTAAGTGAAAAAAGTTTTGTTAATGGATTTAAAAGGGACCTATGATGAAAATCATCTTTTGTAAGCTGTTTGGACAGAACTGTGTGCATGTATAGTGTGTCTACAGTCATATTAGGGTGATAGAAACACAATAAGTCTTTTTTTTTTAATTTCCCGATGTTAAAATAGGATCCAAATCCCTCGCATTTTGAGGCCGACCACAATATGACGTAGGAGTGCTGTTTCCCCAACCACCAAATTGATTGACAGCCATGTATCAACATGTCTCCGTAGTAATGCATATAATCATATCAACAAGACAGGACGTGTGCAAAGCAACTGGGATTAAAAGATCTGTTCAGCCCTCTGTGATCATCAGTCGTCATCAAATGTGATCAAGAATGAGGTTTACAAGTTTAAAACGTTTTTAAAACAGTACATGTTTGTAATGAATTACAGTAATTTTACCGTCTTCATTACCACAGCCGAGTGTCAGTACAATTATAAAAGAAGTTGCTTCGATCCCGGTTTGTGGACTTTAAATCAGGTTTATTTTGTACATCAACATAACAGATATCCATACAGCAGTGGATATTAACTTGTATCTTGTCAAATTTGCATGCACAAACAGAGCAAAGTTTAAAACGTGTGCTGTGTGTCTGTTTGTGCATGTAACGACTTTGTGTGTGACTCATTGAAAGGCTTAAATTAACACCACAACAAATCCATCAAATAATCATTGGGAAAGTTCTTACTGTAGTATTTCTCACAAACAATACGTGAGATCTACTTCCTTCATGTCTGTCACTGTGCTGTTTATCTGACGCAGCCGAGGCGGAGATTGAGGCACACTCTGACAGGCACGTGGGAACGGTGGATGGAGAGAACTAGCATTAAAGGCACAGGCCACAAAACCAGATACATAGTGTTTAGAGCATAAAATTCCAACATTCTGAAAGTTAGAATAAATTATCTGATGGGTGTTTTGAGCTGAAACTTTTCAGACACATTCTGGAGACACAAAAGTCTTAGATTAAATGAATAGATGAAAATGGGGGTAAAATAGGTGCCCTTTAAGAACCAAAATGTTGTGAACTAAAACATGAAAAAGAGCATTGTGCAAGTGCATGTAGAATCCTGAAAGAGTATTCCTGCAAAAGGAATGTCCAGACATAAAGTTATCCTAAAATAAACTCACAGACTGTACATTTTCCACCTCTTAAATGACAAATTTGAGAACAGTAAAATAAAAGGAAAAAAATGTTTATTCAACCTAAACGTGTAAGCCATGTTGTCAAATTCTTTAGAAGTGGAGGAGGGATTGAGGAGCTTGTTGAGTTTCCCCTCCCCTAACATAATCCCTTTCCAAGAACTTGTCCTACTTGGCACAGTCATGGCATTTGTACGTTACAGGGACAATTCCCTTGGAGAATCCTTGGGTTAAGTGCCTTACAAGGACACAGTGATGTTGGTTCATGGCTCATTCTTTACAAGGCTTGAGCCAACAACCTTCCAGTACTCGCTGCATTACACCACCCCCATATGAAGTGAACATATGTGTTTATGTAACATAAATATGTTCAAAGTAAACCAGTGAAATGTTTTTTTGTGCTGAGCTCTGCTTCATTATGAGATTTTTCTCATCACCACATGCTAATGGTTGCGTGTTTTTTTCTGTGTAACAAATTGCCCATTTCCACTTAGTGGTATGGTATGATACTCTTTTATGGCCATTTCCACTGTCAAAAGGTACCTAAAAGCGAACCATACCGTACATAGCACGGCAAAAGGGTACCAAAATGCGGAACTAGATGAGCAGCTGAATGCTATTGGTTTACATAAAAATGTCACTTGCGCATACACAAGCAGGAGAATGTAAACAAAGAAACCGCTATTTTTAAATACACAGCCGAGACATAACATCGTAATACTATATGCATATAATAACGAGCCATGGATGACCCGAGCTCAAATAAACCTTGTCGTTGTCTTGATGTACAGCCACAAAGCCAAGAAGAACAAAATCTGCCGTGTCCTGTTGTTGTTTTACGAGGCCGTCTAAAAGTGCGAGCGGTTTCATTTTTATCCAGACAGCTCATGTGCGCATCTATATTTGAAATAACAAACTTCTTGAGCTGATGATAATAATGTGCATGCGATTATTAAAGTGCGATTATTAAAGTGCTGATCCTTTCAGAAATGGACAACCACGAGAGTTAAGCACGAAAAAACAAAGGAGAAGCCGGAAAACACAAAGGATCAAATGATTCTTTTACCAACCTAAACCATGAACAAACTGCCATGTTTATCATCGCCTTTTGGACTATTATGAACTTGGAATGATGGAAATACTCTCTAACAGAGGTTACATGTGCTGGTGAAGAGTAAAGATACAGATGAGAGGTTTGCACTGACTGTGGGCTTTATGTTGTGTGTTGTTTTTGGACCCAAATAAGGACTAAATGTATGCTGTGTGTAGTTTTTCTGTAATTGGTAACATATCGGAGACTGTAAGGGTCTGTATGTATTCATATTTGTTGCATTTGTTTATTTATTTTATGTAATTGCAGACGTTACAGTAGGCTATTTCGAACTGTCATTGATCTGCAGTTATAATCAACTCATGTTCATAGAAAAGTTAGTAATAAACATTTATACACAAGTATTTATGTGTATAACGCATCTGTTTTGTGAGAAGTGCTTCTTGTATAATATGTGAACGACCCGTACAGCTTTACTTTGACATTTCCTTGAGCGAGAATGACATCAACTGAAACTTTCTGTCGTACACCACGCCCACCCTTGATACCCTTTAGGCAGTGGAAATGCAAGCCTGATAAAGGTGACCAGTACCGTACTGTACTGTACCAGTCAGTGGAAATGGGCCAAAAGTGTGTAGATGTTAGCTCTTCAAAACATTGGTGTATGACCATAGACTGTAAAAGATATGGACATAGTATCCGTGATGTCACCCATAGGTTTCTGAAGAACGCAAATTAAGCTACACGTAGGCATGGGCAACTGTCGCCATTTTGGTCATTCCTCATCGCACCATCGGGGGGATACCAAAAAAGAGTGGACCGTGAGCGAAGCTACAGACGCCTGCTAGCATTTTGCTTATTCTTTTCTTTAAGAGAAATTATTAATACTTTATTACCTGCGACTCGTTTGTGTTCTGATCACATGTGCTTGGCTGTACACTATATCAATAAAGTGTTTAGATTTTTAAAAACACTATTGTAATACACTGAGCCACTAAGCATTGTTCTTATGACGTTTTTCTACTGGAGGAAAATGCGAATTACTTCCAAATACTTCCAGATATAGTCTGTGTTAGTAAATGCTATAAGACTATTTATGAAATCCAGGCATAACACTGTATGACAACGTTTCAGATGACTGATCTATAGCCTACAGCTAATCAATCTGTCAGATTCTGCAGTGCATTACAGCTCTAAAGAAAATTATAAACGATAAATGAACTTAATTATAACAAATACATTTATAGAGATGGTATATAAGTATATAATTTCACTCACCTGGAAAATGGAGGCCACTTGAATGGTTTGTGAGCACAATTGAGTGCGCACAGCATGCCATATTATCTGATAATTATAGGAAATAATTCCAAAAGGCAATTAACTGTCTAAAGCCACATAAAACAACACAAAAATGCTATGTATATGCCGAGTTCAGCGGCTAATCAGACGGAATCAGCTGAGGTGAAGTGACGGCGACCAGCGAGGCCTAGCTGTCACTCAAGTGGCCACGCCCTTCATTATGCAGACTTAATATAACTTAATAACCTAATTAATGAATTGGATGAGGTTTAAAAAAATTCACCCCCCTCACAGTTGTCATGAAGGATAATATTAGCTATATGAACCAAAATCGGTATTTGTACCAGGCTGTAAACACCTTTTTTTCTGCTGTAAAGTTGGCCATTTTAACATTGGGGTCAATAGAAATTTGCTCTATTATGGAGCCAGGCCTAGCGGAGTTTCGATGAATTGCAGTTTCAGTTCCTTCCGTATTAGCTTCAGAAGGAAGAGCGAGAGGTTGCCGCTTGTGTATGACTTTAGATTTATGTGCTGATTTACCATAAAGAAAGTTTCATTTCTTTCATGTTCCTACTTCATTTGTTTATGGTTAAATTCTAGCAACCACAACTGCCATTTATCATAAATGTTAATGGGTTTTAAAGTGTATTTGTGTGCAATCTGAGAAGCCCTGTCTCCTAGAATAGGAGCCAAACATCAGTCACTATAGACTGATGTTTCACTGGGGCAGGGGCTCGGACCAGACCTGAGTTTCTGCAGATTTTGTGTGATTTGAACGTTTAGAAATGAAACTAAAGAGACAGTTGTTGTTTAACTTTATAGGTGCTTCCTAATATGAAATTTAATCATAAGCTTGGCAAGCAATTTTGGAGAATTTGATGTTTCCCCATTCAAACAACCGAGCATACTCCCTGATTTCAAAAACGTCTTTTGTGTGCAATTTGAGATGTGCCTCTCTTTGTGAACATGATTACTTTGCAATGAATCAATGAATCACATGCTTCTCCCCCTGATTAGGCAAACATTTTATAGCATCACCATATTTAGTCTCTTTTTCAAACTCTGTAAATTGTTAGCACTAACACAAAGCCAACACATGTCCTCTTTAGGGCAATACAATTTATTGAACGGACTGCTTATATCCCCCAGAGTCTTGCTTTCATCCATGTCACATCACATATTGCATTTACATGTATATGATCTGTCAATGGGCGACGCGGTGGCACAGTAGGTAGTGCTGTTGCCTCACAGCAAGAAGGTCGCTGGTTCGAGCCTCGGCTGGGTCAGTTGGCATTTCTGTGTGGAGTTTACATGTTCTCCTCGTGTTCGCGTGGGTTTCCTCCGGGTGCTCCGGTTTCCCCCATAAGTCCAAGAACATGCAGTACAGGTGAATTGGGTAAGCTAAAATTGTCCATAGTGTATGTGTGTGAATGAGTGTGTATGGGTGTTTCCCAGTGATGGGTTGCAGCTGGAAGGACATCCGCTGCTAAAACATGTGCTGGATAAGTTGGTGGTTCATTCCGCTGTGGCGACCCCAGATAAATTAAGGGACTAAGCCGAAAAGAAAATGAATGAATGAATGAATGATCTGTCAATACAGAATTTCTTAGTATCTGAAAACAAATGAAGTGTACTTGGAGAGATGTCCTGTAGACCATGTGGAATACAGTTTAAGGGTGTAATTGCAGATTGCTTTTCAAGCCTCCCTCACATCGCTGTTCACTCAGATTGCGGTGTGTGTGATCAAAATATCAACAAGCGGTTTGATGTGCTTTTATATCTGTCTTCATGATATAGCCCTTCAGGGGTAAGAAGACTTGCTAGCTTTCAAACTGAGTTCTATATAAACACACACACAAAAATGTGTATGTGAAAAGAGAATCTGGAGAGAGACTGTTTGACAGTGCCAAAAAAAAAAAGCAAACCTTTGAAGGTCCTGTGCACTCAAGCGATGATCCAAGTATGCGGCTGTTATTTGGCTGTGAATCGAAATAGTAACGAAGCTCTCACTTCAAACACAGGTCAGTCTAGCATGGAATTGTAAATAAATGATGCAATTTGGCCTATTTAAAAGCAAAAAAGTTTTGCTTGTTTTGTTTTTTACATTCTGTGGTTTGTAACCAAGTGCAACCAGTCAGTGCAGCCAATTCTAAGCACATATACAAGCAAACATGATTGAATGGGTGTATACACAGTAAGCTTGCTATGATAGTAGGTTTGCATGGTCTTGTCACTTAACAGAAATAATGTATAGTATAGAATATAAAGTCATAGTGCAGTGGAAAGAGAATTAATATTGTGTATGACTCCCATGAGCTTGGAGGACTGCATCCATACATCTCTGCAATGACTCAAATAACTTATTAATAAAGTCATCTGGAATGGCAAAGAAAGCGTTCTTGCAGGACTCCCAGAGTTCATCAAGATTCTTCGGATTCATCTTCAAGACCTCCTCCTTCATCTTACCCCAGATATGCTCAATAATGTTAATGTCTGGTGACTGGCCTGGCCAATCCTAGAGCACCTTTATTGCTTTCAGGAACTTTGATGTGGAGTATGACAAGGAGCGCTATCCTGCTGAAGTATTTCCCCACAATGGAACACATTGCGTCTTGCATCTATTCACCAGTTTGAGTATTTTCTATTGTCATTGCTGATACCACACCAGTAACTATCACCAATGAACTCCATGATAGATAGGTGTAGAAGGCAAAAGACCCTTTAAACAAAAGTTTCAGGATTCAGGGAAAGGAGTGAGGACTCAATTGCAGGACAATAGATGAGTAGTTATTAATAATACAATAAAATAAACAGAAAAAAAACTACCCCAAGAGGGAAAACATTAACAAAAGTCAAAAAGACTTGACTGGGCTGGCAAGGCAGGACATGACAGGACTGGAGTAGGAACACAGGGGAAGCATTGACAACGAACTCGCACAGGACAGCAGACAAGAGGCATCTATAAGCAGAAAGAATTAACAAACAAACAGGTGAACTGAATAATCTAATAATGGGTTAACAAGGAGGGTGGGACTAGACAATAGACAGGAGAGCACATCACACGAAGACAACACAAGCCATGTGCTTACAAGAAAACAGGACTAGAGCAATCAGTCGATGACTACGTTTACATGGACACCAATAATTAGATTTTAATGCAATTAAGACAATACTGTGATTAAGAGTCTACCATGTAAACAGTGATTTTTGATTAATTTAGTCAGATTAAGGTTATAATCGAGCTAAAGATAAATCGAATTAAGATGTGTGGAGAATGCCGATTTTAGTCGCATTACTGTATTAAAGGGCCACAAAACCCCCCTGTCTCAGCAGGGTGTTTTCACACCTCTAGTTTGGAAAAAGTCAGGAAAGTGGGCGTGTCCAGCTCTGTTTAGGTGGCAGTGTCAGGGGGAGGGAAGGATTTGCAAATATGGGAGTTTCCGTTTGGGCACGGAGACGCAGGGGAGAAAGAGAGTGACTGTGTTTACATGGACATCAGTAATCGAATTACTTGCCAAATTATTCATTTGTCGACTTTAACTGCAGTTTGGCACTTTCACTTTTTATTCAGCAACATTTCCTGCATGTTGCCCGTGACAAACGAGATATTGAAAGCGAGAAAGAGTTTTAATGCAATGTTTGATACCTCACGGCGAATGGGAAAAAAACAAATCCTCTGCATTTCTCGGTAACTTAGACTCACTCGGTAGGTAGCGGCTCAGAAAGCCGTGTGTGTATAGACTATCCTGTCACAAAATGCGGTAAAAATCCTGCACGACGGGAATAGTTTGATTGTGGTGTTTAAATGTTTACACTCGGAGAGCAGCATTTACAGCGGATCTTTCAGTCTATATTATTGTACTATAATATTGCAGTGATATTAACATACTGTAAGCTTAGTAACTAAATCATTTTGACTATGGTATGTCTTTAAAAACTGAAAGAGCACTGCTGACATACAAACTAACTTTGCAATCTGGGTTAAACAAAGGGCATTGATCACACACACTTACCAAATCTGTAGACACAGGACAATCAAACTGGAGCTGTGTCTTTTTTAAAAGGAGACGAGCGGCAAATCCGGATTTCATCATTTCCAGATGCGAAAAGCTCTCGGGTAAAAATGTTCCTTACAAACGCATTCTGTCACGTGTCGCGTGCACTGTAATCCACATATGAGTCCAGCAGCGCTCTCTTATCGGGAAAATGCAAACAAAACCTTTGTTGCAGCACAATAATAAACGCAGCACAATAATAAATGCAACACTGATGACCCGTGTCTCCAAATTCTTGTTCTTTCACTTGTTTTGGCAACACAACGTGGCGTCTCTCAGTTGTCTGAACACTGTAACAGGTAAAACAGTCTTCGTGGCTATCATGCATATTAATGAAGTTGCACGTCATACACAACAGAGCGCGCTGATTGGTTTGAACAAAGTCTTTCTCATGTATTAATGCCGCACACATAGGGAGGTCACAATGTTCTCGCAGGTACAGACTGCCACTCTCCACACTGGATTTACACGCAAGTATCTCATGGTTGTGACGCAGCTTCAAAAATTAGTTTCAAACTGGAAGAACGAATTTGCTCAAAATAACGCAAAAACAACCAGTTTTTACTTTTTAGTGCAATATATGTGTCCTAATAGTGTTTATAGCAGCGTGGGACACATATATGACTGTCAACGGCTCAAAAAATGTGTTTTGGTGTTTCGTGACCAATAACTGTATAAAATATGGACGTCGCGAGAACGCCATTTTCCATTAAACGCTGTGAAGGAAAAAAAAAGCCTTGTGACGGGCAAAAACTGTCGCAAAAGACTGCTGAAATTGGAGCCTGGGCATGCGCAGAAGGACTGCCTGATGGAGCCAGAGGAGGAGCTGCGGAATCGAACTTTCAACCAAATGCTTGTACATCAAATCAACCAAGCCACCCGGACTTCTCACTTGACCGTCGTTGACTGCACTACAACAAAGGCTCGCTAATGTACACTTTGCGTTTACATAGGAGCCTGGTTTGCTGTTTTATCAACACAAACGGTTGTAATAACGTTAACAAAGGTGAGGTATATAAAATGAAGATTTAATCGTGCCAGCTCCGGGCCGCAGCGCACATTACTCGCGGGCCGATCCGGCTCGGATGCGGCAGTGCCGGCTCGATAACGGCCGCTGCAACACTGCTGCATTCGAGCCGGATCGGCCCGCCAGTAATGTGCGCGAGTAGGTACAGCAGACGGAGTCGGGCCGAAGGGGTAAGTCTCCGGCAGGCGAGAGTCTAGCCAGAACTGGCCCGGGTGTATTTTGCTATCTGGGTGGTTAGGCGTGTATCAGCAAACAGAATAAACAGTGTTCCACCAGATCCTGTATGTCAGAAACTATAGTTTACTGCTGAGCAACTCGTTTTATCATGGTAAAATAACACAGAAATCGAATAATAACACTTCAGTCTCTTGCCGAAGCTCCGATGTCTGCTTTGAGAAACTGTCAATCACAGCTGTCAATCACGATGACACGCCCAGCATTAAATTACTGCTCAAAATATACTCTTTACAAAAATGAAGATCTGCACCTATATCAGCACGATAACCAGTGCCTTAACTGACCAGAACTATCTTTCGGAACGTTTTATTGCAAGTGTAATTATTTTTTTTATTTGGTCTCATGTCTCCATGGCTTTAGGACTTGTACTGCAGCCAACCCCCAGGGGGCGATCTAACGGCTGAGACCTTCACTCAAAAGCAGGCTTGTGGCACACTTGTTCGTGACCCTTTAAAGTGCAGTACATACATGTAAACACCTTAATCGAACTATTACTGTCATGTAGGACTTTAAGCCGCTTTTTCCGACAGGGTAGTCCACACACACACGCACGGCTGATTGACACTCTTTGCACCTACCGAGTCAGTGCAGACCACAGACACCTGCATCCTGAAATGCGGAGGTTTTTTTCTTCCATTCAGCATGCGGTATGAACTTCCATTTAAAACAACTCTTCCAGCAGTTCATAGTTGCATCCAATATCTCGTTTGTCATGGTGGGCATGCATGAAATGTTCGTGAATGAAAGTGAAAGTGCCAAACTGCAGCTAAAGTCGACAAATTAAAAATAAAACACCCGAAATTACTCCAGAGGAAATGCGTATAGCGCGGTGACTCAATGACGTTAATCGAATTATGTGCTGTAACATATAAAACGGGATCATGAAAGTAACACTCAAAAAGCAACCCATGTAAACACCATAGTCTTATTATTCTCTTTATTAGATTAAAGCAAATAATTCGATTACTGATGTCCATGTAAACGTAGTCAATGAGAGAACTCATTAACTGCGTGTTCACATGAAACACGACACTAAAGTATGCGGCCAACATGTAAACATGGAGCCATGTGCTCTACACAACACCAAGGTGAGACAGAATGCAAGACACGAGTACACAATAAATAAAACACTTACCGTGCACTTTCCGATCCAAGCACCAAGCGAAACCTAAACCAACTAGACTAGAGCTCTGAGACCGAATCACCATGGCACCATAGGTGTGAATTAATAAAGATAAACCATTTTATCTTAAATTTTTTGTGCGTTTTTTAAAATGTATTTATGTTTATGACTCTAGCACTAATTAGACCAATGCTACGTATCAAATTGATGCATCCCTAATGAACATTAAATGAAACATTTGAACTGTTTTTGGCCCTTTCCCAATGCCCATTATTCCAAGAAACTAATTGTCCCAGCCTGATCAGTTTAGTGGCTAATTTGTACAAATTAGTTGTACGAATATGTACGATTTTAAAAAGGAGGTGTGGCACCCAACCCCACCCCTAAACCTAGTCATTGGGGGATAAGCAAATCCTACTAAATTGTGTGAACGAGATTGTACGTATTCATACAAATTAGCCACTAAATCAAAAAGTTACGAATTGCCATGAGATATTCTTGGATTGTTCTGTCTCAAACACATGCCAAACCCCTTAATATTAAGGAGTTAGTGCCACAGTCTATAAATGTGTCTACAAAACACAAGAAAGTGTTTCAACACTGGAAAAAAGACACACTTCATTGTTATGCTATGTTCACACCAGACCCGGCATGCACAGTTAAATCTCACTATTCGCGCGTAAAAGTTTCAGGAACATTTTGGGTTTACTCGCTTCATTCAGGCCTCAAATTCGCTTTATTCGCGCATCAAATTCACTTCACAATAGATGCGGATTCGCATCATGGGCTGGGCTATCTGCCTGGTGACTTCGTTGCTAAATGGCTAACATGGATTTTATTGAGATAGTAGAAACGCTTTATGTGCTTTAGGAAGGCTGAAAAACAGTGTAGATTTGTTCAGCACCGTGTCTGAGTGCACCAGATCCTTTCAGAGGTGCACCCAGCTCTGTGAGTTCATCCACTCCTCCAGTAACTATACTGTACGAAGGCTTTCAGCGGTGCTTCAGATTGAGACGAGCCCAGTTTGATGAGTTATTGTCAGGTGTCGGCAAGAGGATTTCCCATCGGGACACCAACAACAGGCACTATGTCATAATCACTCCCCTACAAGAGCAAGCTCATGATTAGGTAACGAGGTGCAAATGTCCACTGAAGGTCAGATATTCCAACTCGAGTGATTCATGCGATACGTGCGCTAAGTGCGTCTTGATGCTTCATCCGCGTCTGGTGTGAACGCAGCATTAAAGTCCATTTGAAGTTGCTGAATGTTGTCGTATTTTAAACTTAAATTAAATATTAAGTTGAGGCAGGGTTTTCTTTTGCAAATCATTTCCTCATTGAAAACTAACAGTAAGAGAGGGTATGTGCAGTTTCTATGGAAGCCTTCAGGTTGACGTCAACAGAAGGGCCGCTAGTCCAATCGTGGAATCAAATGGTCAGACTTTCGTTGAATTTAACCAAAACAAACACTTTATTTTTGGTGGATTAACTTGTACTGATTATTTATTCACTTTAAGAATAAAAATGTGAGCTAGCAAAATAAACATCGTAAATCTCTATATCACATAGACTTTAAAGTTCCCCCTTATGCAATGGTGGTAGTTCTGGGGTCCTGAGAGGCAGATCTTTGGCGATCTGGCATGGCATTGACTTTCATTTGTTATCAGTAATGACCGCTCTGCTTAGTGAGCCCAAGTCTTTAGAGGAGAGCGATGGAGATTGCTTCTATGTGTGGGTCGGCCAGCTGCTCCCATGTTTCTCATTCTGTCTGAGGTCTAATTTTCCCACCGCAGCACATATGAATAATGATATGAGGCAAAAAGCCCTCTTTTTTATCTTAATTTAATCCCAATTTACACAACAGCCAACTGCAGTAGAGTACTGGCAACAGTTAGGGAGTACTGGAGTCCCACACCATATGATGGCAAAGATTACAAGGTCTCGGTTTAGTGTTGTCAAGCGTGTTTTTACAGGCTCATCTGTCGACAAATACATCTACTACTTTGTTACTGGAAGTAGGAACCCTTGACTCTGTGCCCTCAGCCTCTGCCAAGATGGCCATTTAAGCTCTTAAAAAATTAATGTACGACGAGGGAGAAGGAAGATGGTGGGAGTAAATGGAAAGACTGTGTACATGGATGAAAGTTGAGTTGCTGGTCTCTGGTTACAGTTGTTGCTCATTTGCACCTTGAATCTTAAAGTGCTGCAAGAGCACTTTTGAGTTTGACAGGTACTTTTACCTTGATAAAAAAAAAAAACAGTTGCTTAAAAACAAGCATTATTTTTGTGTTAGATATTTTTATGTTTGTGACCGTATATTACACTGTAAAACAATTCTGGGTTCCACACATTTTTTTACAAATTTAAGTAGATTGACCACATGTTCTCCCAGAAAAACCTCAAGAATTGTGTTGATTCAACTTATTTTAAATAAGTCGTTCAAACAAGAAGCACAAAAAATGTTTTGTGTGTACAATCTGACAATTTTTATCTTAAACTGATTCACGATTATCTTTTTCCTTGATGCAGCAAAATTTTTCTATAGTTTTACTTAATTGGCTGTTGAACGTTGGGGTGTTGGATATCTTTTATTAGACTATGAACTATGAATTGCAATCCTAACTTTTAACAATTCACTTTGATTCATCAATTTTAAAAATATATATGTAAATTGAGTTATTTAGTATTATAGACTAACTGGCAAAAGTTTTATCGTCGATCCCAGTTGTAAGAACAACAAATAATAACTTCACTTCTTGATCATTTGGAAAAGTGGCAGAAGGTAGATTTGTCCGATGAATCATCTGTTGAACTGCATCCCAATCATCACAAATACTGCAGAAGACCTATTGGAACCTTCATGGACCCAAGATTCTCACAGAAATCAGTCAAGTTTGGTGAAGGAAAAATCATGGTTTGGGCTTACATTTAGTATGGGGGCGTGCGAGAGATCATTTGGGCTGCCCATTACATTACAAACCACAGGAGAGGGCAAATTCTTCAGCAGGATAGCGCTCTTTCTCATACTTCAGCCTCCACATCAAAGCTCCTAAATGCAAAGAAGATCAAGGTGCTCCAGGATTGGCCAGCCCAGTCACCAGACAATTGAGCATGTCTGGGGTAAGATGAAGGAGGAGGCATTGAAGATGAATCCAAGGGATATTGATGAACTCTGGGAGTCCTGCAAGAACACTTTTTTTGCTATTCCAGATGACTTTATTAAAAAGTTATGTGAGTCATTGCAGAGATGTGTGGATGCAGTCCTCCAAGCTCATAGGAGTCATACACAATATGAATTGTTTTTCCACTGCACCATGGCTTTATATTCTATACTGTACATTATTTCTGTTAAGTGACAAGACTTTTGTCTAAGCAAAGTCAGACTTTACTGTCCTAATTAAATAATTAAAAATCAAGGCATGATCGTATTTTACCAGCGACCTTCTTGCTTGCTTCTTACCGTGTCGCCTCACTTAGATTCATAAGTTTAAAAAATACATATCAATTCCTAAGAATTAGTTAGTATTATACTCTCTCGTAAATAAAGGGACAACATCTGTCACTATGGTAAATTTTTGTTTCTAACAGGTCCTTAAAGGTACATATTAATTCCTAAAAAATGAATCTCACAGTAACTTAAGGTACAAAAATGTACCCTAAATGTACTTTTATGTCCATCTGTGTGGTACAAAAATGTACCCTTTGAAAAGTTACCACCCCAGTGACAGATTTTGTACCTTTATTTCTGAGTGTAATAACTTTGTGATGTCAAAATAAAACAAATACTGTTGAACAGTTTAAAAGGTGCCCACCTCAAGTGTTGCATCTGTAAAAATCATGGAACGATTTGTGTAATTTAGTCATAAAAATTGTATTTGCTTGATTAAAAAGTAAACATTTTTTTGAAGAATGTTGGAAACCTGTAACCCTTGACCTCTATAGTATTTGTTTTTACTACTGTGGATGTCAATGGTTACAGGTTTTCAACATGCTTTAAAATTTCTTCTTTTGTGTTCATTCATTCATCCATTTTCTTTCAGCTTAGTCCCTTTATTAAGCAGGGGTCGCCACAGCAGAATGAACCGCCAACTTATCTTTTGCACAGCGAATGCCCTACTAGTTACAGCCCAGTACTGGGAAACACCCATACACTCTCACATTCACACACATACACTACAGCCAGTTTAGTTTATTCAATTCACCTATACCGCATGTCTTTGGACTGTGGGGGAAACTGGAGCACCCGGGGGAAACCCATGCAAACATGGGGAAAACATGAAAACTCCACATAGAAACACCAACTGGCCAAGCCGGGAATCCAACCAGTGACCTTCTTGCTGTCAGGCGACAGTGCTAACCACTGAGCCACCGTGTCGCCTCACTTAAATTCATAAGTTGAAAAAATACATATTAATTCATAAGAGTTAGTATTATACCCTCTAATAAATAAAAGGACAAAATTTGTCACTATGGTAAGTTTTTGTTTCTAAAAGGTCCTTAAAGGTACATATTAAATTCCTAAAAAATTAATCTCACAGTAACTTAAGGTACAACAAAGTACACTAAAGGTACTAATGTCCACCTGTATGGTACAAAAATGTACCCTTTGAAAAGTTACCCCCCCAGTGACAGATTTAGTACCTTTATTTCTGAGAGTGTAATAACTTTATAATGTTGTCAGAATAAAACAAATACTGTTGAACAATTTTAAAACTGCAGACATCTCAACCTTTAGTTGTTCCGCAGTGCAGTTACTGTAGAAAACACGTAATGATTTGCATAATTTAAATGCAATTAAAATGGAATTTAACAGATTAAAAAGTAAAAGGTTTTGTAAAGAATGTAGGAAACCTGTAATCATTGACTTCCAAAGTGTTTGTTTTTTCTACTGTGGATGTCATTGGTTACAGGTTTACAACATTCTTCAAAATATCTTCTTTTGTGTTCAGCAGAACAAACAAATCTCAAACAGGTTTTAGAAGTCAAGGGTCATTAAATGATGACATTTTTTATTCGTCTGTGAACTATCCCAGTAAAAACCAGTTGAGAAACAGTTTTCGCCTGTTGCAAGTGAAGCCATATAGCATTTTATCTCCTATTTGTTTTTAAAATGAAGTAAATTTGCTTATCTATGTTATGTAGGATTTATGTATACATTATGTTTTATCATTTGAAGTTTCATGCAGTACACACAAACACTATCAAGATCTGTTCCTTTTTTCTTCATCATTGTTTTTTCTTTGCTCTCAGCAGCCCTGTCACAACATATCTCACATTCTAGGTTGCCAAGCACAACACCTTAAATGAAAGCTTTGTTGTAACCACTTCAAATCAGTGGGTGTTTCCCTCTTCATGCTGCATTACACCTTAAGTGGCTTAAAAACAAAGGCAGGGTTATCCCTTGACTATTTACGCATTTCGCAAATCTAACCAGAGTGGAACAATACTACTATACACGTCAACACAGCTTCACATACACAGTTGTAGATGGTGGAAAAACATTTGACTCGTCTAAAGCTGACAGGATTTCCATAAATCTTTAATGTTATTTGTATATGTATGCCTTCTTTTGGTGTGACTGAGCTGTCACTTAGCTTTAGTGTCTTTATATATCAATAATGTGTACTAGAAATTTAGCGGTTGACATTTTCTTAGCAGTCAGAGATCCTGACTGTAATAAAGCTGGCTGATGTTCAAATGGAGGGCCAGAACATCACACATGGCTTTTCTTCACGCTGCGTTACTGTTCTGTTGAGTGTGAAAGGGACTTCAGAGAGTCCTCAAAGCTGTGTTGGGCTCTGCTCTCATGCTCGCCATGAATATTGCATTAACACATTCCTCACCATATGTAGCTTAGGTGCTCTGGCTGGCTACTGCTGCAAATGCACTGATAGATACTGCCTTGCATTGACATTCTAACAGCAGCAGCTTTGTATTATTATCAGAATTTTGTTTCATGGTATGAATAAAGTCATATATTAATAATAATAATAATTAGTATTATTTTATTATTATTGTTGTTGTTGTTGTTGTTGTTATTATGTTTTATATTATTATTATGCATTATATTATTATTAAAATGTTAATATTTAAAAATTATTTCTTAAGTGTTGCTTAACGGAGAGATTTTTTTCAACACATTTTTAAACATAATATTTTTAATAACTAATTTCTTTTGTCTTTGCCATGGTGACAGTACATAATTTTTTACTAGTTGTTTTGCAAGATACTAGTATTCAGCTTGAAATGACATTTAAAGGCTTAACTATGTTGATTATGTTAAATAGGCAAGTTAAGATAGTTAGGCAAGTTATTGGACGTTTTATTGTATAACAATGGTTTG
Source organism: Danio kyathit (assembly GCA_903798195.1). Lineage (NCBI taxonomy): Eukaryota > Metazoa > Chordata > Actinopteri > Cypriniformes > Danionidae > Danio > Danio kyathit. The sequence goes on along the minus strand of LR812525.1, from coordinate 70,795,739 downwards.
TTCTGTAGACTATATCGGAAAAAAATATAGCTTAAAGGGGCTAATAATTTTGACAATAAAATGGTTTTTAAAAAATGAAAAACTGCTTTTATTCTAGCCAAAATAAAACAAATAAGACTTTCTCCATACAGTATATATAAACATATATATATACAGTTGAAGTCAGAATTATTAGACCCGTTTGACTTTTTTTTTCTTTTTTAAATATTTCCCAAATGATGTTTAACAGAGCAAGGAAATGTTCACAGTATGTCTGATAATATTTTTCTTCTGGAGAAAGTCTTATTTGTTTTATTTTGGCTAGAATAAAAGCATTTTTTAATTTTTAAAAAGCCATTTTAAGGTCAAAATGATTAGCCCCTTTAAGCTATTTTTTGTTTCGACTGTCTACAAAACAAACCATCGTTATACAATAACTTGCCTAATTACCCTAACCTGCCTAGTTAACCTAATTAACCTAGTTAAGCCTTTAAATGTCATTTTAAGCTGTATAGAAGTGTCTTGAAAAATATCTAGTAACATATTATTTACTGTCATCATAACAAAGATAAAATAAATCAGTTATAAGAAATGAGTTATTAAAACTATTATGACTAGAAATGTGTTGAAAAAATCTCTCCGTTAAACAGAAATGGGGGGGGGGGCTAATAATTCTGACTTCAACTGTATACAGTATATGTATATTAGATGGATGAATGGATAGTTACTTCAAATATTACTTCAAATATTACATATTACTTCAAAGATCTTTTTTAATTTTTCATTTGAGGCCAAAAAGAAGTTTGAAAAAGATCAGCGATCATATACTGTTTTCAAACATTTTTTTTTCCGAATATGTTTGTTATGCTGCCACTTCTGCTTTTGCTGCTTCTGTTAGATTTAATAGCACACCCATCACAGATCTTGACAGGTGGAACTGGGGATGTAGAGCCTTTTTCTATCACACCACATGATTTATTAACCAAACTATACTACTATAGTTTATACTACACTTGAAAAAAAAGTTAATCCAATTATTATTTTTTTAGTGTACATGCACTAAACATCACTGGTTGCAGGTATATATATATATATATATATATATATATATATATATATATATATATATATATATATATATATATATATATATATATATATATACTGTATATATACACCAGATTTCAGTCAATGAAGAGTTTTATGACTGAACAGATTTTTATTAGTGTAATGATAATTCTTTTTGGTGAAAAATTATTTTGAAAGTGCAACGCAGTGGCGCAGTAGGTAGTGCTGTTGCCTCACAGCAAGAACGTCGCTGGGTCGCAGGTTCGTACCTCGGCTGGGCTGGGTCAGTTGGCGTTTCTGTGTGGATTTTGCATGTTCTCCCTGCGTTCGCGTGGGTTTCCTCCGGGTGCTCCGGTTTCCCCCACAGTCCAAAGACATGCAGTACAGGTGAATTGGGTAAGCTAAATTGTCCGTAGTGTATGAGTGTGAATGTGTGTGTGTGGAAATTCCCAGAGATGGGTTGCGGCTGGAAGGGCATCCGCTGCGTAAAATCGTGCTGGATAAGTTGGTGGTTCATTCCACTGTGGCGACCCCGCAAGGGACAAAGCCGACAAGAAAATGAATGAATGAATGAATTATTTTGAAAGTCTTGAATTTACCTAGCTGGCACAGGACGTCAACATAATGTCTGATTAATGTTGTTCCCCAACATTTTGGGGACGTTGCATTTTGTTTGGAAATGAAAATTGGGTAGATGCTGGAAGTCAAGCCGACGTCAATGTCCAACCTAAAAACAACCAAATATCAACGTCTGATGATGTTACAGCTTGATGTTGTGTGGACGTTACCACTATGACATCTATCAGACGTTCGATTTTGGTTGCCATACCTGATGAATAAATTTCGGTATTTGACGTCAATATGATGTTAATTTAAGATTTTGGACCGATGTTGGATTTAGGTCACTTTCCAACACAACCCAAAATCTACCAAATATCAACGTCATTTGATGTCGTTATTGGATGTCAAAATAACGTTGTCCTTAGACACTGGATAGACATTGAATTTTTGTCACCTGACATCACAACCTATATCTAACCTAATAATATTATTACACACTGATCTTTTTTCACAGATAAAGGACTTGGTGATTGGCAGCTTATGTTCTTTATCCAATAATTTTGTTTGCATTCTGTAGGTAACGTTAATAAAATGTTCAGCTGCTTTTTTTTTTAAGTTATCTTCTTTCATAACCAACTGTAAATTAGCTACTGATGGCGATGCAATGTGAAGTTGCAGGAATTCAATACAATGACTAGTGGCTAATAATGTTGCTAGGGGCAACCAGCAATTTCACCAATCACAAAAGAGGGACATTTAAAGAATGTTCTAGAATGGTCCATATTAACAGTAAATGGAAGAAGAAAAAGCACTTTAAAAGTTTAACAATAGTTCATAGAAATCATTCTTAATCATTCATAGAAATCACACTTAGTGCTTCCGTTTTTCTTTGTTCCTTATATATGGTGCCTTGAGTAGTATGAACCAGCTTGATTTTACTTTCTATGGTGCTTTTGTATCCTTTCTGAATTTTGAAACCATTAGTTTCCATTCATTATAATTGCATAGACTGTCAAATGCAGCTTTTAAAATTCTCTTTTGTGTGTGTGTGTAACAAAAGAAATCATTTATACAATTTGAATCTTAAGAGACAAATCTGACCCAATGATTAGTTACAAGTTTGGATCCTACTTTTTTTATGAATTCCCAATACAAAACGCGCCATTATAATTGAATTAATTATATCTTTCATGGTAAAATGAGTTTTAGATCTAACTGACCGCAGCAATCTAGAAAGCTTTTTGATTTCTACAGCTGTCAAATTGAGGAGTAGTTTTGCCCATCGTGAAATGGCATTTGTATTAGGGTTGACGTTGCGTTTTCACTGTCACACATGACAAAAAGTAATATAATTAGAATTGTCATCATTAAAAATGGAGAAAAAAAGCAGCACAATCACTACCAGATTGCTGTTGTGTTTGCTAAACACATGCGGGCATTTCTTCTTTCTTTCTGCCAACACAACACACATTCATGTCCCATCTCACATTTAATACACTAAAATAACTATGGTATAAATACAGCACTACAACATACAAAAGAGAGAGATCAACATAGAATATCACTTACCTGTTTAATAATGATAAAGTGAAAATAAATCACTCTTATGCTATTCGTATATTATTAAGAGTTTTTTTTTTTTTTGCTAATTCACACCATAGTACATTTATATAGTACAGTTTAATGAAAAGTTAAATAATTTCTCAAACATCAAACTTTAGTAGACAACATAAATATATACATTTTTTCTTCAAAAATTTTGTTTTCCTAGCATTTTTTTCTTTCCTGTTTGCCAATTACTCACAAACCTTCATCTCGTATAGCTGAAATTGTAATAAGTGAAGTGTTTCTCGTTTACTCTACAACTTCACATTAGACTTTCTCCATCTATTTCTGTGTATAAAGTCCATCTTAAAGACCTATCTACTTTCTTTATACTGTAAAAAACTGCTGACTTCCACACAATCGATTAGTGTTGGGACAACATGAAGGAATTAGGTTAACTTATTCGATTTTACAAATTTAAGTGGATTGAACATAAAAAAATAATTTTTTCCCCAGAAAACTCAAGAATTGTGTTGGTTCAACTCATTTTAAATAAGTGGTTTGAACAAACAGCATTTTTGAGTGTTTTTAATATTTGATTGCTGTTTTTTATTACTTTTACTAATTACTTTTATTACTTTTACTTTTTAATTTGGTAGTCTTGTTTTCTTTTTACATTTAAATTTTCTTATTTTCTCCTCTGTCTTTAGTACTCATATGTACATCACTTTAATCAGCGTCAGTTGTTTTCAAATGTGCTTTACACTCCAATAATTTGTTCTGCTTGTTTAAACTTCTTATTTAAAATGTGCTGAACCAAAACTATTCTGGTGTTTTTTGGGACAACTTAATTTATGTTCTATCTATCAAAATTAAATTTGTAAAAACAGTTAGGTTAACTTGCAGTAATAGTTTTGTGTTGGGACTGTCAGGATTCTGCCATTTCGGTCTTGTCAATTCTTGTTTTGGTGGCAGAATCCAGACACTTGTCCTGTCTTGTCTTGTATGTTGTGCTCAGCTCTAGTTTTTTTGGGTCGAGCAATCTTATCCTGTTCTTGTCTTCGTCTTTGTATGAGCACCATTTTGGGCATGCTCGGGTCGTGTGTGGTCCCGCTTGACACGGTCGCACGGGGTCTGGGTGTGCTTGAAATGCACGCTCTCATCCTGGTGTGTGTTTTGTTGGCAGCATGGTGTTTTCGGTCTCAGAGCTCTAGTCTAGATTGTTTTAGTTTTGGTTGGCACTCGAATTGGAAACATGCATGCCGCATGTGAGTGCACGGTAAGTGTTTTATTTATCGTGTACTCCTATCTTGCGTTCTGTCTCCTCTTGGTGTTGTGTAGATGTTTACTCTGTTAACATGTTGGTTGACTTCATTGTTGTGTTTCATGTGAACATGCGGTTAATGAGTTCTGCCATTGGTTGCGTGTTCTAGTCCTGTTTTACGTGAGCACATGGCTTGTGCTGTGTCTTTCTACCATGTGCTCTAGTCCACCCTCTTTGTTAACCCATTATTAGATTATTCAGTTCACCTGTTTGTTTGTTAATTCCTTTTCTTTATAGCTCCCTCTTGTCTGCTGTCCTGTGCCAGTTCGTTGTCCTACATCGTTGTTTCCAGTCTTGCCTTTTCCTGCAAGCTCAGTCAAGTTTGTTTGTTTTTTGTTTGCTAATGTTTTGCTGTTTGTTTTAGTTTATAATTAATAAACCCATCTTTATTTTTACTGCAACTAAGTCCTTGCTTCTTTCCCCACCCACTGATCGTGACATTGACAACTTGAAGGAATTGTGTGGAGCCCAGCATTTTTTACAGTGTATAAATAAATATTGAACTGAACTGAAACCTGTATGTAATAAAAAAATGACTTTTTTTTTCCTCACCTAAAACGATCACATTATTCCTCTTCCCTTTTTTGGGCATCATGGCTGACTTCTAAACCTTGCTGAAAAGTCACTGAATGTCACGGTTGTCAGTGTGAAACCGTTTCGCCGTCATTTGGGGAGCGTGAAAAAGAGCCAGCGCTGGTGTTAGTCATCTTTAATGTTTACTATCTCTCTCTTACCTGGACAGCAGCCACCGACTGAGCTAAAAGCGGGAACGCGTTGCTTTGAGAGCCTTGAGAGAGATATGGCTGGAATTTCCCCAAAAGGCTGCCGCAGAAAACAAGACCGGCATGGCAGGCATTCCTATCCTCTAATTGGACTTTCGCAATCAAAGAGAAATCCTCTTTCAAACCGTCTGGTAGAATCTCTCCCCTACTTGAAAGCAACTGGACGTGCTTTTCCATTTGAATCAGACTCATAATTGAAGCGTGGCAGAGGAGACAGAAAAGATGTCCTTGTTAAGCAATCAAACGTTTTTTTTTTGAACGAGAGATCCAGCCCCAGATCGTGACTGCAGTAATTAGAGAGCTTTTTTCGGTTATATTTGGAAACGCACTCATGCTTGTCTCTGGAGGGAAAAGCTGCTGCTTCTGTGCTGCAGTGCATCAGCTGTTCACCTTCAAGCTGGATTTCCTGTTAGAAACGCATTAAGACCTACAACATCATAGCGGAATGACAAAAGGAAACGCATAGCTGCTGAAAAATCATCCTAACAACTGTCGCCCCTGAAGAATTTCGTCACTCAGATGACGACGGTTTGTTTTAGTTTCCTGGCCTCAAACAAATTCACATTTTGCTTCTGTTGTTTTGGTATTACATTTGGCTCAGTTTCGTGTGCTTTGATATCAGTAGCTCATGCTACTTATTTCTTAAAACCTTCAGTGTTGTATTGTTACAAGTCTCTTTTGGTTTGTTTGTTTTCGCTCAAAATTTAACTTTAGAAATAGTGGGCCCTATCATACACTCTTAGAAAAAAAGGTGCCACAAAGAACCAAAACAGGAGTTTCACAGCGATGCCATAGAAGAACCTTTTTTGGTTCTTCAAAGAACCTTTCACCAAGTGGTTCCTTGAAGAACCTTTCTTTCTTTGGTGCTATAAAGAACCTTTTTTGGTACTGCAAAGAACCATTTTTAATGGTTCTTTAAAGAACCTCTAACTGCTTGGTTCTTTGTAGAACCATCTATGAAGATCATGATCCAAATGCAGTCAATAAATAAAATCCAGGCAGAAAGTTTAAATATTTATTGCTAAAACAGTTTGTCTTGTACAAGTCAGACAAATTCTACAATGTTAAACTGAAAAAACACAAAAACAGTTCAAAAAACACATTTTTTGCAGAAATTGATAATTTTATATCTAATGCTAAATATATTTACATTACTTCTATTTTTTTCCACATTTTAAAATATTTAATACATTTATGGTTCTCAATTCATTAACACTTTAGTTTTCATTACAATTCATATGAATTACAAATAAACATTAAACAGTAAAAAATGAATGTGAAAATAGAATTTACAATGAAATTACAGCAAACTACACAACAATACACCTTTTAACACAATATCAAAAAATGTAATAAAAAAGACAATAAATCAGAAAACATAAAAACAGTTGACTTCAAAGTAAAACAGCAGTATCAGAGAGAAAGGTAATTGCCAGAGCCAATACCAGTGTTACAAATCAGATTTGCACATTCACAGATTCATCAAATCTTCAGATCTACAATATGTCCACATCGATTAAACACTGTTATTACATGATGTTGAAATCATTGTAAACATTAGTTACTTTATTTTTTATCAGCACAGGTGCATTTAACCAAAAATAAAACAGTAAAACTTTGTCTATGTAAGGTTCAAACTTACAAAGCCTAAAAGTTTCCAATCTTACTAGAAGGATTATCAAGGTGAGCTAATCAACTGAAAAAAATTGCTTAAACATCCTTTGCATTTGAATCTGAAATAAATGTGTTTTTTTTTTATTGTGGTTGTGGATTCGTGTTAACTTGTGACTATGTGAAGCTGTTATAGCCTATGTGAAGCTGAATTTACATACTGTAGCTAACCCATCTACAGTTGCAATCAGAATTATTCAACCCCCTGATTTATTAGCCCCCCGTTTATTTTTTCCCCAATTTCTGTTTAACGGAGAGAAAAAAAATTCAACACATTTCTAAACATAATAGTTTTAATAACTCATCTCTAATAACTGATTTATTTTATCTTTGTCATGATGACAGTACATAATATTTTACTAGATATTCTTCAAGACACTTCTATACAGCTTAAAGTGACATTTAAAGGCTTAACTAGGTTAATTAGGTTAACTAGGCAGGTTAGGGTAATTAGGCAAGTTATTGTATAATGATGGTTTGTTCTGTAGACTATTGAAAAAATATATAGCTTAAAGGGGCTAATAATTTTGACCTTAAAATGGGTTTTAAAAAATTAAAAACTGCTTTTATTCTAGCCGAAATAAAACAAATAAGACTTTCTCTAGAAGAAAAAATATTATCAGACATACTGTGAACATTTCCTTGTTCTGTTAAACATCATTTGGGAAATATTTAAAAAGGAAAAAAAAATTCAAAGGTGGTTCAATAATTCTGATTGCAACTGTAATTCGGTTCAATGTGTCACCTGAATCATCCAGAAAAGTTAAACTGAGCTAATAAATCCAGTCCATGGTTCTCCCTCAGAAATGGAAAGCTCATCAACAGAGTTCTCATCAGATCCACATACTCATGTGAAGGATACCTGTAAATAAGAAAAACATAGAGTTAGCACAAGATTCATTAAAATAAGACAATAATTTTTCAGTTAACTTCATTTGTGCTGGTCAGTACAAGTTCCCCACTGTTTATGTATTTGCAATGACTTTTAAGTAATCCACTCACCTGAATACTTAGGTTCGCATTTCGTATCAATGCAGCATAAGAGCTCCATCTTTTTAAAGACAGCTTCCATTCTGGTCTCCAGCACATACACGAATTGAGTCTGCAACACACCCCTTATTAGGGGACAAGGGGAGTCATGACTACTTGTGGTTCTATACATTCCCCCAAAACAAGCCCTCAGGTACAACATTAAATGTGGACATTACCTTGAATTCCAGAGTGCAAAAGGCATCATCAGCATACTTTAATTTCAGACCAGACATGACCACTTGACCCTCCGAGAAATAAGACGTTGTATTGCTGGAGGAAAAAAAGACTGAATTAGAAGTGTTTGTGAATAATTAAATTTGTTTGTACTAATAAAGTTGACATTCCATGCATCTATTGCACCATACATCTACTGAAAACCAAGCAAACAAACACAAATTCCCAGTAAAATTGTAAAAAAAATAAAAAAACAAAGACTATAGTTTAAAAAATCTTTGTCTAATAATTACTCAGCACTGGGTAGCCAAATAGTCTATAGATATTTTTTTTTAGAATGTAGGAACTACTGAAAAAAGAAAAAGAGGTTGTACATGAAACTGCTCACAACAAATCTGTGAAGAACTTGACTTAAAAACTTAAAAATCTAATCAAAATGAGGAAGACATCAACATTACCTTAAAAAATCAAGCGATGGATGATTGGTAGCATCAGTTTTCCAACATCAGTGGCTATGGCCCATGGCTGCAAAAACTGATAAATATAAAAAAAGAGTGTTATAAGACTCAACATTTAACTAAATCTATGGTACCACTGTACCAATCAAAATTTTATGCGTAAATCATCCCTTGCACCCATAAATTTCTCTTAGAATAGGCAACATATATATTTGTTGGTTTAGATTGTGATCATGATTTTAGGTTATATTTGTGTACTTAGAATGTACACTCACCACGCACGCCAGCTTTAACAATCAGGTACACCTGAACACCAAAAAAAAGTACAATTAGTGACACTATTCAATAACTTCTCATTAATACATGTTAGTAATGCATTTAAATGACCAGTGAAATAAGGAATATTAATATTTACTATACTAATGTTAACTTTAAAAAAATACAACTGAATTATATTATCAGCTCCATTTATTAAAACATCTTTCATCACGAGTTTAGTTTGATTAACTAACTTAAAGTTAACAAATTTAGTATCATTGTACAGCGTTAACGAACAACTGGCCAATAAATATAGCATTTTCAATCAATATATCCTGCATGTAATAGCGCAGATTAACATCTAAAAGTGTTCATGTTTGAAAATAAACAAATTGTCAAGCAATTGGTACTGTGATAAACACCACTGCCAATACAAACATTTGAATAATCTTAAAAGACTTAAAATTAAAATATTAATGTTTAAATGATAAATAATTATTCGCTGCATTTTGAATTGGCCACTATTATGTGGTTAATTTACTTTGCATTTGCCATAATCTATGACAACTTAATTGTATTGGTTGATATTGATGGTCATAATGTCTCGTGAAGGCCAGCTTACCTTAACTTATTCCTCATGGTCAGACTCGACTGCAAACATTCACTTCAGTGTTGTGCTGAAATAGAGAATGCAGTTAACATTAAGTTAGTTAAAGTTAACAGAAAACGACTTTTCTTTTTTCAGGAGCTATGCTTAAAATAACTCAATAACATTACCTCACCGTCTGTTAATTTGTTGTTTAAAAAATGGCGCTTAAACCGTCTGTTCACGAATAACGTGACATAAGAACCAAGTTACTTGTTAATTCTGCTAAATGACATGCACTATACATGAATATAGATATAAACATCATTATTTAACTGACAGAATTTGACACAAACACTTACCGATGATGAAGCCGTTGGATGAGACGACGACGGGTAGAGTTCAAAATGCAGGCGTTGCCTGGTGACGCTGTTTTGTTTGCGGTTGAGTCGAGTCAGTTCTATGAATCGGTTCCCTTAAGTGAATAGTAAGGAGTCGAATCCGCCTAAAACCGATTCCTTTTGTATAATAATGCAAGACACAACAATATGATTCATTACTATTCAATTATACTGCCCGGTCACACGCATTTTATACAGTAATTGTACACTATGCATGTTGATGGGTGAGCTTGTGAACACGTGATAAAATAATTCCCGAGCAAACAGTTCAATCTGATTCAATGTCACGCAGTGCTGAACCGAACCAGTGTAATGACAGGCGGCATGTACTCTTCAATCCGTGTAAAGCAAGCGTTCCTTCCCTGAGTTTTAAATAATTTTGGGTGTGTTTAACAGTCTTTGGTTTCATAATCAATTACTTTGGTTATAGTTTATTATGTTTTGGCTAAGCACAAAGTTATGGTCATTAAAAATTATTCCATATTTCCATGTTAACCATATAAAATTAAATAAAGCTGTATATATATATAATTTTTATATATTGTATTTAATTATATATAATTTATAATTTATAATATATATAATTTATCTAAAATTTAATTTTATATATATATATATATATATATATATACATATATATATTTATATATATATATATATATATATATATATATATATATATATATATATATATATATATATATATATATATATATATATATATATATATATTAGCATATAAAGTTCATGTGCATTAATTTGTATGCTGAATAAAATAACAGGAGTTTGAATTTTACAATAAAATTCTGAATACAACATATACCTGTAAATTTTTTAAGTTAAATCCTGTAAAGTGATACTAACGTAATTTACTGTGAAAAATTACAATAAGGTTAAATTCTGGGAATCTTTAACAGTCTAGGTTATCACGTAAAGAACCATTTTATAGTGCAAAGAACCATTTGGGGCTACAAAGAACCTTTTGTGAGTTGAAAAGGTTCCATGGCTGTTAAAGGTTCTTCAAAGAACCATCTACACCAACAAAGAACCTTTTAAGCACCTTTATTTTTAAGAGTGTACACCCGACGCAATAAGGCGCAAGACATGCTTGGCGCGATTTGTTGCTATTTTCTGACCAACGCTACCCTAATTGGTCTAATCTAGAAAAAAGGTGTGTTAAGGCACATTGTTGGCGCATTGCTATTTTTAGGAATTAACAGACTCCGCAATTGACCAGCTGAAAGCAGGTCCAAAAACTAGCGCAGATCGCGTTGGTTGTGCGCCTTAAATGCGTACGCATTGCTTAATACACACTGGATGTACAGCAATACGCAAATATCTTTACAAATGAAAAAGAATTAAAAGATTAAAATATTGCAAAAAATATAATTTTCTACATAAATATAAAAAACACTACTTCCATGCTTTCATCTCGGAAGGACTTTTTTCAGTTTATTCATGACAACTTGCTTTTGGTATGTTATTATTAGCAGTATTATTTATTATATGCATATTTATATTTGTTTTATTAAAAACAAGCTTAGATTTGTCAACCTGTCGGGTTTTGGACCATATGGGGAATAAGAACAGGATGTGTGTTTGGATATAACTCAGCTTTTTGACCACACTTTGTTATTATTGTTCATTTATTTGTTTGCTGGAAATTAGAACTGAATTTAGAAATAGTTTTGAAACAAATCTTTGCGCTTAACAAACAAAATTAAATATGTAGACTAATTGATGTCTTCAGTGGAGCGCGTACAACACCGTTTCCTTATCCACTAAAGTAAAGAAGTAAAGAGTAAAAGTAAATTAAAGAGAAAGTAAAGAGGATGAATGGAGGAGACTCATTCTTTATTCTTTCAGGATTTGGTCACATCCTTGATGCTTTTGACTTTGCACCTAGATCATTAAAATAGAGACCAAATACTGATAAATGGTACGTCTGGGGATCTTTAATAAGTATGCATTTTTTAGATAGTTTAGATCAGTATTTAGTATATTGTACTATTTTCATGTCTACACAAATGCAGGTAAATATACATGTTAAAGAAATTGTTGAAAAACTGAAATTCTGCTCACTATTTACAAGTGGTTCCAAACCTTTAGGAGTTAGATTTTTATGTTAATAACAAAAGAAGGTATTTTGAAAAATGTTAGAAACATTTGACCATTGACTTCCATAGTAGGAAAAACAAATACTACGAAAGTCAGTGGTTACCAGTTACCAGCATTTTTTTAAATATCTTCTTTTGTGTTCAGTGCAGTCTATGCTGCATTAAATGGTTTATGTAAATACACATTTATCAGAAATTATGCCACTCGCTGTGTAAAGAAGTCTTTAAGAATTTGAGGGTATTTAAACTGTGGCTATATTCAATTAAGTTTGTTTTGAGTTTATTTGTATAGCTCTTTTCACAATCATTATTGTTCTGGCTCTACAAAAGGTGGACATTATTACATTACAATCAAAGTAATGGGTAAATGATGACGGAATTTTAAATTTTGGGGTTAACTATCACTTTAAAGCCACACTTTGTGTAAAGTAAGTGAAAGTGCATAAAAAAATAGGGGGGAAAAGATTCCTCAAATGAAAAAAAAAATTGTTGTTGTTGTCAAAAGAACCACACTGAAAAAAAATGAAACATTAGATATACTATTTTTTTAAGGTAAGTGGTTTCAAACAATTTATATGGGCTGAGCGTAATCAAACAAATTAAATTTAGTAATGTTCAACCTTATTTGCTTGTTTAAATTCAGCACAAATAGACTTAAACAAAATAGAGAAAATCCAATGAATATTTTTTTTCAATGTAGAAACTATTATGTGTGATTTACATTTTCATGTATTAACTGTAATCCTGATTAATTTGTATTTATTTATAATGATTTCTTTAACATCAGTTTGTATTAATAAAAAAACAGCAATTTGTCACTACCTGCAGTTTCACCACAACCGCTATTAGAGAAAGATCATTTGATAATTAGTCATTTCCCATTGATGTTTCCCAGTCGGCTCTACAGGGACACGGCGGTCTTGATGACTGACTGAGGTTACACACAAACACACACTTCCCCATGGTAATTATCAGATCTTTATCTTATCTGCAATTTTTTTAGTACCAGTGCCCTTGAAAGTGCGCTGATAAAAAAAAACCCAAAGCAGAATCACACAGCGCTCAGAATGACTCTTTGTTTTACATTTCAGTGCTTCCCACAGCTAGCCCCGGCTTTGTGTTGAGCTTGTTTTAATCTCCATAGCTCTTGTTGAGCTTATTGTTGTGCTTTTGAAAGAAGTGTATTTACACTCTGAGAGCTGTCTGTAGCCACCTCGGCTGAGCCCAGACCTCTCTCAGCAGGATAATCTGCAGTCTGATCTGCTCACCCCCTGCATAGCAGGCAGAGCTCTGCCGTCTTTGTGGGGGAAGGGCCCTCGCTCCAGTCTCCCCATGTATGGACTAGTTCTCTGTGAGCTGAAGAGGCCCTGAGTGCTCGTGTTTATAGTGAGTCCCCATAGGCTTTGTGTTCGGCCCCTATAACATTCACTCTTTCAAAACAGCACTCGTGCTTTTCCCGGGGAGGTTTTTTAGTGTGTGTGGAAACATCAGTGACAATTTTTGACATGCCTTGTGTTTTTAGGCAATGTTTTGCTTCTCGTAATGACTTGCCATAAAGACCCCCCCTCCCCCTCAAAACAAAAAAGAAATACTGTGATTTTAATGGTAAAGGAATACAGTAATTGCTACAGTAAAAGCCTGTTAATTGGTAAGATTATTTATTATGTATGTGTGAAGTATAAGTGTGCATTGAAATTCCTAGTATAACTTGCGTGCCACTTAAAATAGCAATTATTTATTTAAATAACTGTTTCTTTCTTATCACACTCAAAAAATGTTTTTGCAGCTTGTTCAAACTATGTAAAATGAGCTGAAACCACACAACTCTTGAGGTTGTTTTTTGGGGACAACTTTTGTTTTATGTTCAATCGACTTAAATATTTTAACTTAATCGACTTGTGTTGGGACAACATGAATGAATTGTGAGGAACTCTGCATTTTCTCTGTGTTTTTTTTTTTTTTTTTTTGGTAGTGTTTTGCTTTCCGTAATGACTTCCCATAAAGATATGGAAAAACAAAAACAAAATACTGTGATTTTAATGGTAAAAGATTGTCAAAATGTTACAGTTAAAGCCTGTTAATTGGTAAGGTTATTTATTATATACATGTAAATAAGTGTATATTGACATTCTGAGTATAACTTGTGTGACACTTCAAATTGTATTTATTTATTTACTGTAAATAACTCTTTCTTTATCACATTAAATTTTTTTTTTTTTTTTTTTTTGCAGCTTGTTCAAACTACTTATTTAAAATGAGCTGAAACAGCACAATTCTTGAGATTATTTTGGGACAACTTAATTTTTTTTATGTTCAATCGACTTTAATGTCTTAAGTTAACTTAATCGATTTGTGTTTGGACAACATGAATGAATTGTCTGGAATCCTGAATTTTTGGGGGAGTTTTTTTATTATTTGTGTTTGTGACTGACAGTTTGTTTTTTCTGGCAGTGTTTTGCTTCCCATAATGACTTCCCATAAAGATGTTGAACAACAAAAAAGAAATACTCTGATTTAAATGTAAAAGACGGTCAAATTGCTACAGTAAAAGCTTGTTAATTGGTAAGAATATTTATTATGTACGTGTGAAGTACACTGTAAAACCTTTGTCAACTTTGTCAAATGATATGAGTGTGTTAAATCAAAATTTACTAAGAGTTAGTTCTACTTAATTGAAAAGAGTTTTGAACTCAGTGTTGAAGGTAATGAGTTAATTAAATACCTCTTTACTTCAACTTACATGGAGTAAGTTCACAGTATTCATATACATTTTTTTTACCCAAATGGTTTGTAGCAATCGGTTTCCTCAAATGTTTTGAGTTACCTCAACTTATTGGGTTTTACAGTGCTCAGGTAGTTTGAGTTCTCTTCATTTATTGGGTTTTACTGTGCTCGAATTGCTTCGTTTACTCAAATGGATTAAGTTCACAGTACTCATTAGGATTAGTTTTTGAACTTAAATGATTTGTTGCAATCGGTTTCCTCAAATGGTTTAAGTTACCTTAAATTTTGGTTTTACAGTGTATAAGTGTACACTGACATTACTAGTATAACTTCCGTGACACTTAAAATTGTATTTATTTATTCATTTATTTATTTGTTTATTTATTTATTTAAATAACCGTTGCTTTCTTATCACACTCAAAAAATATATTTTTTGCTGCTTGTTCAAACTACTTGAAAAATGAGCTGAAACAACACAATACTAGGGATTTGTTTGGGACAACTTAATTGTTTTATGATCAATCAACATAATATGCTGAGTTAATCAGTTTGTTCTGGGACAACATGAATGAATTGCGAGGAACCCTGCTGTTTAAAAAAAATTTATTGTGTGTTTGGAAACACATCAGTGACCATTTTTGACACCTTTTTTTAAGCAGTGTTATACCTCCCGTAATGACTTTCCATAAAGATGTTGAAAAACAAAAAAGAAACAGTGATTTTAATAGTCAAATTACTACATTAAAAGCCTGTTAATTGGCAAGATTATTTATTATGTATTTTTATTATATTAGCATTCCTATCATCACTTAAAATTGTATTT
This sequence comes from Danio kyathit, assembly GCA_903798195.1. Taxonomy (NCBI): domain Eukaryota; kingdom Metazoa; phylum Chordata; class Actinopteri; order Cypriniformes; family Danionidae; genus Danio; species Danio kyathit. Next base: position 70,780,236 of record LR812525.1, on the reverse strand, counting down.
ATTTGTGTGTGTGTGTGTTTGTGTGTGTGTGTGTGTGCGTGCATGCGTGCGTGCGTGCGTGTGTGCGTGCGTGTGGAAACACATCAGTGACAATTTTTGACATGACTTGTGTTTTTTTTCTGGTAGTATTTTGCCTCCCATAAAGATGTTGAAAAACAAAATAAATACTGTCATTTTAATGGTAAAAGATTGTCAAAATAGAAATATAGGGAAAAAAAAGTTAATTGGCAAGATTATTTATTATGTATGTGTATACATATAAGTATAAGTGTACATTGACATACTATTACATAAGTGTACAATGACATAAAACTTAATTGTTTTTACAAACAACCACAGCAAAAGCCATCTTCCAGTTTTTGATTTGATTAAAAACCATAGTTGATGTAACCGTTGGCCAGCATATGTCAAATGACATATGGAAAATGGTTAGAGAGGGAAATTTAATTCTAAGGGCACCAGCATGGTGGCTAGTTCCTATAACTACCTGACATTTCTGCAAAACCCGTGTTGCTATGATGCCATTTACACTGATGCTTTTTTGTTTTAAAAGTCTTTTAAAATGTTTTATTATGTTTACGGTTACTCCTGCCGGCCACACTGCTCATCTCCGACTCACAAAAACAGAACATTTAAGGAAAGACTAAGACCCCATATTAGGTTGGAAATACATGTGTTCTATTGAATGTAAATGACACCTATGTTTACTGCTTTTTTTAGATTTTACATACACAAGAGGCTTTTTTTCTCCATTGCATGTGCAGGTTCATTAAACAGCACAGAGCCATGAAAAAATAATGTGCCCATGGGTACAAAATGCTAAATGATATTATGTTGCTTGTAGAATTTTTCACAGATGTTTCAAAAGCAAAACACCCAGTGTCTGGTGATAAATGCTAAAAGTTTACAGTATTTTCTCTCAAACATGTTAAACGTGACTGTGTTAAACATTTTTATGCTGTTTGTTTTACAAATAATGGCAATTCAAAAATTAAATATCCGATGAGTGGCATTGAGAGGTTAAAGAGCACCTATGATAAAAATCATCTTTTGTAAGCTGTTTGGACAGAACTGTGTGTAGGTATAATGTGTCCACAATCATGTTGGGGTGATATAAACACAATGGGCCCTATTTTAACAATCTAGGCGTAAAGTCCAAAGCGCAGGGCGCAAAAGCATCAAGGGCGTGTCAGAATCCATTTTTGCTATTTTAAGGATGGAAAAATTCGCTTTGCGGCACGGCGCTTGGTCTAACAGGGCTGAGCTTATTCTCTTAATGATTTATAGGTCTGTAAACCAATCAGAGTCTCATCTCCCATTCCTTATAAGAGTCAGTTGCGTCGCGCCATAACTCATTTGCTATTTACATGGCTGACTTTGTAAGTGGAATAACTGAACACTTAACTAGCGAGAAAACAGTTAAACAGACCATCTGCAGCACGAGAATGAGGTCGTACTCACACTATGTACAGTTGCCTTGAACCGGGCCAAAGCACGCTTGTCCCCCCTCCCGTCTCCCCCGACGGCCCGCACTCACATTACATTCGGGCCTGGGCGCGCTTTCGTCATTGATGACGCGCTGTTCAGAAGCGCTCTCGCTCAGCACAGTGGAGATTTCTTTAATTATGTCGTTTAAGTCGTTTGATATGCAGTGACACGCAGTCAAACATTTCGCCGAACAGATCAGCCACTTTTGACGCTCATAAACAATCATAAAGTCCTCATGCTGCAGGAATTAGGAGGTTTGCTGAAGGCACAGCTGTCGTGCAGTGAGGGGTTTGCGTCTTTAATAAACTACGACAGTTTGCGTTCATTGAACAGTACGAATAATTAATTAATCCATATGAAACAGTCGCTTAAAAGTCACATCTCGCTTTCAGTTTCGGGCTCGGGCGCGTTTTGCACTCACACACAAGCGTACCGCGCCAAAGCCCAAGTAAACCCTGCTCTGGCACACCTCTTCCAACCGGGCCAGGGCCGGTCAAGTGTACCGTGCCTGAGCCCGATTCAGAGCACTCACACTTCTCAAACGATCCGGGAAATGGGCCTGGGCACGGTTCGGATAGCATAGTGTGAGTACGCCCTGAGAGAATGAGCCTCCTTATTCTTAACTTTCCCGTTCACTCTCTTCCGTGGATAAGGAAAGGTGTTGTACTTACAGACTTCCATTAGCCTACATAATTAATTTAGTTTGTTAAGCGCAAAGATTTGTTTCAAAGCTGGTTCTAAATTCAGTTCTAATTTCCAGCAAATGAGCAATAATAACGAAGTGTGGTCAAAAAAGTTATATCTAAATACACATGCTGTATACACATATGTTCTAAAACCTGACAGGTGGGCAAATCTAAGATTGTTTTTAATAAAACAAATATAAATATGCATATAATAAATAATACAGCTACTAATAATAATAACATTATACAAAAGCAAATTGTCATGAATAAACTGAAAAGGTCCTAAAGATGTAGAAAGCGTGAAGGCAGTAGTTTTTATATTTATGTAGAAAGTAATACTTTTTGTAATATTTTAATCCTTTAATTCTTTTTCATTTGTAAAGATATTTGCATATTGCTCTACATCCTGTGTGTATTAAGCGATGTGCACATCTAAAGTGCTCTGCGCTGGACTTTAGACATCCTCTTAGCTGTTCTATTGAACAGTCTATTTTAGTTCCTCAAAATAGCAACGCGCTAGCAATGCGCCTTAACACACCTCATTTTATAGACCAGAACGCCTATGGGCGCACATATGAGCGCAAATGCATTTGCTATTTAAACAGCATGGTGAAAAATGTCAAAACGACAATTGCGTCGAGCTGAAACTAGCAAACAACAATTGCGTCGAGCCTTGCGCCGCATTGCGCCAGGCCCCATTATGATAGGGCCCAATAAGTCTCTCTTTTTTTAAATTCCCTGACGATAAAATAGGATCCAAATCCCTCCCATTTTGAGGCCCACATCAACGTGACGTAGGAGTGCGGCTTCCCCGCCCACCGAATTGATTGACAGCCGTGTATTAACATGTCTCCGTTATAAAACATATAATCATATCAACAAGACAGGACGTGTGCAAAGCAACTGGAATTAAAAGATCTGTTCAGCTCTCTGTGATCATCTATCATCATCAAATGTGATCAAGAATGAATTTTACAAGTTTAACACGTTTTCAAAACAGTGCATGTTTGTAGTGAATTACAGCAATTTTACCGTCTTCATCACCACAGCAGCATGTCACTACAATTATAAAAGAAGATGGTTCAATCCCAGTTTGTGGACGTAAATCAGATTTATTTTGTACATTAACAATACAGATATCCATACAGCAGTGGATATTAACGTGTATTGTCACATTTGAACGACAGTGCGTGAACTTTGTAATGACAATGTGTGTGACTCATTGCTTGAATTATCTCCACAACAAATACATCAAATAATCTCACAATCATTACATGAGATCTGCTTCCTTCATGTCTGTCATTGTGCTGTTTATCTGGTGGAGCCGAGGTGGAGATTGAGGCACACTTTGACAGGCATGTGGGTGAGGAGAACTAGCATTAAAGGCACAAGCCACAAAAACAGCTACATAGTGTTTAGAGCAGAAAATTACAACATTCTGAAAGTTATAATAAATAATCTGATGGGTGTTTTGGCATACTTTACAGACACATTCTGAAGACACAAAAGACTTTTCTTAAATCTTGAAAAGGGGGTAAAATAGGTGTCCTTTAATACTAGTGTTTGAAATGAATGTACTACATACACTATGCTGAATCTAACTGACAGTATCAACAAAATAAAATAGCAGATAAAAATGTATTTGCTGTATCAACCCTGCCCTTTTACATTTTTTACATTTTGCCTCCAGCTCTTTTATTAAACAGTGTTTCACAGGACTCGTACCTGAGGGAAGTAGAGTTCTCTTCATCTGGAAACTGTAATGAAATATATGTGCAGTTACACATTTTTTCTTTTTTATGTTTTGCATAAATGTAGGCAGTCATGTATTTCTAGCGAGACTGGGTAGAAAAATCCTTATTCCAGTTCATTTTGTCGCACTTGAGCTACAGAACAATAACTTTTAGGCAAGCCTTTAATCTGTAAGTGACTGAATTTGTATTCAGTGTGAATGAGTGTATTAAATTATATACAAACAGAATATCATATTGCAGAAATAAACCACTTCAAATGTTTACATTCATTTGGTACACACCTGAAGGATACAAAATTGTTAGTCTAGTCTAGGTTTTCTTCCCACTGTTCTTCAGAAAAATTCCAAGTCCTGACAATTATTTGATTTATTTGATTTATTTTTTTTTTTTAGCATCTTCTACGTAGTTGAACTTTTTCCAGCAGTCGCCAAATGATTTTGAGATTCTTCTTTTTACTGTGTAAAAAAGTGAGCTGATATTGTAATTTATTTGTTTTTGGTTATAAACTTATGCTGCATATATTATTCATATTTTATCATAAACAAGCTTAAAGGACCTCTGAAGTGCTTTGAAATGTGCATTTTTATTTAATGTTTGACGTAATCTCAACCAAAACATGGAGAGGATGGGACATAATGTAGATCCTCCCCATTTAAAAAAAAAAAACAGCCAATAGTGTTTTGTTTTTATCATAGCTCTGCCAGTGAGAGTGGTTGAGCTTAAGTGCATCAAATGAAAAGCATGTTGAAGAGGGCAGACCATGTAGATACTAAGAGAGGATTTGATTGATCAAGATTTGATGAGAAACTGAAGTATGAGGTGATAAAACCGTTGATCAATTTAGGGGGATTTTTGTCACTGTTTTGGTGGGCATGAGCTTATAGATATCCTAAAAACTAACAATACCGATACTAACATCTAAAAAAAGGCCAATTTATACTTTGTGTCGAGTGTATGCGATAGATCCGGTGTAGTTTTTGCACAGTACACATACGCATACCCTTTGCAGACCCTGTAGCGCACCTCTCAAAACATGTAACTACAAGATCTGTGATTGGCTGGCTTTATATAGTTGTAACAAGTGTGTGTGGGACCAAGAGCTGTTAATTTTATGATTAAAGTTATTTAATGAAAAAAAAAACTCGACATGTTGGCATTTTGGAAGTGTTATTGCAGAGCAGCACAGACAGAACTTAGAAGTATAAATAATCACAACATCAGCTACATGCAGGGGATGCATTGTGCAGTACATCGATCACTCGATGCTGAAGTATATATTGGGCTTTAAGAAGAGTTGCATGTTTTTTGATCACCTAGATTTGTTCATCATAAGAATTGTCATTTGTATATTCATGGCATTGTTTTCGTTAACTTAACATTTTACATAGTTTGTTGTAAACATATGGGTACTCTTTGTTTCATTGTTTGTTTGTTGTTTTTCCCCCAGTTTGACCAAATTCTTAACTTCCCCTCCTCTCAAAAGAGCTAGGGGTGGTGCTCAAAGCAATGTGTACTCATGTTATTTTTTCATGTATCTTAATTTATCTTGCTCTCCAAAATAAAATCTGACAATTATATTTCATATATTTGGGTTATAAGCATGTGTAAGTTATATGAAATGTTCACATATCTTTTGCAAGTTCTTTATTTGAGATGTAGAACACAGGGAAAGCGGCCGCATAGAGAGACACTGCAGCGCTGGTGAAGATTGTGGCTGTTTACAGCGGTTTGACAGATAAATATGAATTTGTAGCTAAATTGTTAACCGTGCCAAACACCATTTCCCGTTGTTTACATCCTTGTTTATGTCCTTGCTTCAACATACCGTTAACGATAATCACTGTGCATGGAAAAGATCAATTTTAACAAATAAAAATACTTACCGGTTGTGGCTCACAATCCACAGCTTCCTCTGTTATGGTTGAACTGCTCCTTCTTTGCAGATTTTTTAGCCGAATCCAGCACTGAACTGGGAGAGATTCTGGAAGCTGTCCTTTGTCAAATGCTAGAGCTATATATATTTTTACAATTCTCTGGAACATAATTAAAATTAAACTGTAGAAAGCACTTAAAAAGCACTTCTCTCTTTGTATCGTGTCCTTTGAAAGTCCAAATACAGAAACAGAAGAAGCTCTGTGGAAATAGCAGCGTTTGGACATCATTTTAGCTTTCTCTGCTATAACATTACAGCGCCTCTGGTTGCGCCTCTGGTCACGCTCCTTCGCTGTGCGGGGTGTATGCATGTGATGAATGCATGTAACCTAAAGGGTTTATGATCTCATTAACCCGGTTGTTTTTTTTTTTGTAGTCTTCAAACTTCGTTCGCTGTAGGCTTTGCTAAGCTAACCCTGCTGAAAAATCCAGCTTAAACCAGCCTAGGATGGTTGGCTGGTTTTAGCTGGTCGACCAGCCTGGTTTTAGAGGGGTTTTGTCCATTTCCAGGCTGGTTTCCAGCCATTTCCAGCCTGGTCTTAGCTGGTCAGGCTGGGAGATGACCAGCTAAAACCAGCTTGACCAGCCTAGCCAGGCTGGGAGCCCAGCTAAAACCAGCTATGTCCAGCTTAAACCAGGATGGTCAAGTTGGTTTTAGCTGGTCATTTTCCAGCCTGACCAGCTTAGACCAGGCTGAAAATGGCTGGTAACCAGCCTGGAAATGGCCAAAACTCCTCTAAAACCAGGCTGGTCAACCAGCTAAAGCCAGCCAACCAGCTTAGGCTGGTTTAAGCTGGATTTTTCAGCAGGGAACTCTGTAAAAGCCAATGTCTCCCCTTGCATTGAACTTTGAGCATATTACACTTAGAGATGTTGTTTATGTTCACACAGCTACATTACATATCAACTGAAGTTTAAAATATGATATTGTAATGGACCACCCCTTTAAACAAAAGTTAGAGGATCTAGTTTAGTTACATGGTTTTGTCACAAGCGCTTTTTAATTATTGTTATTAGTTAAATAATATCAAAAACCAAAGACAAAGGAAGACCAGTATAGCAAATATGTACTTCATAAAGAATATAAACTTAGTTTATCCAAAATGTATAGTGTATTTCTTTAATAAATTCTTGAAAAAATTTGAACTTGGGAAATTACAAACAAAGCAATGTATCTGTAAGGTGTGAAAACATTTTATAAAGACGTTTTTCTGAAAACTGGTCTTGATTATTGTAAGCAGTTTTTTCTTGATTAAATACACTTCGATTTAGATGTTTTACTGTGAAAAAAAAATGTTGTAAGCTTCCAAGGCTATGTGTGTCTAAAAAGAAACCTTATGTCACAGAGTGCCCTCCTAAGTGCTCCTGACACATTCACTTGTAAAAGCAGTGGCTGTGTAGAGGTGTACGATACACTCCTCCGATGGACTCTGCGTGTATTAATGCTTTGTGGCGTTAGACTGGCAGGTTTCCAGGGCTGCTCAATGAGGCAGCACTCAGTCTGCTGAGCTCTTTCTGCCTCGCGTCACTCTGTTTATTCTTCCCTGCACTCCAGCAAACCAGCTGAGCTCCTGGAATATACTCCATCGGTTTCTATCTGCGTCCTGTGCTCACAATTACAGTGCCAGTCAATTCCTTAACACCCAACACATAACCTTCCAACCCTGGAACCCATTTTGGTGATTACCAAGAGCGTTTAATTCCACTGTCTCTGCGCACAGCCTTTGGGGAGCCAAATTGACCCAGTTTCTGTGTGAATCCACATTTAGACTGGCTCCGTGGGCTAAAATCATCTATCCTTGATCTCACCCTTATAAACAAACAGCCCATATATATCATCCTTTGCTGCGCTCCTGCTTCTTAAATGAGTGCTTTGTGAACCACAAACATAACTGTTGTTCTTTGTGCGCGTGTCCTACACTGATAACCGATTTATGGCCAAAATTATAACTGATAAGCTAACCTATGGTTCTCACATGGTGGATCTACACAAAAGATTGCTGGTCTTTTGAGTCACACATTGCAAGTGTAAATGCAAACAGTGAAAAAACAATTATTGTGTGTAATTATGCACAGCTAGGGTAGCAAATAAATAGCTTGTTTAAAAGGGCAGAGAGAATGTTTTCAACATGTTTTGGTGTTTACATGTTAATTTGGCACAATTTTATGCCACTTGACAAAGTCACTTGACCTCTGCATAGATAACAGTAGTTACTATGTCTGTCAATATCTTTTTTATTATTGAATTACATTACATTGTGTGTATAAACCAGGGCTTTCCAAACATTTTTCTTTGAAATCAAGCATTAAAAATAAGGCTGATACCAGTATGGCCACTGATATATCATGCATCACTGTTGTTTAAATTATGCCCTTTTGATTGCGTGACATATTTATTTTAATGCATAGAACATTTCTTCAGCAAAATATGAAAAATTTGCCAACTGTGATAACTAATAACTCATTATATTTAAAAAGCCGATAACCGATATATAGGCAAGTAAATACAGATTTTGGTTTGACATGCATCTAAACTGGATTAAGTTGCTATTATAATTAATAATTTATTGGCAAATATATTTATTTATTTTTCTTTTTGGACTCATTTAAAATAAGGCTGATACCAGTATGGCCACCGATATATCATGCATCACTGAAGTTTAAATGACACCCTTTTGTTTGCATGACACATTTATGTTAATTTACACAACACTTCAGAACTAGAGATACCAAAATATGAATTATGGCAAAATATGACAATTTTGCCAACTGTGATTACCAACAACTATATTTAAAAAGCCGATAACGGATATATAGGCCAGTAAATACAGATCTTGATTTGACATGCATCTAAGCTGGAGTAAGTTGCTATTATAATTAATAATTTATTGGCAAATATATATATATATATATATATATATATATATATATATATATATATATATATATATATATATATATATATATATATATATATATATATATATATATATATATATATATATATATATTTTTTTTTTTTTGGACTCATATTATTTAAAATAAGGCTGATACCAGTATGGCCACCGATATATCATGCATCACTGTAGTTTAAATGACACCCTTTTGTTTGCATGACACATTTATGTAAATGCACAGAACATTTCTTCAGAACTAGGCATACCAAAATATGAACTAATGCAAAATATGGCAATTTTGCCAATTGTGATAACTAATAACTCTATATTTAAAAAGCAGATAACCGATATGTAGGTCAGTAAATACAGATTTTGATTTGACATGCGTCTAAACCGGAGTAAGTTGCTATTATAATTAATAATTCATTGGCAAATATAGTTATTTCTTTTTCTTTTTGGACACGCATCATTGAAAATAAGCATTGAAAATAAGGCTGATACCAGTATGGCCACCGATATATCATGCATCACTATAGTTTAAATGACACCCTTTTGTTTACATGACACATTTATGTTAATTTACACAACACTTCAGAACTAGGGATACCAAAATATGAATTATGGCAAAATATGACAATTTTGCCAACTGTGATAACTAATAACTATATTTAAAAAGGCGATAACCTATATATAGGCCAGTAAATACAGATCTTGATTTGACATGCATTTAAGCTGGAGTAAATTGCTATTATAATTAATAATTTATTGGCAAATATATTTATTTATTTTTCTTTTTGGACTCATACCATTTAAAATAAGACTGATACCAGTATGGCCACCGATATATCATGCATCACTGTAGTTTAAATGACACCCTTTTGTTTGCATGACACATTTTTGTTAATTTACACAACACTTCAGAACTAGGGATACCAAAATATGAATTAATGCAAAATATGGCAATTTTGCCAATTGTGATAACTAATAACGCTATATTTAAAAAGCCGATAACCGATATGTAGGTCAGTAAATACAGATTTTGATTTGAAATGCATCTAAACCGGAGTAAGTTGCTATTATAATTAATAATTCATTGGCAAATAAAGTTATTTATTTTTCTTTTTGGACACGAATCATTGAAAATAAGCATTGAAAATCAGCATTGAAAATAAGGCTGATACCAGTATGGCCACTGATATATCATGCATCACTATAGTTTAAATGACACCCTTTTGTTTGCATGACACATTTATGTTAATTTACACAACACTTCAGAACTAGGGATACCAAAATATGAATTATGGCAAAATATGACAATTTTGCCAACTGTGATAACTAATAACTATATTTAAAAAGCCGATGACCGATATATATAGGTCAGTAAATACAGATTTTGGTTTGACATGCATCTAAACTGGAGTAAGTTGCTATTATAATTAACATTTTTTTGGCAGATGTATTTATTTTTTCTTTTTGGACTCAAATCATTGAAAATAAGCATTGAAAATAAAGCTGATACCAGTATGGCCACCGATATATCATGCATCACTGTAGTTTAAATTATGCCATTTTGTTTGCATGAAACATTTATGTTAATATACAGAACATTTCTTCAGAACTAGGGATACCAAAAAATAAAATATGACAATTTTGCCAACTGTGATAATAACTCTTTATATTTAAAAAGCTGATAACCGATATATAGGCTAGTAAATACAGATCTTGATTTGACATGCATCTAAATTGAAGTAAGTTGCTATTATACTTAATTATTTATTGGTAAATATAGTTATTTATTTTTCTTTTTGGACTCATAGCATTGAAAATAAGGCTGATACCAGTATGGCCACCGATATATCATGCATCACTGTAGTTTAACTTATACCCTTTTGTTTGCATGACACATGTATGTTAATTTACAGAACACTTCTTCAGAACTAGGGATACCAAAATATGAAATATGGCAAAATATGCCAATTTTGCTAACTGTGATAACTAACAACTCTTAATATTTAAAAAGCCGATAACCGATATATAGGCTAGTAAATACAGATCTTGATTTGACATGAATCTAAAGTGCAGTAAGGAACTATTATAATTAATAATTTATTGGCAGATATATTTATTTATTTTTCTTTTTGGACTTATAACTTTGAAAATAAGCATTGAAAATAAGACTGAGACCAGTATGGCCAGTTTTGAAGCCTAATTGAACTGTTAGCCTTAATGCATGTTGTGGTAACCAGCTGTTTCTCAGTGATCCTACCCCCAATTCCAGGTAATATAGCTGTGATTTTGTGTGTTCACTCTCTGGCTCATACTTAATAGAGGCACAGCCATGGCTGCGAGTGCAACCAGTTCTTAGCCTCTGCAGGGAGATGTCAGGCAAAGCAAGCCAGCTGAGCGCAAGCCCTGGATATGGTCAGAGAGAGCGAGGGAGTGTGTGCGGATGTGTGTGAGGGGGTAGTGCAGCTCAATTTCCATTTTTATTAACAATCCTGTTACCTCTGTCAGGGAGACGGATGGACGGGAGCTGGTGGATCAATGTCACTCTCCCTCCAGCATGCCAAAGAGCCAGCACAAGCACACCATTAACTGCTTCCTGTCCTACCCCATGCTCTGCGCTCAGCCCACAAGGAAGAGCTATAAATACTGCTTATGTTACCTTTCTCAAGGTCTTATCAAAGGAGCAATAGTCTTTAACAGGCACTACAATGTGATTTCTTGCCATTACACTGCAGGTAATTGATTGTTCAAGTGCTTGCTGTTAACTTAATTAGTGGTGTTTTCAAAGGCAAGCAGCACTATTGCTAACGCTCATGAGGGGAATTAGGGGTTTGTTCAAATGCCTAAATCGAAGTATTAAATTTTGGTGATTAACTCGTGTTTGTGTCACGGACATGAGTGATACTTCAAATCGTACAGCTCTGGAAAAAAATTAGGAGATCATTCATTCATTCATTCTTCTTTCGGCTTAAGGTCTTTGCACAGTGAAGTCCGAAATATTCATATTCGTTTTGTTTCGTATTCATATCCGAAAAATTCATTAAATAAACAAACCTTGCACACTGAGTCCAATGCGTATTAATGAATCCATTACGAAAAAACACGTAACATTTCAGAGTCAGTTTCAGTAAGCAGTGACACTTTGTTCTTCTCTCTTCTCCAAAGTAGAAAAATAAAGAGGAATAGGCTGCATATTGTGTTTATCCAATACTAGAAGGTGAGTTCAGCTCATTATCAAAGAGCTGTGCTGGATTATCCCCAAATGCAAAGTTTATTTCAGGAAATCAGTGGAATTTTGATACATTGCTTGTGATACACACATTCACGTACATAAACAAATCCTGAACAGAGACCGGTACCTGTAGACATAATAATAGCCCATTTCCACTGAGTTGTATGGTTTGGTTCGGATTGCTTTTATGGCCGTTTCCACTGTCAAATGTTACATAAAAGCGTACCGTACCACTTTTTGGTCACCCTTTGCAAAGGGTACCTAGTATGAAAAAATGGTACCAAAAGGCAGAGCGAGACTCGCAGCTGAACGCTATTGGTTTACAGAGTTACGTCACTCGCAAAAGCAGGAGAATGAAAACAAAGGAACCGCCATTTTTAAAAACACAGCCGAGACATTACACTGTAATGATATATACATATAATAACAAGCCATGGTCGACCCGAGCTCAAACAAACCTCCATCATCTTGATGAACAGCCACAAAGCCAAGAAGAACAAAATCTGCTGTGTCCTGTTGTTATTTTACGTGCCCGTCTAAAGGTGCAAGCGGTTTCACTTTCTCCAGAGAGCTTGACGCATATCTATATTTGAAATAACAAACTTCTCGAGTTCATATTAATAACGTGCGCATGATTATTGAAGCGCGTCTGATATCTGATCCTTACTGTAACGGACAAACGTGGGAGTGAAGCTCAAAAAAACAAAAGAGAAGCTGGAAAAATCAACAGCAAATGATGCTTTCTGCGGCATAAAACATGAACAAACTGCCATGTTTAACTTTTATGTACTCGGATTGACGAAATTACTCCCTAACAGAGGTTACACGTGCTGCTGAAAATTAAAGATACATATAAGAGGTTTGCACTGACTGTGGGCTATATTTTTATGTTGTTTTTGAACCCAAATAAGGACTAAATGTATGCTGTGTGTAGTTTTTCTGCATCCCAATTATCACAAATACTGCAGCAGACCTATTGGAACCCGCATGGACCCAAGATTCTCACAGAAATCAGTCAAGTTTGGTGAAAAATAAATCATGGTTTGGGGTTACATTCAGTATGGGGGTGTGTGAGAGATCTGCAGAGTGGATGGAAGCATCAACAGCCTGAGGTATCAAAACATTTGTGCTGTCCATTACATTACAAACTACAGGAGAGCCCAGTCACCTGACATTTTTGAGCGTCTGGGTTAAGATAAAGGAGGAGGCATTGAAGATGAATCCAAAGAGTCTTGATGAACTCTGGGAGTCCTGCAAGAACGCTTTCTTTGCCATTCCAGATTAATAAGTTATTTGAGTCATTGCAGAGATGTATGGATGCAGTCCTCCAAGCTCATGGGAGTTTTTTTTTATGTTAAGTGACAAGACTTTTGTCTAAGCTAAGTCAGATCTTACTGTCCTGATTAAATAAATAAAAATCAAGGCATGATCATATTTTATTTTGGTAAAATAAGCGTAATCTAGAGGCCTTTGCCTTTCATATAAGCCACTTCTTATACCAAATGATCAACTAGAGGTCAAGTTAATATTTGTTGTTCCTAAAACTTGGATAGACAAGACTTTTGTCAGATATTGTTTTGTATTTATTTCTTGTGCAAAATTTGTGCCAATATTCTGTTAATTTTACTGTTGTTTTTTATTCTTGGTTTGAATTAATGCTGGAAGATGAACAGTTGGAGAAGTGCTCGGAAAACCTCTCCTGCTGGTTTTTGATTTGTGTCTCACTTACGCCAACAAGAAGAGGACCCCTGATATTTAGAGGGGATGATTTCTCCTAGAGAGCCATTCACTCTGACATCTCAGATTGTAACAGAGAACAAACCGTGATGGATTTTGCATGCACGATGATTAATTTAGAGAGGCTGTGTGTGTGTGTTTGTGTGTGTGCGTGCATGCAATCTGGGCTTTATCTCATGAGACTGGTGCAGGAGTGTGTTTGCTGACGAATGCTGAGCTTGACTGCTCTCACTGTGACGTTGAGGAAAGCTTTGGATTCTTTCCATGCTTAAAAGACCAGCATAGCTGATCACCAGAATTGAACATTAATGTGCTGATGTCAGGACATGACAGGACAGGTCTTTATGGTCTTTATCTCCCCAAACCCTGACAATGTACGACCTATTTTGAAAGTCCATACGGCGTGGACCTACCAAGCCAATGGTTAGCCATTGAGGAAGTTGGGTCATCGGTGAGCATCTATCCAGCTAGTTTGTTTGGTGTAGTCCTTGCATTATTGGCTGGAGTTCCCTTGATTCAGTATGTATAATTGATTTCAATGGTGAGAGAGAGCATTCTGGTTGGCTTTTTTTTAGCAATGGTTCCGATAGCAAATTAGAGCACAAGGACAAAACTAGAAGAGACTAGCCCTAGTAAACGATGCAACTCAAGATGGAAATAAAAATTTGACCTAGATTTGTCTGTCATATGAATTGCCGTGTATATTCATTGCATTGTGTCATCAGCTTAGCATTTTACATAATTTGTTGTAAATATATTGATACTCTTATGTTTGTTTGCCTCCAAATTTGACCAAATTCCTTAAAATATAAAGAAATATGAAGCCAGCTGTCATTTTGTCACATTTTCTCAAATATTTGCAACTAATATGGATTAGGGCTGGGCGATACAGCAAAAAAATAAATAAATCACGATATCATGTTTCATATCATTCGATATCGATAATTATTGAATATTCTTTTACAATCCATTTAGGAATATTAGGATTTTTTTATTTATTTAACCACTTTATTTTATTTTACCAACTTTACTAAGGCAAAGAGTTTTAATAGTCAAAAACAAACAAAAAATATTTTACAAAAATTCTCTCTTTCTTAAAGAGTGTTAGAGAGACTGTTAAACTTGATAAATAAAATGTTACAAAAGTAAAATGTAAAGCGTGTGCAATAGTAAAGTGTAAACACTGAACAATCAAAGCAAACTTTTAGGTAGATCAGTATCTGTAAGATGTCAATAATAATCACACAGTAAACCTCAAACTCATTACAAATAATGAAGTTGAATGACTACATTACCCCAATGCTAAAAATATGCTAGTGGCTGGGATGCATAAGAAAAGAAACCAAAAAGCCACTCTGGTGACATCCTTGCATCCTTTTTTATTTACAACCTTCTCACTGCTGCTAGTCACGGCACTCATTTTCGCTTGTGTTGTTATTCTGACCTGAGGTGGCGATGACGCAACCCAACCAGAGTCCGTTCACATATCGCGTCCAAAAGCATGTGAAAAGTGTGCGGTGCATGGATTCCTTCACCATTTTCAATGTGCTTTGTGCTCATGCGCACTCTGGCGTCTGTGGTAACTAGGCGGCCATCAACCGTTTTCTCAGAGGATGACAAACTAACAAACCATTGCTGCGCTTCTGATACAAGTTTTATTTATGGAGAAAAAGAACTGCAGTGTTTGTCTGAGGTAATTAGTCTGCTGTTATTACTGAAATGTGTATATTTTAGTGTGAAGCATATTGGTTCTAGTTACATAAATTGTGGTGCACTCTTGGCATTCAACTAGGTGCACCTGAAAAGTGTGAGTGCATCACGTGCGCCACTTGCACACAATGTGCGCGTTACTCCCTATTTGTGCGCATAAGCCCTGAACAAAACCCTAGGCATATTGGCATTCCTTTTAAGGCGCACACTATTCAGACACGTTTTAATAAAAAAATACTGATACCATTTTATTAGCCCAGCTCTAATATGGATTATAAGATTAGCAGATGTTTCCACAAGCAAGCTTCTCTGTGGTAATCAACAAAGTACTGTGAAAATAATACACAAACACTTATCTGTTTACAATTTGTTTGAGTGTACACTACTAGTTCTGGTTACCTTTATTAGCATGACAATATAAACTTCTACCTCTGGCAGGTAAGGAAAGCTACATCCTCTCATGCAGGCGCAGAATGCACATTCTAGTTTCAGTCAGCTGTCGTTCTTTTTGTGTGTTTAAGTGTAGCTTTAGCCTAGATGAGACCAGCCGCGGACACAACCTGCCTAAGTGACAATACCGTTAGTTTTTGTCGCTGCTAGATATTTGACTTTGGCTTAGTGTGTAATATTGGCTGGCCTTACCAAGCTTCTTAATTAGCTTATCCATCTAGATATCCTTAGTTAACCCATTTTTATGCTGTTTACACTCTTGAAAACAAAAGTTATCTAATGGGCAACCCAGGCTCATTATTGATACCTACCCCTATATACATTTCTGGAGATTGCGAAATACGTCCCCGGAGGTATGATTGTTTGCAGTTTTTGTTTTTTTGCGAATCCACCAGAAGCCATTGTCTATGCTTTTTCAGATCTCTAATTCCTCTCACGAGTGCCATTCACACCTGCTGTTCTCAAGTAAATCCACCAGAGGCTGCTTTCGACTGACTGACTGACTGACTGGCTGGCTGACTGACTTACTGAAAAACCGACCAATACCACCACCATCCCCCTTCCCTAAACCCAACCAATAATGTTTTCAAATGCACCGATTAACCCGATCACCCCTTTCCTCAACCTTTGTTTTACCTGCTTTCTGGAACCGTTCTTTGTTGAACTCAAACCATGTTGTTACGGTCAACTCCTTTCTGCGTCTCAAGTCTGCGATGTACATGCGAGCTCCTGGGCAGTCTGGTAACAGCAGAAAAACCATTCACATGGATGTAAGCAGTCAGCTGGTAGCGCAAAAAGAAACATAAGCCATCGGTGGAGTCATACCACCCAGTAGCGTTCCTTTTAAAGATGAAATGCAGCCATACGTAGCTCTGGCTACATAATTTGCACTCTCCAGAAATGTATACAGGGGTACATTTTCACAATGAGCCTGTGTTGCTAATGGGATGTGTGATTCCATGAAGAAAGATTCATTTTTTAAGAAACATTTTATTGCTGACCAACCTGAAAGTTTTGCAGATGAACATCATGCTTATGCTCCTCCACCACCATACATTTTCAATACAGCAAACAGGACTAGCATGGAAATGAATACTTGTCTAGGCTTGTCTTCAACATGGCAACCCTGTGCTTCATTTCTTATTGATGCACTGACAGGACACTGTCATTCCAGTCTTGGTGGACGCCTTACTTGATTTCAAGAAAATGACACTAGAGATGTTAGGCATAGCAGAGTGTACAGTCTCTGCATGTCATGCTGGATCTTATTGTCAATTTGTCTTTCGAAAAAAAAGGATAAAAATCTCGGCAAAGTATGGATCAGCTCATTGTCTGTCTATCCCTCACAGCCACACGTCAAATTAAATATTAATCCAGCCAGACTAGGGTCTGTTGGCAAGCATGTTCAGTGTATGATTTTGTCTGTCTTACCATCCTCATTTGTTCTCTTGTAGTCTAGCCCACACACACATACACACACATCTCCATTTGCCCTTGCAGCAGGGAAGGTTCAACTCTCCCTCCCCCCAGAGAGCAGCTTTGCACTTGAGCTGACCGTTAAACATGCTTTGCTGGGTTGCCATAGGAGGGCTGAGCACAAAGGCACTGGTCCTGACCCCCGAGCAACTGTTAGCAGGGCTCCTGCGGTCTCTGGGAGAGAAAAAGAGGCGCCCACATCAAGCTTAAAGATTCTCAGGAAGCTGTCAGCGCTGACACATTTCTCCCTCTGCACTGCTGCACATATATGCAAATCTCAGCGCCTCAAAAACAGAGCACCAGATCAGCCTCAATTTATTCCCCCCTTCTGTTTCTCTCCTCCTTTCTCTCATCCGCTTTCTTTTGCCGCTGCTCTGCTAATGAAGATTTTTTTTTTCTTGCCCTGCCTCCCCCTCACAGGAGAGAAGTGGAACAGAGAGCGCGGCAGTGTTTGAGTGTGGGGGAGCGGTCATGTACTCAAGTGTTTCTCATTAATGAATGATAATGGAGCCATCATATCTCATGTAAAGAGCTCTGTGACTAATTGTGCTACACAGTTTGCTGGGAGGATCTGGCTGATCTCTCTTCAAAAAGCTTTAGTGAGTCACTGTCAACAATATATCTGTGTATATTTTCTCACCTGGATTTTGATTTGACTCACTGACTGTTTTTTTTTTAAAGATTTTACAGACCAACTGGCTGTATTCATATAGAAAATATAACAGTATAACAGTAGATGTTGCTTTAAAATCCAATCTGTTTTGGTTCAGTGGTTTTTCTTCTGCATGATTGGTCATTTTGGACATGAGAAAACCATGTTAATAACATGGTAGGTCTTTGTTTGTCAACAAACTGCAGCTACATTGTAAGACTAAAACATTGCTTGTATGCTGGATAAGTTGGTGGTTCATTCTGCTGTGGCGACCCCTTATTAATAAAGAGACTAAGCCTAAAAGGAAAGGAAATAAAAAATGAAATGTATATATAAACTCCGACATTTTTTCCCCTAAAATAATGCAATGTACAAGGAGAACAACAAAGGGCCTAATACATAACCTTATGGCACTCCATACAGATATACAGACAGACGGACAGGGATGTTTTGTTTTTAACATTATCTGGGTAGATTTTGTTCATGATGCCTACATTGCTCTGGGGAGCTGAGAGAGTATGGTGGTGATTGAGAATGAGTTTAGTCGTGGCTCCAGCAGTAGCCCTGGATCTCTGCTTAGCCCCAGGCTCTTGCGCTGACAGAGAGGGGAGGTGATTAATTGCCTCAGAGGGAACAGTTGCAGGAATTATTAATGGCTGCAGGATTAATCTGTTTTCTCTGTTTGGCCCATTAGTATGGGCGATCCTGGTGGCTGGAAGATTTTTCTCCTGGACTGGAGATCCCTGGCAGCTCATAGTCATGAGCCGTGTCTTTCTTTTCATCCCGTTCATTTCTTTTCCTTGTCTTCCTCCTGATTTATCTTAAAAATTCTCATCCTCAGCTGGTCGCTTCAGCAAACTCGAAATTCTGTGTGGCTGGTGGAATTGATTAATGTCACACCATATTAGGGAAAGTGCTGTAAACACTGGTTCCAGTGGTCCAAGCACTATGGTTTCTTCATACCTGTACCTAAAATGGGGAAATGCCGTTGATTTTTATGAAATATAATTAGCTTTCAACTATAATCCTCATACCCAATCTATCACAACAGGAAGCTCAGCAGATGTCAAAATGATCATCCACAATATTCAGCATGTCCCTGACACTTGCATGTCTTTGACAGATGTTTTAGTTATTTTAATCCTTTGACGCTTACGATCACACTGGTGTGATCAGCCTTGGCTGGTCCCTGAAGCATATGATCACACCGGTGTGATTAGAGTGTTCAGAGCACACGTCTGACGGCACGTGCTGAGGCACAGAAAAAGGTGCGCAGCGCTTGTCATAAATGTGCTTTTAAACAAATAACATTTATTTTAGGTTTCAGACATTCAAATACACATAAAATACACGCGGATGTCTATAAGGATGGCAATAATAATTATTTTTCAATATAACTGGACGATGTGTTTTGTTCATGTAAGATACACAGTGTGTTACTAAAATATTTTCTCTGTTCCTTTTCCAGATAAACAGTTGCTTACCTTCATGTATTTTAGAAAATTATGAATAAACACGATGTAAATTCAGCAGCTTGGATCTCTCCTGTGGTTGTTGCTCGAAGGGATACAGCAGTGATCGAAAGTTAACAAGAATTATTAATATTATTTATTAAATTACGCATTCATTGTATTTTATTATCGTCTACACCTACCTTAACCTTAAACCCAACCCTCACGGTAATGTAAAAATATTATTTGTTGTACAGCATCACAAAAATTATGGTATATTGATGTGAGTATTCTCAGCTGTATCCCATCTAGCTAATAAAATATAATTAATGCGCACTCCAGGAGAGGGTGAAGTCTAGATGGGATACAGCTGAGGATAATCATGTCAATATAGCATAATCTAATGAAATTATATTTCATTAGATTATGCTTTATTGACGTGAGTATCCTCAGCTGTATCCAATCTAGCTAATAGAATACAGTTAATGTGTAATTTAATAAATACTTCTGGTTAACTGGTGTGTGCCATCACCAATGGTGGCGCCATCACCAATCATATAACAAATAATCCAATCATTATTAAGCTGTTTAAAAGACAAGATATATGTTCTATCACAAATTTTAAAATCGGAGTATCAGAAATTTCACAATGTAATTAGATTATTTGTCAATGTTTACAGAAAAGAGCAAAAAGAAACAAAATACAACATATACATAGATCATTGGGGCTGCTGGGTCACGTAATAAACTTGGAAACTTTAGAACGAAATGGATTCTATAGCCCTGGTCAGATCACACGATTTTGTCACGATTTCCTTGATGGTGTCGTTGGGAGTCGTAAGCGACAAATGGGCATCGTGACACAAGATTCAATCATTTAATCTTGTGTAATGTGGCATAGTTCATGACAACCTATACCATGTTTGCAACGCCTCACAACACCATTGCAAAAAGTATAGCATGTTTAATTTTTTCCCTGATCTTCACAATGAGTTCCGTCAAGTGGGTGACACAACAGTGACAGTGGGTGGGCAATAAGAAGCACATAATTTCTCAGTTATATCTATTATTAAGCTATTTAAAAGACAAAATATATGTTGTGTCAAATATTTAATAATCAGAGTATCAGAAATTTCACAATATAATTAGAACATTTGTGAATATTTACATTCATTCATTCATTTTCTTTTCGGCTTAGTACCTTTATTAATCTGGGGTCACCACAGAGGAATGAACCACCAACTTATCCAGCATATGTTTTACGCAGCAGATGCCCTTCCAGCCACAACCCATCACTAGGAAACTTGCATAAACACTCATTCACACACTCATACACTACGGTCAATTTTTAGCATACCCAATTCACCTGTACTACGTCTTTGGACTTGTGGAGGAAACCCAGGCGAACACGGGAAGAACATGCAAACTCCACACAGAAACGCCAACTGACCCAGCCGAGGCTTGAACCAACGACCTTCTTGCTCGGGCATTCTGTCTGAATGGGAAACATCAAATTCTCCAAAACTGTTTGCCAAGCTTACGATTACATTACATGTTTAGAATCACCAATAAAATGAAACAACAACTGTCTCATAAGTTTCATTTCTAAACGTTCGAATCAAATAAAATCGGCATATTTTCAGGTTGCCCGAGCTAATGCACATGCGCACTCAAAAGGAACGAGATCACGACGCCAACCACATTTATGGCCATTCTAAACATTATCATCCTCTGAATAATGCTTCGCCTGATCGCGCTGCTCTTCAGAATTATTTGACAACTTGGTCTTGATGGTGAATCTCCTTTAGAAATGACAGCGACTCTTTGTTCACAAGTTTGTGGGCATTTGCGGTAGTTGCTGCTGTCATGTGATGTGTGTTTGACAGGACGGACTGTACCTCGCGTTCGTTTCATACAGATTACAAAACCAAAAAACGTTTGTTATCAAGTAGGGTTGGGTCGATAGACGATGCCATCGCAGATGGCCGATAGACATCACGTTGCTGAGCCGGCATCACAATCCTCCATCCTGCCCCCGTCGCAAACCCGCTCACGAAAAATACAAACGGCCCTGTTTACACTAATACGACTTAGTTTTAAAATGCCATTTTAGAACGAAAACGATCCACGTCCACACTGGCATTTCATTTAGCATTTCTGAACAGCCCTCCGTCCACACTTTACCACTGAAAACGCACATCACATGACCACACACACAGGCACATAGGGATGTCAAAATTAATCGTTTCTTCGGTGCACCGCGATGCAGAAGCGGACAATTCGGTATCGGTTCAGTAATAATCATAACCGGTTATTATACTGACGTCTATTATCTCACATGCGCTATGTCGCCGTAGCTTACTATGGCTAGGGAGGCGAGCCGCGAGCGCGATTAATTACAACGACCTAACTACGAAAAACACACAATGTGCACAATTTCACTGCGTGTGTGTTTGCTGAACACAGAACACACGAAGCCCGTATTTCATGGCGATCAAGAGAATGAAAGTAATCTCAATTTCTCTCTCTCTGTCTCACTGTGGCCCATGAGTGCATCTGTGTAGAGCGCCAGCGTGTAAGAGCCAATCGCAGCCCTTTCTGTTGAGCGCGTGACCAATCAAAGGGGTGTAAGAAAGAACTTGGTAGACAAGGCAGAAAGCGAGTGGGATATTTATATTTGTTTATTTGCTATAGACTATTTCAATGTGGTCATGTCATTGGCCCATGAACATTTCCTGCTTGACTTTAAACTATTTCCTAACTGTAACAAGAGGCAATTCAATCATAACTTGACTTTAAATCAGTCGTCATAACACTATTTATCAATATGTGGACCTTTTGGATTCTCAGAAGCAATGGAAATTAAAAATGTAAAACAGGAATACGTTAGGATCATTGTTTTTGTTTACATCCCTCGAAATGGTCTATAAATACTTGTGTTGTTTAAAGGTACAGTTTATATATCTGACTGTTTGTATTAAAGGACAAAATTGTTTTACAAATAGTATATAAATATATTTATACATTTTAATACAAGAATTGTTATGCTGTGAAGAAAATAAAAAACTGCGTATGGAAAGCATCGTCAATGCACCGTGATGCACCGAGATATCGAATTGAACCGAATCGATGGCATGATAATCGAAACCGAACCGAACCGTGAGACCAGTGTAGGTTCACACCTCTACAGGCACACACATACTGTCATGCGCTCGTCTGAGCTCCAGGCAGTCAGCGGGTGCTTTGAGCACAAAACCCCAGAGAGCAGTTCATGTCGGACAGTTTATCAAGGATTTACCGCTGGATCGTGTCTCACTATAGTTGTTAAACATGGTATTTAATTAATCTTGTCTTTGAATTAGTCAGGTAACGTGTCATAGCGTCAGTACACTGCTTCAATCTTTTTGCATGCCAGAGTCAAGTGGAAAAAGTGATTGATTGAAAAGTGGTAATTTGTGTGTAACTTATCTTTATTTATTTATGATTTGGTTATGGGTAAAACAAAGACCATGCAGGTCAGGTAGGTGAAAAGGTAGGCTACAAAATATTAATTCCTTATGAACTAATTAATTATTCAGAAATAATTAATTCACCGCCGCCTACGATGACGATGCCATCATATGATGCCAAATTGGTCGACATCGCCCAACCCTATTATCAAGTGCACTTGGTTCATTTAAAAGTACAGATTTCAAGCTTTATGTGAATGTTTCTTATGTCTGTGAGTATTCAATGAGATTCCAGTGTGTTTGTTGACCACAAAAAATTGTCATAAAAGCACACGTCTGATTGGAGCTTCTCCTTAGGAGAAGCATCAGTCTATATCGATCGTTGATTGGGTTCTATACTAGTAGGCGAGGCTTCATTCGCCATATTAACCATTACACTTTTCCCCATTCAAAACTATAGGAGTGACATGTCTTGTGTATTCTGTAGTCTTTGGTAATGGTCACAAAAAAAAAACTCAACCAGGAGGGTCAGCTGGAGTATATAAACTCGTGTATGAAAGGGTTAATTCAGTAGAAAGTTCTGATTTCAGATTTCCACATTATTTTGACAGCCTTCACAAACTCTTCTTTTTGCTTTTGCATATTAATATGCTTGGTAATTTGCGTAATGCACGTCTATTGTCAGTATATAGCGCTCTTAGTACTCTAACACACTTCATGAAAAACTGCACAGATTGAATGCAGATCAGCTCTCTTGCATTTCACTTTAATCCAATCTTGTAGCAATGGAAGAAACAGTTGAGTAAATTCTATATGTTTAAAGCAGCTGAGAGTCTCATCCGTCCAGGAGGCTTGTGCACATTGAATTTACTGCACTGAGGGAGCTGTCTGTGAGCATTCATGACATGCTCTAATCATTAAGGTACTTAGAGTTAGATTGGAAAAACGAGCTGGATTTCCCCAGATGGTGATGCGATTCTCCTTTCGCTCTGCTGTGTGTTAGTTGTGATTGAGGCCCAGAGAATTTGTCAGACTTCGGCTTTCATTGGGCTTTGACATGACACAATATTACAAAAAGGAGTATCAAAACAAGCCTGTCTGTCTTTATTACAGTATTATTTCTAGTCATTTATTTCATGTTCAACTTAATTTTTCATTTTTGGGTGAACTAACACCCAAAAATTAGTTTAATTTATTTAGTTCCAAACCCCCGAGACCCTCATTCATTTTCAGAATACAAATTAAAATATTTTAGGTGGAATCTGAGAGCTTACACTTCCTCCATAGACAGCAAGGTGTTCAAAGCACAGAAAAATGTCAAAAAAACATCCTCAAATTAGACCATATGACGTCAGTGGTTCAATCAGTATATTATAAAGCTCGAGAGCATTTTTGTGCACACATAATACTAAAATAATGACTTTATTCCCAAATTTTTTTTTTTCTCCTCAGTGTCAGTATACGATGCACAAGCGAATGTGAGGTAATATGTAAGAGGAGGAGCCAAGCTTGACACATGAATGTGTGCCCTATAGAGTCAATTTGTGTGCAAAAACCCGGAAGCGAGTTAGCATTTTAGCAGTTCCGGTTTCCTCGTTCCAAAGTCAATGGGTTTTTTGAATGTGATTTCGGTTAAATCGTTTAAATAAGGTTTGTGCCTACCACAAACTAAAGATACTGTCACGTTTTATTCTACGACATAAAACACATCAGTTACATTCCATTCTTGTTTTATTTTTTAATCGGTTACGCTTCTTTAAAAAGACTGTTTAGCTATCAAGTTGCTAAATGGGACTACAGGCGATGTCGGAGACATTATACGACATCGAGCTGCACTGGTCTAGAATGCAGCCTGCTTGTGTTGGACATTTGGATTTGTCTATTATTTACATGTTTTCATAAATAGTATTTTATATTTTGTAGTATTTTTTATTTGGAAATTCATATTGTGTGTAGATAATGACTTCACTTGTAGAGACCGTCATGACAGATTATTTTTTTGATCATTTATTGAATAAAAATTTTAGGAAGATACTGCCTACAAGTGCAGCCTTTCTCTTTCCTGCTCTCAGTAAAACAAATGTGGGAATAAATCCGTAAAAAAATATTAATTAACGTCGTTTTAACGTGATCAAATGATTTTTCATTGTTTTTTCTTCATCTGAACACATTTAACTCTATCATAACGTCAGTATTTACACTCCTCCTTAAAATGTACAACATATGTGACTGTATGGGCTGCTTTTCGCTGTTCTTCTTGACAAAAAAAGTATAAAGAATGGTGTTCTCTATCCATAAAGGAACTTGCAGGCATTTGATAGACCTGTCAAACACACCTTATCAAGGTAAGCGTGCTTTATGCATGCACGCGATACACTTATTTAAATATGTCTTATGATAATACTATAGGCACATTTATAAAACATACAGTACGTGTTTTAAAACTTTTACAACAACCGTCAATCAAAACAAATGTATTTCCCACAGAAAAACGATCCAATAGGCACGTAGGTCTATACAGATGTGTTATTTTACGTATTTCTTTATAATATATAACGTGAATTATAATATATTAAACCAAGAGGGTAAATCTTTGTCATGGACCATATTTCTAAAAATAAGCTTGAAAAGTTGTCGGAAACAGGATGGTGCTGACGTAACAAGCATGCTCCTCGAAGGCACTGTAGTCCGTTTATAGCCTAATATTAGCTTTTCAGTTCTTGCTTTTGCCTTTGAGATCAAAAGTGATCAAAGTTATATTTTTGTGTGAGGATTATCTGGTTGGACAAACCGTGTAAGTGTAATGAACTGTGTTTGAACTGTGTTCAGAGCTTATTATTTGCAATTTTTGAAAAGGCTATTGGAAAATCCTATAGAGATTTTATCGAGGGAACCAATTTTATGCTAGCAGCCGATCGGCCTACAAGTGACATCATAGTTCCTCCACTCTATACTGTCAGTAGCTATGTTTTCATCCCAAGATGCAAATTAAATTCATGCACAAAACATGAATATCGCATAAAAAGATGTGCAAATAAAGCAGTGTTTTCATCCAATGAGAACTAAATCGTCACTTCCTAATTAACTAGCGCCAAATTTCAAAAGTAAAAGCGGTAGGAGAAGCTGCATGAATTTGTTTTCTTTAATAAATGACTTGCGCCTCAGAAGACAAATGTCCACATGCAATGAACGCGTAGAGGCGTTTGAAGGCGTCAGACAGGGAGCACAGACGCTCTTGATTCTAAAAGTCATTAATAATATAATAACACTAATACTGAAATGATTAAGGCATTTTAGAATGCCCAAAACAACATTTCTGATGTTTTACAATGTGCTTAGCCTGCTGGTTTGTCCATTCACACACATTATTATCATCACATGATCTCTTATAACAAAATCACATGACTTTTTTTATGCGCACACTGGAATTTGATCGGTAAAAGTGTTTTTATTGTAGTTTATGCGCATCTTTTCTTATCGATTAAAAAGTTAATCCTACTCAGTTTTTAGTTTTTAATGCGCATTTTCAAAACCTATGTGCATCTTGGTGTTTCCATCAACTTTTTTTTATGCTCATATCCAAAATGAGCATAAAAATAGGTGGATAGAAACATATTTATTGAAAAGAAGAACCTTGAATTAAGTTGTTATTTTTGTTTTATGTGTGTACTAAAGTATTCTCAAAGCTTTGTAATAGGAACCATTTTTATTGGTCTGTTTTGAGGATGTGTTTTGGTACCTTTCCGGAGTCAGATACCTTGCTGTCTATGGAGGATAAGAGGGCTCTCAGATTTCACCTAAAATGTCTTATGTTGTGTTCAGAAGATGAACAAAGGATTTAGGGGATTGGTACGACATGAGGGTGACTAATTAATAACAGAAAATTCATTTTTTGGGGTGAACTAATCCTTTAACTTGGATAAGTTTGATCACAAAGCTCCAGCTGTCTGCGTTTATTACCCCCTCTGAGTGCATGTGTTGATGTCCCTACTTCCATCCATCACTGCCCATGGCTACAAGACAAAGAGCCTTTTCAGGAACCAATATGATAGAACAACAAAAGCAATTGAAAAGAATCACATTGGTGATCTTTAGCAATACAATCCAAGTCTACTGGAAATAAGCCATTAATTGATTACACTCAGCCAACTGATACTTTGTGTGGTCTGGAAAACTGTGAAGATGAGTTTCATCAATATAACAGTTAAAACTAATGTCTTGTTTCCTTATAAAACCATTTAAAGGGAGCATGCACAAAGCAAAAAAAAAAGCTACAGAGACAAATGTTGCATAAGTTCATCAGTGTTTGATCTGAGTGTATGCGGTTGGAGAAAAGCCATGTGCAGTAGATGGAGTTCCAGTTATGCTCTGGACACACTGCACCTATTATTGTGCTGCCTCCCTTGCTGCAGTATGGGTAATAAACTGCTTCACAGCAGCCCCCAACCAGAGCAATCAATGGCAAATTATCTTGCCAGATCGATGTCTGGGCTCTTAGAAGTTCCCTTACCAGCCAATGCAGAATACTGAGACTCAGCAGCACAACGCAACCATTAGCTATAAGTGCATCTGCTGTTAGTTTGTGTTTGTGCTGTTGACATTTCTTTGTAGTAGTGTCGGTATGTAATGTTCAGATCTCTTTTGAATAGTGCTGGGCAAAGATTGTTTTCAATTAATTGCATACAAAATAAAAGTGTTTTGTTACATAATAATATGTGTGTGTACAGTATGTGTGTGTATTTTTACATATACAGTTTTTCAATTTCTGTTTAACAGAGAGAAAAAAATTTCAACACATTTCTAAACATAATAGTTTTAATAACTCATTTCTAATAACTGATTTATTTTATCTTTGCCATGATGACAGTAATAATATTTTACTAGATATTTTTCAAGACACTTCTATACAGCTTAAAGTGACATTTAAAGGCTTAACTAGGTTAATTAGGCAGGTTAGGGTAATTAGGCAAGTTATTGTATAATGATGGTTTGTTCTGTATACTATCGAAAAAATAAATAGCTTAAAGGGGCTAATAATTTTGACCTTAAAATGGCTTTAAAAAAATTAAAAGCTGCTTTTATTCTAGCCAAAATAAATCAAATAAGACTTTCTCCAGAAGAAATATTATCAGACATACTGTGAAAATGTCCTTGCTCTGTTAAACATCATTTGAGAAATATTTTAAAAAGAAATAAAAAAAAAATTATATATATGTATATATATATATATATATATATATATATATATATATATATATATATATATATATATATATATATATATATATACAATGTCTCAAAAAGGACAAGCAGTAATATATCATACAAAAATAAGACTAAGAATAAGAAAGACTACATTTCGTACAGGACTAACAGCGCAATCTATGCACTAGCATAATACTTTTATTTACTTTCCTTGGCGATGGCATAATGATGACGGATTTATTTTTTTATTTATTTTTAGCTGCGTAAGGCTTAAATAAAAATGTTTTCGAATGAGGAGTTTGATCACAGGTTTATGAGAACTGTAAAGCCTTGTTTATACTCAATGCTTCTGCTAGTTCGGGTGCGCGCGACATGATTTCAGCTGGCGGAGCGCACGTTTTTTTATTTTTTTTTTGTTTTTAAGAGTCGAGCGAACAGTTTGCTTGGCGCCGCGTTTGATTTGAGTTAAATATGAATTATTTTGAAGAGATTTTGTCTGAAACAGGTTCAACTGTATGGACATCTTTATGATCCGTCCATGCGTGATCATAGGGATAATCAGATGACCAATAATTGTAACAGCAGTGGGAAAGGAGGAAGGTTTTGTTAAAAGGTTTAGAAAAAGTTGAGGGATAAGCTTGTAAAAACCAAAAAGAGAGGTCATGGCAAAAGTGGAGACCCAGGTGGTTTTAATACACAATTACAGAATGTTTTTCCACCATTTATAGGTGTAGCATTGATGTGTATATTACAATTTTGAATTTAAAACAATTTAATAGTTACAAAACTTAAATTAAGGATCAAATTATTTCTTTGATAACTGGAAAGGAATATTTGAGCCCATCGGTTTACAATATACTGATGCCCTGTTTTTCTAGGCTTTATTGGTGATAATGGTCAGGAATGCTGTACCATTATTGCCTTTTTAGCATATAGTTGAGGACAGAAACTAACCAGACAGTAATGTGTCAATTGTTGAGCGGGCTAAATCTAAAAAAAACATCAGTATTTTTTTTAATAAGTGTACTTTTTTTATTCTTGCCATAATAAAAAAGATATTTTTAGAGCAGCCCATGTTCTCTTGTCATTCAAATTTTATTAAACTTTAACCGGTAGAACTGTCTGAGATATGAACAAAAGCAAGTGATGCATTAAAGTTTTTTATTTTTTATTTTAAATGATTATAAAAATCTTTATAATCATTAAAATAAATGATAAATAAATACAAATAATTAGTTTAAAAATCTTGAATGATATTAATGATATGACATAGTTCCGAAAACGTCTCTTCTCTGCATCCATCTGATTTTATGGTCAGGTTCTTTTGACCGCCCCCTGACATTTTAAAGAATATCACAATGGCGAATGCGTCAAGTGTAAAAGCCTTGTTCGTTTCATGAGGTGTGCGAGCAGTCAGCGGACTTTTTCTTCTTGAATTTCCGACTAAAAACTGGATAAAAGGTGAATTGGATTACTTGTTGGTGAAAATTGATCGCACTGGATCTGTATATCGTGTAGCGGGGAGTGGTCGTCCACGCACTGCCCTCACTGTTGAAAATATCACCACTGTTGAAGACATGGTACTGAGCCAAGAAGACACCAAGCACCACGCACCCATCGCACTGTCCGACAGATTGCACAGGAGTCTGGCAGTTAATGACACCGATATGTAAACGTTGCTTTATTTCTGTGCGTGCTAATTTAGTTTGCACGTAATACAATTAAAGCGTTCTGTCAATATTTGGGTTATCATTGTTTAACAAGGTAATGCAGTAATATAAATCAGGTGAGGTGGAAAACGTATACATATCATATAATTTCATCTATTTGCCTTCTAATTACAAAATATAATTAAAGTTGGAGGTATTTTGACGAAATTCTGAAAGAATAAATTTGGCTTGGATTTTCCTGATATATATTATTTAGATGTAACACACTGTAAAAAATACAGGGTTCCACACAATTCATTCATGTTGTCCCAACACAAATCACACTGTAAAAAATACAGGGTTCCACACAATTCATTCATGTTGTCCCAACACAAATCGATTAAGCTAACATAACAAATGTAAGTGGATTGAAAAAAAAACAGTAAAAAATTACATTTTCTCAAAACAATCTCAAGAATTGTGTTGTTTCAGCGTATTTTAAATAACTTGAACAAACCCAAAAAATTGAGTGTATATACACATAAAAAATTAAATATTTACCAAGATTTGTAAATTTATATATAATTTGTATCAATATACACATATATTTGTGCTTGCTTATCTAAATATAAACAAGAATTTTCTTAAATATGTGCTTGCGTGTGTGTATTTATATAAACAATATACACCGTACACGCATACAGCAGGGAAAATAAGTATTGAACACGTCACCGTTTTTCTCAAAAAACATATTTCTAAAGGTGCCATTGACTTGAAATGTTCACTGGATGTCGGTAACAACTCAAGAAATCCATATATGCAAGAAAACAAAACTAGTTTACAAATTAAGTTATGTGTAATGAAATGAAATGACGCAGGGAAAAAGTATTGAACACATGAAGAAAGGGAGGTGTAGAAAGGCAGTAAAAGCAGCTGAAATCTCTCAGTAGTTATTTAGCAACCCTCTGCTTTTCATCATTGTAAATGAATATTAGCTGCTTCAGTCCAACATCTACATTAGCAGGAGGATGAAGATGAAACCAGAGTGAACATTTCAGCAAGACAATGATCCAAAACACAGCCAAGGAAACTCTCAAATGCTTTCAGAGAAAGAAAATCAAGCTGTAGAATGGCCCAGCCAATCACCTGACCGGAATCCAATAGAAAATACAAATTAAAGATTAGATTTAATAGACAAAACCCACAGAACCATCAAGATTTTTACACTCTATTGAAGTCTGTGAAAAACTCACACCTGCGCAATTCATGTGACTTCATTCTTCATATGAGAGGCGTCTTTAAGCTGCCGTCACCAAAAAAAAAAACCTTTTATATAAGGTATTAAATAGATTAGTAGTTCAGTACTTTCTCCTTTTGTCATTTCATTGTTATGAAACATAACTAATTTTTCATATTTGTTTGTTTTGTTTTATTTTTATGCGTGTATTGTTTGGGTTTTACCAAAATCCTTTAGAAATATTATTCCCAGGAAAAAACATGACGTGTTCAATGTTAATTTTCCCCGCTGTATATTATGAAAATACAAACCTTTTTAATGCTATTAACCACAATTAATCTTTGCCCAGCACTACGTTTTTTAAATTATGTTTTAATTCGTTGCTTTTATTGCTCAGTTTGAGTTAAAAACATGTTTTATTAAAGAACAAAATAAAACAAATTATCTCTCACTTTGTTGTTGACCTTATGGATCTGTTCATTCATGTCTTGGCAGTGTGAAATTCTCTTGTTGTTGTTTTGTGTCGGCGTGCTTTGAAATAGCATTCAGATAGATTGTTTACAGGGGTTTTCTCTCCTAGAGGCAATGTTTAATAGGATGAGAGACAAACAAAAAAAAGGAAGCGACTGATAAGCTGGCTTTGCTAAATGTCTTGTTCTTTGACTCAAAGTTCAGTCAGGTAACAGCTTTCATCAGTACGAGCTGTTTGAAGTGAGCCACATTTTGCAGTAGGGGGTTGACAGATGCTGCCGCTTGTACATCTTGAGCTGAATGCTGCCAAAGGATCTGAAAAAAAGCGGGCAGCTAAGATCAGGGGTGGAATTGAAAGTCTTTGCTTTCCCACAGAATAGAGATACTGATGCCAGCCAGATCAGCGTCATCTTCTTTGCTATCGATTGAGTGGCTCCGGTTTCAGAACTGAAGACTGCTGAGAGCCTCATACAGGCAAAGTATTGCATTAGAAATCACAGTCTTACCCCTGAAGAGCCTGACAGAACTGAGTCTAGCATACAGATGATATGGATCATATTAGCCTGAATTTAAGATTTCTTGAGTCTTGAGTTCTCGAAGATTAACTCAATGCAACATAGTGCTATCTGCAAACAAGAATAAACAAGGATATGCTGAATACTGTTATACCTAAGATTATTGAGCTGAAAAATCAATTCATTTTGTATCTACTTCCTAAGAATCATGTGGACACTGTCTGAAATAAATATGTTAAAGGCAGAGTATGTAATTTTTGCCACTAGAGGGCGCATATTCACAACAAACAAACGCATGGTTGGATGATGTCGTGGCTGAGTATGGAATCATGGGAGTTGTAATCTTCATTCTTCTATAGGACTTCTGCAGAAATCATGTTCATGGATAAGCTAAATCAGCAGTAAATAAATCATCAGGTTCTTTTATAATGCTGCTCTGTGCAGTCTAATAAAATACACAACATATTAAAGTGTCTTTGGTGTTTCCCTGTTTTCTGTTAAAACCAAACCTAGGGAGTGTGATGTCATTAGCATGGTGAAAAAAGACTCTGTGTCACTAGTTAAAATAGCTTATTTTCACTAGATTTGAACATTCTTTGAAACATTTGGGATAACATATGTTTTTAAAAAACAGCAGTTGTGCTTGCCAGAACTTCACCACCAAAAATCCAGGTAGAAACCGTATGTAATTTTCTAAGTTTTATGGTAAACTACTGTATTTCATTAATTCATTGTAATGCACACCAGTGTTTTAAAGTACTAACACTACACATAATGTATGTACGGAAACGTAGTGTTAACCAGGTTACAGATTTTTTACTGTAGCATTTTTTTGTTGTTGAAATTAATCATTTTCACAGTGTATGTACATTTACAGTAAAAATGGCAGCTGTGCTTGCCAGAACTTTACCATTAAAAATAAGGTAGAAACTGTAAAAAAGTTTCTACATTTTACGGTAAACTACTGTATTTCATTAATTTATAGTATTACACACCAGTGTTTTAAAGTTGTAACACTACATATCATATATATTACAAAAATGTACTGTAAACCAGATTACGGATTTCTACAGTAGCATATTACATTTTTTTACAATTTGAAATTACAGTCATTTTTACACTGTTAAAATTTTCTTTATAAAATTTATGGTAAAAAAAAAAATGGCAGTTGTGCTTGCCAGAACTTTACCATAAAAATACAGTAGAAACTGAAAACAAGTCTCTACATTTTATGGTAAACTATCGTATTTCATTAATTTATAGTATTATAAATCAGTGTTTTAAAGTACTAACACTACACATCATATATGTTATGGAAACGTACTGTTAACCAAGTTATGTATTTCTACTGTAGCATTTTTACTGTTTTTTTAACCATTGAAATTAATCATTTTTACAGTGCATGTATACTGTTGAAAAATCTATAAAATTACCAGTAAAAATGGCAGCTGTGCTTGCCAGAACTTTACCATTAAAAATAAGGTAGAAACTGTAAAAAAGTTTCTACATTTTACGGTAAACTACTGTATTTCATTAATTTATAGTATTACACACCAGTGTTTTAAAGTTGTAACACTACATATCATATATATTACAAAAATGTACTGTAAACCAGATTACGGATTTCTACAGTAGCATTTTACATTTTTTTACAATTTGAAATTGCAGTCATTTTTACACTGTTAAAATTTTCTTTATAAAATTTATGGTAAAAAAAAATGGCAGTTGTCCTTGCCAGAACTTTAGCATAAAAATACAGTAGAAACTGAAAACAAGTCTCTACATTTTATGGTAAACTATCGTATTTCATTAATTTATAGTATTATAAATCAGTGTTTTAAAGTACTAACACTACACATGATATATGTTATGGAAACGTACTGTTAACCAAGTTATGTATTTCTACTGTAGCATTTTTACTGTTTTTTTTACCATTGAAATTAATCATTTTTACAGTGCATGTATACTGTTGAAAAATCTATAAAATTACCAGTAAAAATGGCAGCTGTGATTGCCAGAACTTTACCATTAAAAATAAGGTAGAAACTGTAAACAATTTTATAAATGTTACAGTAAATTACCATATTTCATTAATTTATAGTATTACACACAAGTGTTTTAAAGTACTAACTACAAATCATATATATTAATGGAGCATACTGTTAACCAGGTTATGAATATTTACTGTAACATTTTTACTTTTTTAATTTTTGACAGTACACTTTAAAAAAATCCATAAAATTTACAGTAATAAAATGGCAGCTGTGGTTGCCAGAACTTTACCATTAAAATACAATATAAACTGAAAATAAGTTTCTACATTTTACAGTAAACTATCGTATTCATTAATTCATAGTTTTACACACTGGTGTTTTAAAGTACTAACACTACACATCGTATGTATTACAGAAATGTACTGTTAACCAGGTTATGAATTTTTACTGTAGCATTTTTGCAGTTTTTTTTCACTATTGAAATTACAGTCGTTATTTTACAGTGCAAGTACATAAGTCAGCTAAATATATAACACAAAATATATATAACAAATATTTCTTTAATGAAAAATCATACATATTTTACAGTAATATTGTTGGTTTCCGACGCTGAAAATGAAAAATGATAATGGACATTTTGTTCCTAACACGTGGTTATGAATGACTGACTGGGATATCTGACCAATAGGAGCATAGTAGGCTCTCGAAATTGAGGATTTTAGAGAAACCAGACCCTTGAACCCACCATTTCAAACACTTTATCTGCCACTGTTATTTTTTTTTGTAAGAGGTGTTTCTGTAAAAAAAAAAAATTATATGATTATGTTTTGTTTTGTTTTTACCTTGGATGAATGCAGACTCTTGGGAGACCTCTAAAACAAAATTAGGGACCTCTTAAGCAGCATAATAGGGAGGCTTTAAAAGAACATCAGGTTGTGGAATTGAAACGCATAATTGAAAACAAACCCACAGCCCTTTTTCCACTTCCTTATTGAAACCATGATTCATACCACCTCTGAGAGAAGATGCCAGAAAACTGCTGCAACGTCAATAAAACATCTTTATTACACATGTATACCCTTACAAGATTAGCAAAATGCATTAAACTCCATTTGGATGGGAGAAATATGGAGATACTTTCCATTGCACTGCGTTGATCATATATAAGCATATATTTTGCTCTTCTTGGCCAAAATGGGACATTACTCCTGTATATTCCAACACGAGTAAATAAATCAA
This sequence comes from Danio kyathit, assembly GCA_903798195.1. NCBI lineage: Eukaryota > Metazoa > Chordata > Actinopteri > Cypriniformes > Danionidae > Danio > Danio kyathit. The sequence goes on along the minus strand of LR812525.1, from coordinate 70,745,006 downwards.
CATGAGGAATGATTAGTTAGCATCTGCAGTCTGGTGAATAATTAGCCTGCTCTGGGGTTTCTTTATCTCTCGGTTCTTGCGTTGTTTGTGAGTCATTTTGGGTACATTTCACAAAGCCATTTACTGTACACCTGGTTAAATACCACCAAATGCAGGTGTAAATAGGATATGAAATGCTCCGAGCTTCTACTTTCAAATCCAGAGGTAGTTGGACACTGTAAGCAAAAATTCATTGGATTTACTCAATTTTTTTTTTAAGTTAAGTGGTTGAAAACAATTTATATGGGCTGAATTTACCAAATTACATTGAGTAATGTTCAACTTAATTTGTTTGTTTAAATTAAGACCATATAAATAGTTTGCAACCACTTAACTTAAAAAAATGAGTAAATGCAATGAATTATTATTTTCAGTGAGTAGATTCCCTTCAAAACAGCCACTAAAGACCACCTAGGCCCATGGTTTGAATAGAAGTTGCCATCGTTTTCATATGCTAGACTTACTGTTCACTCACAAGCCGTGTAACATTTACATTTATTCATTTAGCAGATGCTTTTATCCAAAGATAAATTATTCACCTCCAATAATCAGAGAGCAGCAATATGTAGATGCTGTGACAAGTTCATGTTAGTTTAGCAGTTTTCAATAGTGTTATTATTCAGTCCTTGTAACTGAGTGTTTGTAAGAAAGTGTCTGTAAAAACCAAATCTGCTTGACTTTCAAGTTTGTGTAAAGTAAATGCACGCCAAAGAAGGTGGTGTTCCAGAACACACGGTGAGCGGTTTAGAACTGCAGAAACAAAGTCAAAAAGAAATTCTTTTTGGCCAGAGTTTGTTTAAAAAATGCCATCATTTCAGTTTCATTTGAAGCATACCGGGGCCTTTAGAAATTCAGGATGTTTTCCTTAAATATGAAGTGTTTTTAAGGTGTCTGGTGCATAGGGAGAGGAAAATAGTGTGCCTATGGGGTTTGGGTTTATGTATTCATTTACATTTTGTCATTTAGTAGATGCATTTTGTCCAAAGCGACTTGCAATATTCACACTCAGTGTTGTCATAAGAGGTGTAGAACCTGATGAAATTAGTAGAAATAAAAAAATAACAATAATAATAAAATCCAAACACAAGTTGTGCAAAACAAAAAATCTGAATGTATGTTAATGCTAGAACTGGGTATTACAATCAGTTTGGCAATTCAATTAGATTTTTATTTATGTTGTTTTGATTTTATATCGATTCATTATCAATATTTCATCTAAAATGTTTTGCAGATTTGGAAATCATAATTTAATATCAAGGCCGGTACCTGAAAGTCTTCTACCTGGGTATATTACTAAATACACATAGACTACAATAATTAGAGGGTGCACACAGTTTCTTTAATAATTTGTACTTTTATTTTAAATAACAATCACTGTAACAACAGATCATAAATATGTACTTTTCAAGTACAGAAACTGAATAATATAATCAAATATAACACTGTGTACTGTAAAAAAACTTCACTGAATAAAATAAATAAAGATTAACCATTATTGAAGTTACAACAGCTGTTTAGTAAAGATTTCATTATCTTTTGTTGTTTGATTAATATTAAAAACAGCAGAAAAAATGACGTTTTCACTTTAATCCTTAGATAAAGCACACTGAGAAAATTACATCAACAATACATCATTTCTCGAATGTTAACCAATTGAATGCTCATCAAGTCGGGCACGTTGACATAAATATTGTACATAATTGAGTTTGTCCATTCAGATTACATGTAGGTGACTGAGACACGTTCCCAATTACATCTGTTTTTTTATGTATTTTGAGCACATTCAACATCTAATTTCTTTAAGAAAATGGTTTAAGGTGGACGTATCCCACCAAACAGTCTTTGTGTTTAAAATACATCTAATAGACATCTAAACATGGACTTTTGGCTAAAAGAATGATAAATGTTGTCTGTCAGTTACAATCTAATAGACAGCTAACAATAGTCCAAATTTAGCCTTGTTTTGGCAAAGGCATCTATGTATAGATGTCTATTGGATTTATTTTAAACACAAGAAAAATGCTAGCTGCTGTTTAGGGGGATGTCCTGGCATGTTCACATGGGGTTCACATGTGGTTTTATCGCAACAGTGTTTAACATAAGGGGTCGTAAACAACATGATTTTATGAAAAGTGAATGATTGGGACATGTAAATGTTACCCATTTAGTGTTAAATTATATGTATTGTACACTGTTAGACAGTTATTTACTGCAAAAAAGCCAAGTAAAATACCACATACATTCTTTACAGTTCACTGCTGTGATATGCACTGCATTGTGGGTCCTTTTAAAACTTTTACAGTAACTTACTGCATATTAGGAATTTGTGGTATTCTACTGTAATCAAAGTAAACAAGTACTGCTACTGTATGAGATTATTAATGAATGAATGAGTCACATGTTTGGAATCTATTCAAATCAATAGTAAATACTAAAAATAATGATTTTGTACTGCTAGCGTGAAATGTAAATAAATTACAATTAAAGTACTGTAAAAATTGTCATACTGTAAAATTAAAATGTCGTAAAGGGCATTTTATCATGAGAAGAAGTTGTGGAAAGGCTATTTTACTGTAAAATGTAATTGTGGAAATGCTATTTTATTGTAAAATGAAATAGCGGAAAGGCTATTGTACTGTAAAATTGTATTGCGGTAAGGCTATTTTACTGTAAAATGAAATTGCAGCAAGGCTGTTTTACTGTAAAATAAAATTACGGAAAGGCTATTTTACTGTAAAATGAAGTTGCGGAAAGGTTATTTTACTGTAAAATTAAACTGCTGTAGGGTTATTTTACTGTAAAATTAAACTGCTGTAAGGTTATTTTACTGTAAAATTAAACTGTCGTAAGGCTATTTTACAGTAAAATTAAACTGCTGTAAGGCTATTTTACTGTAAAACTAAATTGCGGTAAGGCCATTTCATTGTAAAATGAAATTGCAGAAAGGCTATTTTACTGTAAAATGAAATTGCGGAAAGGCTATTTTACTGTCAAATGAAATTGTGAAAAGGCTATTTTACTGTAAAATGAAATTGCAGAAAAGCTATTTTACTGTAAATTGAAATTGCGGTAAGGCTATTTTACTGTAAATTGAAATTGCGGTAAGGCTATTTTACTGTAAAAGGAAATTGCGGAAAGCCTATTTTACTGTAAAATTAAATTGCGAATAGGCTATTTTACTATAAATTGAAATTGCGGTAAGGCTATTTTACTGTAAAAGGAAATTGCGGAAAGCCTATTTTACTGTAAAATTAAATTGCGAATAGGCTTTTACTATAAATTGAAATTGCGGAAAGGCTATTTTACTGTAAAATTAAATTGCTGAAAGGTTACTTTACTGTAAAACACATTTACAGGTAAGTTACTGTAAAAAGGCAGTTGCTGTAACTTCCTGACAGTAGTGGTGCCAGTAAGTTACCGCAAAAATACAATAAAATTTTGTACAGCGTTGTTGTGTTAATTACATTATTTTTTTTTAGGTTTGTCTACTAACTATTGAGTGTTTAAAGCTGCAATCCCCACAAGATTAGTTTTATAAGTAAAAGTATTAGTAATGTATTATTAGGTCTGTTCTATGCATGTAGAATGTAAAAATGTCTTTATATTTTAAGTGAATTCAATATCATTTGTCGTAAATTTGTCACATTGTCTTAACATCTCAACAAACATATAACATTAAATGAGTGCTATGGCTTCTCAGAAGAAAATTTGAGCTCTTAGAACTGTTTTCTAAATTATATTGGCAAAATTCTAGTGAATCACTATTCTGAGAATTCCCTTCTCCTCACGTGTGTAACAGATGAACAATTCTGTGAATGCTTAATCTAGATTTAAACCTGTGCCTGAGTAACCGTGTGCTAGTGTGACATTTACAGCCCTGCGGTCCCTCTATGTATGAGGAGAGAGAGAGTGTGAAAACGGTGTTGGAAGTGTGAATGTGTGCGTAAACAGATTCATAAATTCCCTCTTCCTGATTCCAGCCCTCATCTCAGCAGGGCGGCTTTTCGTTGTTTGACAGGGAGCTTTGAAAAGGTCACTGGGACTTGAATCACCATTAACCTCACCCCTCCCCACTCTCTCACACAGGGAAACTGGAGAGCCAGAGCCACCAAAGTGCCAAGAAGTGTTTAATGCAGCCAGCGTGACCTGAACAAAGCCACGGCGGTCAAGAGACGAAGAACAGAGGATCCCTGTGGAAGCCTCACGTTGGCTGTGTGTGTCAGGCTATACTGGAAATCGTAACACAGAGCTACAAATGGTGATGAAGGAATCTTATGAATGACCAAATTGAATCTTGTTGGATTCTTTCTGAAATAAAAGGTTAAATGGCACTTGCATATCTATTTTTTTTTTATTTTACCCTCACTTTTTTTGGAAATATGCTGATTTTACAAGACACCTAGAGTTAAACAGTGGAGTTTTACCATTTTTTAATCCATTCAGTCGATTTCGGAGTCTGGCGAAAGCACTTTTAGCTTAGCTTAGCATAAATCATTGAATCGGATTAGACCATTAGCATATAATTTTTTTTCTGTTTTGTAAATGTTTTGATGATTTTTCCTATATAAAGCTTGACTTTTCTGTAGTTACATCGTGAACTAAGACAGACAGAAAAGGAAAGTTATTTTCTAGGTTGATATTTAGTTTAGGTTAACTTTGATATCACGCATCACAGTTACTTAGTGACCTAGCTAGGGACTATTTTCAGGTGCTCCATAATATCACAGCACATTATAGCAACTTTTGATACACAATGTACATTACACAATGTTATTACGAGTCCAGCCTTAAACAGGGACATTATCAAAACTTTTTTTTTTAGCGAGATGCTAATGGTCTAATCCAATTCAATGATTTATGCTAAGCTAAGCTAAAAGTGCTCCCTTCAGATCCAGAGATTGTCTGAATAGATTTTGAGGGGACTATTTTTAGGTGCTGCATAATATCATTGCGTATCATAGCAACATTTCATTTTCCGTCAGTCTTAGTACACAATATAACTACAGAAGAGTCAAGCTTTAAGTAGGAAAATTATCAAAACACTTTTTTTTTTTTGAGTGAGATGCTAATGGTCTAATCCCATTCAATGATTTATGCTAAGCTAAGATAAAAGTGCTCCTGTCAGATCCAGAGATTGTCTGAGTAGATTGATGGGACTATTTTCAGGTGCTGCGTAATATCATTGTGTATCATAACAACTTTGCCGTCGGTCTTAGTATACAATATTATTACATAAGAGTCAAGCTTTAATTAGGAAAATTATTAAAAAAAAAACACATTTTTTTATTTGAGCGAGATGCTAATGGTCTAATCCGATTTAATGATTTAAATCGGAGATAAAAGTGCTCCCGCCAGACCTGGAGATTGTCTGAATAAACTGAGGGGACTATTTTTAGGTGCTGCATAATATCATTGCATATCATAGCAACTTTTCATTTTCTGTCGGTCTGAATACACAATATAACTACAAAAGAGTCAAGCTTTAGTTAAGAAAATTATCAAAACACTGTTTTTTTTTTTTATTTGAGCGAGATGCTAATAGTCTAATCTGATTCAATGACTAATGCTAAGCTGAGCTAAAAGTTCTCCCACCAGACCCAGAGATTGTCTGAATACATTGAGGGGACTATTTTCAGGTGCTGCGTAATATCATTGCATATCAAAACAAATTTGCCGTTGGTTTTAGTACACAATATAATTACACAAAAGTCAAGCTTTAATTAGGAAAATTATCAAAACACTTTCTTTTTGTTTTTTTAATTTGAGCGAGATGCTAATGGTCTAATTCGATTCAAGGATTTATACTAAGCTAAGCTAAAGGTGCTCCCGCCAGACCTGAAGATTGTCTGAATAGGTTTTGAGGGGCATATTTTTAGGTGCTGCATAATATCATTGCATATCATAGCAACTTTTAATTTTCTGTCGGTCTGAATACACAATATAACTACAGAAGAGTCAAGCTTTAGTTAAGAATATTATCAAAACACTGTTTTTTTTTTTTATTTGAGCGAGATGCTAATAGTCTAATCCGATTCAATGATTTATGCTAAGCTAAGCTAAAAATGCTCCCGTCAGACCCAGAGCTTGACTGAATACATTGAGGGGAGTATTTTCAGGTGCTGCGTAATATCATTGCATATCATAACAAATTTGCCGTCGGTCTTAGTACACAATATTATTACAGAAGAGTCAAGCTTTAATTAGGAAAATTATCAAAACACTTTCTTTTTTTGTTTTTTAATTTGAGCGAGATGCTAATGGTCTAATCCGATTCAATGATTTATGCTAAACTAAGCTAAAGGTGCTCCTGCCAGACCTGGAGATTGTCTGAATAGATTGAGAGGACTGTTTTCAGATGCTGCATAATATCATTGCATATCATAGCAACTTTTTATTTTCTGTTGGTCTGAATACACAATATAACTACAGAAGAATCAAGCTTTAAGTAGGAAAATGATCAAAACACTTTCTTTTTTATTTATTTGAGCGAGATGCTAATGTTCTAATCCGATTCAATGACTTATGCTAAGCTAAGCTAAAAGTGTTCCTGTCAGACCCAGAGATTGTCTGAATAGATCGAGGGGACTATTTTCAGATGTGCATAATATCATTGCATATCATAGCAAATTTTCCGTTGGTCTTAGTACACAATATAACTACAGAAGAGTCAATCTTTAATTAGAAAAATTATTAAAACACTTTTTTTTTTATTTGACTGAGATGCTAATGGTCTAATTCGATTCAATGATGTATGCTAAGCTAAGCTAAAAGTGCTCCTGCCAGACCCAGATATTGAATAGATTGAGGGCACTATTTTCAGGTGCTGAATAATATCATTGCATATCATAAGACAATTTCCATCGGTCTTAGTACACAATATAATTACAGAAGAGTCAAGCTTTAATTAGAAAAATTATCAAAACACTTCTTTTTTTTTTTTCATTTGAGCGAGATGCTAAAGGTCTAATTCGATTCAATGATTTATGCTAAGCTAAGATAAAAGTGATTGTCTGAATATATTGAAAAAAAAACTATAACCTTGTAAAATTTTCCCTTTTCCCAACAACGTGGAATACATTCCACCATTTTAAAACATAATTCATTTGTTATAATTCAGGTTATTTTGCATTTAATACCGGCATATAATTAACCAGCTCCCTTTTAATCTCAATTGGATTTCCAGCTCATAAAGCTGAGCGTCTGAACCTGAACCGGTTGGCTGAGCATGGAATTTTCTGCTTACTAAAGAGGCAATTGTGCTGGAGAGCTCATATTGGAGCTGCTCTTGTTATTTGGGCCACAATGGCTGTCAAAGCCAGAGCCTCTCAGGTTTTGGGCTTGCTGCTCTCCAAGTGATTGAGTGGCCTCTTTGTGACACAAGCATCTCTGCACCAGAAAGAGCAAATGACTGGCTCCATTAATGGTGGATTGCATGATGGGAACTCTATTAAAGTAGCCTGCCGTGCAGTGAGCGTATATTTCCTCTTCTTGTGCAAAACAGGACGTCGGGCATTGTATGTAGTTTAGGGTTAGGTTTCATTTTCAGCAGTCTGTTCAATAGATTGGTTTGTTTTTGTTGTCCATATGTCATGTGCGAATTGTTTTTGGATGAATCTCACAAAATGTCAGAATAAAGTGATGTTTTATAGCTTTATAGCACTAAATTCCCATTTATGTCATTCATTTGTTCGAAAAAGTATTATAAATTATAATATTTTGTAATGTTCATATAGTTGTTTTTTTGTGGGATGCTAATGGTCTAATCCGAATAAATGATTTATGGTAAGCTTAGCTAAAAGTGCTCTGAGATTGTCTGAATAGATTTTGAGGGGCCTATTTTAGGTGCTACATAATATCATTGCGTATCATAGCAACTTTTCATTTTCTATCGGTTTTAGTACACAATATAACTACAGAAGAGTCAAGCTTTAAATAGTAAAATCATCAAAACACTGTTTTTTTTTTTATTATTTGAGCGAAATGCTAATGGTCTAATCCGATTCAATGATTTATGCTAAGCTAAGCTAAAAGAGCTCCCACCAGACCTGGGGATTGTCTGAATAGGTTGAGGGGACTATTTTCAGGTGCTGCGTAATATCATTGCGTATCATAACAACTTTGCTGTTGGTCTTATTACACAATATAACTACAGAAGAGTCAAGCTTTAATTAGGAAAATTATCAAAACACTTTCTTTTCTTTTTTTTTGAGTGAGATGCTAATGGTCTAATTCAATTCAATGATTTATGCTAAGCTAAACTAAAAGTGCTTCCACCAGACCTGCGGATTGTCTGAATAGGTTGAGGCAAAGACTATAGAATACACAAGACATGTCACTCGTATCTTTTTAAATGGGGAAAAGTGTAATGCTGCGTTCACACCAGACGCGGAAGAAGCGTCAAGCGCGAGTGATTTACATGTTAAGTCAATGCAAACGCGCGAATAGGCATCCTGCGGCGCGATACGCGCGAATGGCGCGGCGCAAATGACGCGAATTGCGCGAATGGCGCGGCGCGAATGACGCGAATTGCGCGAATGGCGCGATACGCGCGAATTGAGCGTTTGACGCGCTTAACGCGCAAATCGCTCGAGTTCAAATATCTGAACTTCTGCGGACATTCGCGCCGCGTTAACCAATCAGGAGCTTGCTCTTGTGGGAGCATGATTGTGACGTAGCCCCTGTTGTTGGTGTCCGGGGGAAATCCTCCAGCCGAGACCGACAACAGTTCATCAAACTGGGCTTGGCTCAGTCAGAAGCACCGCTGGAAGCCCCAGTCATCCAGGTTACGTTTCTGGAGGAGTTTATGAGCTCACAGCGCTGGGTGCACCTCTGAAAGTATCTAGTGGACTCAGACACTGCTCCAAACGTATCGACGCTGTTTTACAGCCTTCATAAAGCACATAAACACAGGTATTTTATCAATAAAATCCATGTTAGCCATTTAGCAACGAAGCTACATTCACCGAGCAGACAGAAGCCCTGCCCATGACGCAAATCCGCGTCTGTTCTGAAGTGAATTTGACGCGCGAATGAAGCGGAGTTTGACGCGCGAATAAAGCGGAGTCTGACGCGCGAATGAAGCGAGTAAACTCAAATGTTCACGCGTCTATTTACTCGCGAATAGCACGATTTTGCCGCGCGTTCCGCGTCTGGTGTGAACGCAGCATAACGGTCAATATGGTGAGTAAAGCCCCGCCTACTAGTACAGGAGCCAATCATCGATCGCTCTATGGCGAATGAAGCCCGCCTTCTAGTACAGGAGCCAATCATTAATTGCTATAGACTGACGATACTCCGGGGGAGGGGCTCGGACCAGACGTGAGTTTCTGCAGGTTTTGTCTGATTTGGGTGTTTAGAAATGAAACTGAAGAGACAGTTGATGTTTAATATTATTGGTGATTCCTGATATGAAATTCATAAGCTTGGCAAGCATTTATGGAGAATTTGATGTCTCCCCATTCAGATAGAATGCCCGAGCATACTGCCTGAGAGGTGTTTCAAAGATGGCCGCCGAGTGAAATGACTTGCCTTAAAGGCACTTTGGTTGAGGGGACTATTTTCAGGTGCTGCGTAATATCATTGCGTATCATAACAACTTTGCTGTTGGTCTTAGTGCACAATATAACTACAGAAGAGTCAAGCTTTAAATAGGAAAATTATCAAAACACTTTCTTTTTTTTTTTTTGAGTGAGATGCTAATGGTCTAATTCAATTCAATGATTTATGCTAAGCTAAACTAAAAGTGCTTCCACCAGACCTGCGGATTGTCTGAATAGGTTGAGGCAAAGACTATAGAATACACAAGACATGTCACTCGCATCTTTTTAAATGGGGAAAAGTGTAACGGTCAATATGGTGAGTAAAGCCCCGCCTACTAGTACAGGAGCCAATCATCGATCGCTATATGGCGAATGAAGCCCGCCTTCTAGTACAGGAGCCAATCATCAATTGCTATAGACTGACGATACTCCGGGGGAGGGGCCCGGACCAGACGTGAGTTTCTGCAGGTTTTGTCTGATTTGGGTGTTTAGAAATGAAACTGAAGAGACAGTTGATGTTTAATATTATTGGTGATTCCTGATATGAAATTCATAAGCTTGGCAAGCAGTTATGGAGAATTTGATGTCTCCCCATTCAGACAGAATGCCCGAGCATACTGCCTGAGAGGTGTTTCAAAGATGGCCGCCGAGTGAAATGGCTTGCCTTAAAGGCACTTTGGTTGAGGGGACTATTTTCAGGTGCTGCGTAATATCATTGCGTATCATAACAACTTTGCTGTTGGTCTTAGTGCACAATATAACTACAGAAGAGTCAAGCTTTAATTAGGAAAATTATCAAAACACTTTCTTTTTTTTTTTTTGAGTGAGATGCTAATGGTCTAATTCAATTCAATGATTTATGCTAAGCTAAACTAAAAGTGCTTCCACCAGACCTGGGGATTGTCTGAATAGGTTGAGGCAAAGACTGTAGAATACACAAGACATGTCACTCGTATCTTTTTGAATGGGGAAAAGTGTAACGGTCAATATGGTGAGTAAAGCCCTGCCTACTAGTACAGGAGCCAATCATCGATCGCTATATGGCGAATGAAGCCCGCCTTCTAGTACAGGAGCCAATCATTAATTGCTGTAGACTGACGATACTCCGGGGGAGGGGCTCGGACCAGACGTGAGTTTCTGCAGGTTTTGTCTGATTTGGGTGTTTAGAAATGAAACTAAAGAGACAGTTGATGTTTAATATTATTGTTGATTCCCAATATGAAATTCATAAGCTTGGCAAGCATTTATGGAGAATTTGATGTCTCCCCATTCAGACAGAATGCCCGAGCATACTGCCTGAGAGGTGTTTCAAAGATGGCCGCCGAGTGACATGACTTGCCTTAAAGGGACTTTGGTTGAGGGGGCTATTTTCAGGTGCTGCATAATATCAATGCGTATCATAACAACTTTGCTGTTGGTCTTAGTGCACAATATAACTACAGAAGAGTCAAGCTTTAAATAGGAAAATTATCAAAACACTGTTTTTTTTTTTTTATTATTTGAGCGAAATGCTAATGGTCTAATCCGATTCAATGATTTATGCTAAGCTAAGCTAAAAGTGCTTCCATCAGACCTGGGGATTGTCTGAATAGGTTGAGGGGACTATTTTCAGGTGCTGCGTAATATCATTGGTATCATAACAACTTTGCTGTTGGTCTTACTACACAATATAACTACAGAAGAGTCAAGCTTTAATTAGGAAAATTATCAAAACACTTTCTTTTCTTTTTTTTGAGTGAGATGCTAATGGTCTAATTCAATTCAATGATTTATGCTAAGCTAAACTAAAAGTGCTTCCACCAGACCTGGGGATTGTCTGAATAGGTTGAGGCAAAGACTATAGAATACACAAGACATGTCACTCGTATCTTTTTGAATGGGGAAAAGTGTAACGGTCAATATGGTGAGTAAAGCCCCGCCTACTAGTACAGGAGCCAATCATCGATCGCTATATGGCGAATAAAGCCCGCCTTCTAGTACAGGAACCAATCATCAATTGCTGTAGACTGACGATACTCCGGGGGAGGGGCTCGGACCAGACGTGAGTTTCTGCAGGTTTTGTCTGATTTGGGTGTTTAGAAATGAAACTAAAGAGACAGTTGATGTTTAATATTATTGGTGATTCCTGATATGAAATTCATAAGCTTGGCAAGCATTTATGGAGAATTTGATGTCTCCCCATTCAGACAGAATGCCCGAGCATACTGCCTGAGAGGTGTTTCAAAGATGGCCGCCGAGTGACATGACTTGCCTTAAAGGGACTTTGGTTGAGGGGGCTATTTTCAGGTGCTGCATAATATCAATGCGTATCATAACAACTTTGCTGTTGGTCTTAGTACACAATATAACTACAGAAGAGTCAAGCTTTAATTAGGAAAAGTATCAAAACACTTTCTTTTTTTATTTTAGTGAGATGCTAATGGTCTAATTCAATTCAATGATTTATGCTAAGCTAAGCTAAAGGTGCTCCCACCAGACTCTGAGATTGTCTGAATAGATTGGGAAGAAAATGCTAAAACTCAACTGTTTATCCTTGTAAAATTTGCATATTTCCCAAAAACGCCGAATACATTGCACCATTTAAAACCATAATTCATTTGTCAAATTGATTAATCATAATTCATAATTGATTAATCATATAGTTATTTTGTATTTTAGATTTAAAGGGATAGTTCACCCAAAATTGTATGTTTTTACTCACCATCAAGTGGTTGTAAACCTTAATAAGTTTCCTTTTTCTCTGAAGATATTTAGAAAAATGTTAGAAACCTGTAACCATTGATTTTCCATAGTAGAATAAAACATATGGAAATCAGGGGTTATGTGTTTCTAATATGTTTTTAAATGACTGAAGGAAACTCAAACAAGTTTGTGACAAGTGAAGGGTGAGTGAATGACAGAAATTTCTTTTTTTTGGTGAACTATCCCTTTAAGTTTAGATGTTTTAGTTAATCTAAATGAAAGTTTTTATTTAGTTTACTTTAAAGAAATCTTTTTACTTTTAGTAAACTATAATAATCCTGGTATTGTCACAAACAGGCATAATTTTCTTTATATGGTGCTTATTTGTTTTCTTAATCTGATTGAGACTCAAATATTGACATGATTTGAAAAGGTCCAAGATCCTGAAAAAAAAAAAATGTGTTTTTTTTTTCATTAAAATCAAATGGGAACGTAATTTAATTTAGTCGAAATATTTAATACTGTGTCTCTTACTGAAGATTGTGTACAAAATCATACTTTTTTTGTTTATTGTTGAAATATCTAACTTGAATTTGAAACAAAAGGTTTAAATTTGTGTCTTTGCATTTTTTTTTTCATTGTCAGAGTATAGCATTTTTTTAAAAGAAATATCAATCAAATTTGAAAATAATATTTTTTTGAATTTTCCTAACAATAAATCTTGTCTGCTTCATCTACAATCTGTCATCGTTCAATCTGCTGAAAGGTAAGTGCTCAAGAAGGGTTTACAGATTCATAAATGGATGTATAGTACGTTCGGTAAGGTTTTAAAACAATGGTCCGTTAGTTAATGTGTTTACTAATATGAACAAACAATTAGTAATACATTTATTATGGTATATCCCAGTACTGGGTTGCAGCTGGAAGGGCATCCACTGTGTAAAACATATGCTGGATAAGTTAGTGGTTCATTCCGCTGTGGCGACCCCTGATGAATAAAGGCACTAAGCTGAACGAATATGAATGAATGAATATTATGGTATTTATTCATATTTGGTAACGTAAGTTAATGTTTATTATTTTAAATAGCATTATATCTCACGTTAGCTCATAGTGCATTAACTAATGTTAATAAGCTTTGGATTTTAATAATGCATTAGTTAATGTTGAACTATGAATAATAAATGCTGCACAACAATATACATTTTTAATGCCATCGCAGAGAGGCTATAAGTCACTTTCCCAAACCTTTTTTTATTCAATGTTCCTCACTGGTGGAATTCAATTCATCTTTATTTCTATAGCGCTTTTACAATGTAGATTGTGTCAAAGCAGCTTAACATGGAAATTCTAGTAGGTTGAAATTGTGTCAGTCCAGATTTTCACTTCAGTTTAGTTTAGTTCAGTGTGGTTTAAATATCACTGCTGAAAGTCCAAACACTAAAGAGCAAATCCAACGATGCGCAGCTCCACAAGTCTCAAACCAAGCAAGACAGTGGCGAGGAACAAACTTCACCAATTGATGAAAGTGAAGGAAAATGATCTTTTCATGCCCGCTCTGACTGCGGATACACTGGTATCCTTCAAACGACAACTAAAAATCCATCTCATCAGAGAACACCTGGTGAATAATACCAAAACCACCTATAGAAGCACGTTCTCTCTCTCTCTCTCTCTCTCTCTCTCTCTCTCTCTCTCTCTCTCTCTCTCTCTCTCTCTCTCTCTCTCAAAAAAAAATTAAAAAACTCCTTACTTTAGCACTAAATTCTTTGAGCACAAACAAGTGACTTTCAATACCACTTCTTGTATTGCCTCTTCTTTTTGAATCGCTGAATACCTCCTCAATTGTAAGTCGCTTTGAACAAAAGCGTCTGCTAAATGACATGTAATACATGTAAATATAATGTTAGTAAATACATGAACTAATGGACCATTATTCTAAAGTGTTACCGTACATTCATTTAATTGAAATAAATAATATTCATTTTTGACTGATAATGCAACATTTACATTAGCAAGAGTGGTCAAGAGTCTATTTTTAAGGCTTGGTCATGTTTATAAGATGCAAAGCAATGTGTGCTCATGCTTCACTTGTGGAAAACCACGCTATTTTTTTCATATATCTTACTTTGATTATATACAGCTACTCAGCTAACATAAAAATGGCTGTCATATTTCCTAATTCCGCTGAAATGCCCGCCCTCAAGAGGCTCTGATTGGTCAGCTAACATAATGTGCTGTGATTTGCAGATCGGCTCCATGTCACCAGGAAGCATCACGTCCAGTCACGCCTCTACTAGCACATGCTGTGCCTCTGCTGTGTAAATACTGTCAGTCAGAGTAGCTGTTAGCTGTGTCAGTGTAAACCTGAATCCGACTGAAAATGAAGAGGACACAGCTGAACCTCTCGCCTGCTCTATAAAATAAAATCTGACAAGTGTCTTTCACATATATTCGGAATACGCATGTGTAAGTAATATGAAATGTTCACATATCTTTTGCAAGTTTGTCTTTTGAGATGTAGAACGCAGGGAAAGCGGCCGCATAGAGAGACACTGCAGCGCTGGTGAAGATTGTGGGTGTTTACAGCGGTTTGATAGATAAATATGAATTTGTAGCTAAATTGTTAACCGTGCCAAACAGCATTTCCCATCCTTGTTTACTTCCTTGCTACAACATACTGTTAACGCTAGAAATTACGCATGTAATAGATCAATTTTCACAAATAAAAACACTTACAGGTTGTGGCTCACATTCCACAGCTTCCTCTATTATGGTTGGAGCCACTACTTCTTTGAGGAGTTTTCAGCCGAATCCAGCACTGAACTGGGAGAGATTCTGGAAGCTGTCCTTTGTCAAATGCTAGCTATATCTTTTTTATTGTTCTCTGGAACATAATTAAAATGAAATAGTAATTGTATTTTTTTGTAGTCCCCAAACTTTGTTCGCTGTAGGCTTTGCTAAGCTAACTCTGTAAAAGCCAACGTCTCTCTTTGCATTGAATTTTGACCGTATTACATTCAGATGCAAAGCAATGTGTGCTCATGCTTCGCTTGTGGAAAACCACGCTATTTTTTCATATATCTTACTTTGATTATATACAGCTACTCAGCTAACATAAAAATGGCTATCATATTTCCATTTTCACACATCTACATTACACATCAACTAAAGTTTGAAATATGATATCGTAGTGGACCACCCCTTTAAGCATGTCTGCTTTATTTTTCCAACATATTGTAACATTCGATTAATTGTCCAAAACACAAATGGTGTTTGAGTTTTAGATTAAAGCTTTTGAAAAAAAAAAACACCTCCCTCGCTTTAAGCCAGAGAATCAGCAGCTAATCAAACTCGGTCATCTCAGCCACCTATGGGGTGCTGGGGCTCCTTTTGTGTCAAAGTACAAAAGAGATTTTCTGAGAACTGAAAACTGAAGGGCTTCCAAAACTCCCAAGTTTCACAGAGCTGATCTTGGGTGGGCTTGGATTCACGGCCGGTATGTACACTGAAAAAAAAATGATTCATTCACTCAAACTACTGTTCAAACAACTCAAATCAACACAATTCTTGAGTTTTTTTGGGACGACAAAATTGTTTAATGTTCAATCCACTCAAATTTGTAAAAAACAATTAGATTAGCTTAATCGATTTGTGTTGGGACAACATGAAGGAATTGTGTAGAACCCAGCATTATTATAGTGCTGGTTTTTTAAGGTAACTGATTGCAAACAGTTTATATGGGCTGAAATTAAACAAACAAATTAATTTGAACATTACTGTATTTAATTCGTTTGATTAAATTCAACCTATATAAATTGTTTACAATACCTTTAAAAAAAAGTGTAAATCCAATAATTCGTTTAGAAACTCTGAACAAAAGGTTTCTAGATAAAACAACGTTATTCTGGAGTATTCAAACCGATATCCTGCATTTGTTTAAACAAACAGTATGAGCTATTAAAAGCGTGATTCAAGTGCGAAGGAGCTAATTATCTTATGAAAAGCTTCTGTTTTTTGCATTTGAATGAGCGGGGTTTTAAAAGAGGCTTAGGTTGTAGAAGGAATGTCAGCAGCAGGTCTTCCTGTTCTCAGTCAGCACTTTCCTCGCAGGCATTTCCTTCTCTTACCGCTGTTTGACAGGCCTCACTCTGTTAACCCCGAATAAAGGAAAGTGCAAATGAGCATACCTGTGGCCACAGACACGACGCTGCCACCCAGGCACCCCGAAATAGTGTGCAGAAAAATCTCTCCCCGCGGCAGAGTTCATGATGAAACCCCGGAGCCGCTGGTCTGTTATCAGCCAGCTGGAAACGAGCATTGTTCAGAGGAGCTTTCCAGTGTGCAGTCGAGTAGTGAAAGACTAATAGCCTAGCAGAACATCAACAAACAGCCTTTTTACATTATTGAGAAATCTCCGAGGGTTGAAAAGGCACGGCGTGTTTGTCTTGATTTGCTGTATTAACACATGAGCTGAGACGTCTGAGCTGTCGGTCTGCTGTGCAGTGTAAAAAATGAGCTGTTCGTTTACCATACTTCTCAATCATGTCAAAAACGATGCTGCCAGTCAGTATGTTGACACGCTCTTAACCCTTGTGCACTGTAATTTACTACCCTTTTGTTATGTTTTGGATGAAAACATCTACTAAACTGCTGTAAAAATGCATCAGATATATATATATTTGTTTTTTTTTTTGCATAAATCTGTTGATCAACCTCAGTCCTGATCAAAACTACTGAATTGTTTAGAAAAATTACAAGATTTTAACTTTTTAATTGCCAAATTCATAAATGATGTCACTGATTTGGTGGAAAAAAACACACAAAGTGACGTATTTTCATTATAAAAATTGTAGACTGGATTTTTTTTACCTTTTTATCACAGTCTTAGTAACAACATTGGCTTTGATTCAATGTTAGATTTTCATTTATTCTCCATTATTTACTGTTGGTGGCTGTTTTTTCCCCCCGTTGAGTTCCATTATAACCAGATTTGATGATGCATTTGGTTGTTTTTGTTTACTCCATGTAGTTCTGAGACTAAGATGCATATTTTGATTTTCTCAAGTGCGCAATAGTCACTCTCACTTTAATTTGCTGTTGTACTCTATATAAAAAAATCAGAAACTAAGCTTTTTTTGCACAGGCCTGTCTAAAGAGTTAATGGTGCCAACTGATGATCAACAGTAAAAATTACAAATTTGTTCTCTTCCCAACAGGGAAAACAACCAACAATCACAAATGCAGTATTATCTGGTGTCATGGTTTTGTACTAACAAAATGTGGTTATAATGGAAGTCAATGTGGCAAAAACAGCCACCAACACTAAATTAGGGAGAGAAAAATAGAGTCCACAATAACTTTTTATATTGAAAATACGTCATTTTATGTTTTTCTTTCACCAAATCAGTGACATCATTTATTAATTTGGCAATTGACAAGTTAAAATCCTGTCATTTTCTAAACAATTTAGTAGTTTTGATCAGGACTGAGGTTGATTAACAGATTTATGCAAAAATGATTGAAAAAAAAATGTTTATCTGATGCATTTTTACAGCAGTTTAATTCAGGGGATGTTTTCATCCCAAACATAACAAAAGGGTAGTGAATTTGCTGTATTGCTACATTTTTTTTTTTTTAATTCAAGGCATTTTCTTAAAATATGTGTCAAAATACGATTTGTCACCAAAAATCATTCTGCTAGCTGAAACACAAAATGTTTTGGCCAAATTAATATACACAGTCACCCCAGAGTGGAAGAAAACATTCCCAACAGTACATGAGGGTTAAAAACAAAGGCTCTGAAAAGTGGTTCTCACTAGTGCTTCCATCCAACTACAGTTGAAATCAGAATTATTAGCCGCCATTTAAATTTTTTTTCTTTTTTAAATATTTCCCAAATGATGTTTACCAGAGCAAGGAAATTTTAACAGTATGTCTGATCATATTTGTTCTTCTAGAGAAAGTCTTATTTGTTTTATTTTGGCTAGAATAAAAGCAGTTTTTAATTTTTTAAAAACCATTTTAAGGTCAAAATTATTAGCCCCTTTAAGCTGCATTTTTTTCGATAGTCTACAGAACAAACCATCATTATACAATAACTTGCCTAATTACCCTATTCAGCCTAGTTAACCTAATTAAAATATTATTTACTGTCATCATGGCAAAGATAAAAGAAATCCGTTATTAGAAATGAGTTATTAAAACTATTATGTTTAGAAATGTGTTGAAAAAATCTTCTCTCCTTTAAACAGAAATTGGGGAAAAAAATAAACAGGGGGGCTAATAATTAAGGGGGGCGAATAATTCTGACTTCAACTGTATATTTATCAGGGTATATGTGGGGTCTTAAAAAGTCTTAAATTTAAAAAAAACTAATTTAAGGCTTAAAAAGTCTTAAATCCACTGAAATATTGTGTTGTAGGTCGTAAATCATTTTAAACGGTTTGTAATTTTCCTATGTCCATGTAAAGCTATACGCAATTGGGTATGAAATTTCATTCATAGTCTTAAAATATTATGTTTATTTAGGAACTGCATCACAATATGAAAAAAAATGGTAGCAGCTTCCGGTTCATGTGGACTTTTAAGAAATAGTTGATTTAAAAATGTTTATTCTGGCATAACAGTCTCAACTTTATGATATTTTGAATTTGCACATGCAGCAGAATGTTCATGCTGTCTATTTTCTGGCATCAGTGATGCCACTGCAGCATATCTTCTTATATTTTCACATGTCTTTCTTTATTTTCTTTATTTCTATCTTTCTTTCTTTCTATAGTGCTTTTACAATGTAGATTTGTGTCAAAGCAGCTTAACATAGAAGTTCTAGTAAATTGAAACTGTCAGTCCAGTTTTCAGAGTTGAAGTTCAGTTCAGTTCAGTTCATTGTGGTTTAATTTTCACTGCTGAAAGTTCAAACACTGAAGAGCAAATCCATCGATGTACAGCTCCACAAGTCCCAAACCAAGCAAGACAGTGGCGAGGAACAAACTTCACCAATTGACGAAAGTGAAAGAAAAAACCTTGAGAGAAACCTGGTTTATGGATTAACATCATTGGGATCACTCAGAAAGAGTTTTCGTATTTTTTCATAGATTTATTTGAGACATTCAATGAGACAAAGGTGGTATATGTCTCATGTCATCATTTACAACCATCCATTGTACATTCATCCATCAGTTGGTAAATAAATGATTTCGTGAAGGGTGAAATTAGCAAAAAAATACAGTCTTTTAATATACGTTCTCCAAAAACTCCCACAGAGGATTCCATATATGCAAGAAATCATCAGATCTCTCATGTAATCAGTGGTGGAAAGAGTACTGAAAAATCATACTTAAGTAAAAGTACCATTACTTGCCTAAAAATGTAGTGCAAGTAGAGTAAAAGTATCTGTTGTAAATATTACTCAAAGAATGAGTAAAAAGTAGCCCTTTCAAAAGTACTCAAGAGTAGTGAGTATTACGCTATAAAAAGCCGATGCATTTACATGTCATTTGTGGATGTGTGTGTAAACGTAACATTCTGAAGTGCATTTAGTTATTACCCAGCAGGCACACAACATCATAAGACGTTAATATTAGGTTAGATTTAGGTCGTGATGTCAGGTGACCAGAATTCAATGTCTAGCCAGCGTCTAAGGATAACGTTATTGTCCAATAACGAGGTCAAATGACGTTGATATTTGGTTGATTTTAGGTTGTGTTGGAATCTTAAACCAACGTAAAAGTGCCGATACTGCACTAAAAATGTACTCAAGGGAAAGTAAAAGTACACATTTTTAAAACTACTTAGTAAATAACAATTCCTGAGAAAAACTACTCAATTACAGAAGTCTGAGTATTTGTAATTTGTTACTTTACACCACTGCATGTAAGTCACAAGTCTTTTTTTAAGGTAAAAAGCTATCTGATTCAGTCACATATTGATGGAAAGAATGTTTAGTGCAGACCACAACAAAACAATACATTTTCTAGCAAGGTGAGTGCAAAGGAAACAGATTCAGAAAGAATTTTTAAATGAACAATATAAACATTGTCAGCCAATCAGAATCCATTTATTTATTAATTCATTCATTCATTCACACTGAAAGTCTCTTTAAACTGTTATTTTTATATTATTGCTGCAAAACCTCAGGAATCTTTATTTTTACATATAATATTATACAGAATAAGGGTGGCACGGTGGCTTAGTGGTAAGCACTGTTGCCTCACAGCAGGAAGTTCTCTGGTTCAAGTGCCAGATGGGTCAGTTGGCATTTCTGTGTGGAGTTTGAAGACTCTGCATGAGCTCTAATGTACTTAGTGCGCAGGCCGTATGAACCACTGTTTTCATCCTGTCATATGGAACTTAATTATAGTTATCCTAAAAGCAATTCTTTTTCATTAAAATGTGATCTTAGAATAGAGGATTACATTTTTTATAATTATATATTAGGTCAAATTAAAAGACAATTAGAGTCAGTTCATTATTTATTTATAGAATATGAAGACACTGATTTATGTAATTCATTACAAAAACAGAATCATCATAATTACACTGGCAATCATTCATTCATTCATTTTCTTGTCGGCTTTGTCCCTTGCGGGGTCGCCACAGCGGAATGAACTGCCAACTTATCCAGCACGATTTTACGCAGCGGATGCCCTTCCAGCCGCAACCCATCTCTGGGAACTTCCACACACACATTCACTACGGACAATTTAGCTTACCCAATTCACCTGTACTGCATGTCTTTGGACTGTGGGGGAAACCGGAGCACCCGGAGGAAACCCACGCGAACGCAGGGAGAACATGCAAACTCCACACAGAAACGCCAACTGACCCAGCCCAGCCAAGGTTCGAACCTGCGACCCAGCGACGTTCTTGCTGTGAGGCAACAGCACTACCTACTGCGCCACTGCGTTGCCCACTGGCAATCATGTTAACTTAATTATATATGTATATATATATATATATATATATATATATATATATATATATATATATATATATATATATATATATATATATATATATATATATATATATATATATATATATATATATATATATATATATATATATATATATATATATATATATATATATATATATATATATATATACAGTTGCAATCAGAATTATTGAACCCCCTTTGAATTTTTTTCTTTTCTTTTTTAAATATTTCCCAAATGATGTTTAACAGAACAAGGAAATTTTCACAGTATGTCTGATAATATTTTTTCTTCTGGAGAAAGTCTTATTTGTTTTATTTCGGCTAGAATAAAAGCAGTTTTTAAATTTTTAAAACCCATTTTAAGGTCAAAATTAATAACCTCTTTAAGCTATATATTTTTTCAATAGTTTACAGAACAATCCATCGTTATACAATAACTTGCCTAATTACCCTAACCTGCCTAGTTAACCTAATTAACCTAGTTAAGCCTTTAAATGTCACTTTAAGCTGTATAGAAGTGTCTTGAAAAATATCTAGTAAAATATTATTTACTGTCATCATGGCAAAGATAAAATAAATCAGTTATTAGAGATGAGTTATTAAAACTATTATGTTTAGAAATGTGTTGAAAAAATGTTCTCTCCGTTTAACAGAAACTGGGGAAAAAGTAAACAGGGGGGCTAATAAATCAGGGGGTTGAATAATTCTGATTGCAACTGTATACTGTATGTATATATATATAAAAACTATAACAAAGTCAAATTTATTGAAACTTTTGTTTGTGATAAACTTGATTTTAACTCAGTGCTAATCACTGAGCCATCCAATAAAAAAGACATAAGACAAAAAGACATTTAATGAATGAAGTCCAGTATGTGCATTAAATAAGTCATGTGATTTTGTTTTAACAAATCATGTGATGACAAAAATGTGTGCGATGGGATGGGATTAAGGGGGAGCTATTATGCCCCAAGATGTAAATTAAGCCTCTGATGTCCCTATGGTGTGTATGTGAATGTTGTGTTATGTTTCAACTCAAAATACCTGAAAAATAATTTGTGATAATTTACTAAAGTCACATTTATTGAGAGTTTTGTTTGTGATACACTTGATTTCAACTTATTTTTAACTCTCTTTAGCTTTACACTAGTCCAGATTAGGTTTGTGATCTCTAACCCAGAATAAAACCAACCCACCTTCTTGAGGGTGAAATCTCAGCGTTTGTTCAAACTAACCGCAAACTTAGCTGGATAAAAACCCAAACCGGCTTTGTGCAACTGGCCTTTCTTGATCTAATTGCACATGGACAGCTTGAACCTCGAAATGCAATATCATCTGATTGATCAAAACAAATTCAGCATTTTTGCTGATTGCTAATATTATATATATATATTCATTCATTCATTCATTTTCCTTCAGCTTAGTCCCTTTATTCATCAGGGGTTGCCACAGCGGAATTATCCACCGACTATTTTGACATATATGCAGCTATGCCCTTGAAACTGCAACCCAGTACTAGGAAAGTACGCACACTACGGCCAATTTACACCACCTGACAAAAGTCTTTGATCCCAGTTGTGAGAGCGACAAATAATAACTTGACTTCTAGTTGATCATTTGGAAAAGTGGCAGAAGGTAGATTTTGTACGCTAAATCATATGTTGAACTGCATCCCAATCATCACAAATACTGCAGAAGACCTACTGGAACAGTCATGGACCCAAGATTCTCAGAGAAATCAGTCAAGTTTGGTGAAGGAAAAATCATGGTTTGGCTTTACATTCAGTATGGGGGCGTGCGAGAGATCTGCAGAGTGGATGGAAACATCAACAGCCTGAGGTATCAAGACATTTGTGCTGAATTTACATTGCAAACCACAGGACAGGACAAATTCTTCAGCAGGATATTCTCATACTTCAGCCTCCACATCAAAGTTCCTGAAAGCAACAAAGGTCAAGGTGCTCCAGGATTGGCCAGCCCAGTCACCAGACATGAACATTATTGAGCATGTCTGGGGTAAGATGAAGGAGGCATTGAAAATAAATCCAAAAAATCTTGATGAACTCTGGGAGTCCTGCAAGAACACTTTCTTTGCCATTCCAGATGACTTTATACATATAGTGATTTGAGTCATTGCAGAGATGTATGGATGCAGTCCTCCAAGCTCATGGGAGTCATACATAATATTCATTCTCTTTCCAATGCACCATGACTTTATATTCTATACTGTACATTATTTCTGTTAAGTGACAAGACTTTTGTCTAAGCAAAGTCAGATCTTACTGTCCTAATTAAATAATTAAAAATCAAAGCATGATCATATTTTATTTTGGTAAAATAAGTGTAATCTAGAGGCCTTTGCCTTTCATATAAGCCACTTCTGATACCAACTGATCAATTAGAAGTCAAGTTAATATTTGTTGCTCCTAAAACTTGCATAGGCAGCAAGACTTTTGTTAAAATAATGATATAATAAAATGTTGATAAATGATATATTAAATTATAATAATATAATTTAAATCATTATTATTTATATATTTAAATGTATTCATGTAATGACAAAGCTGAACTTTCAGCAGCCATTTCTCCAGTCTTCGCTGTCACATATAGTCTTTCAGAATATTCTGATTTGGAGATAAAGAAATGCTTTTCATTATTAATGTTAAAATGATAATGCTGCTTAATCATTTTGTGTAAACAGTTAAATATTTTTCCAGGAGTCTCTATAAGTAGTTAAACAAAACAGCTATTATTGGAACATTATGTAAATAAAAAAAACATCTTTACTGTCACTTTTAAAACGATTTATTAACTATTTAAAACTATTAATTTGTTTATGTAAAAAATACTGATCCTAGACTATTTGTGTAGTTTATGTAAAATATGATTATGTAAAAAAAAGCATTTTTTACATAAGTTCAGAAACAACACCAGGAGGTGAGAAGCTAAAAAGTTCCAAACAAAAGACGCCACGTTAGTAAAAGCGTCTTGAAATGTGCTGAACTCATTCCACTCACTCAAACACATGTTGTTGGAGGTTTCAGGAAGAATTCTTGGCAGGGCTGGAATGGAACCGCTGATCCAGTTTCCGCGTCTTATGACAAGCCGCGCGCATGGTTCAATCCATCCGGATCGTTCTCCTGGATTTCCTGGCGCTTCCTCCTCCTGCCCTTTAGTTACATTGTATCTCCCTTACAGAAAGGAGCGAGGGATCTAGGACTCAACTCAAGGGAAAAAAATGAATGAATATACTTGAAAATGGACGTGCCGGGATGTTGGATTTATCGTCTTGGAGTTTAGGAAAGACGCATTTGACGAAAGCTTTGAGATTTAGATCCTGCAATGCCAGTTTCAAGGCAGTGTTTCCATTTCTAAACGGGATCTTTAGGAGTGTGATGGCTGCTGGCCTTCCCTTTCTCTAGTTGCTTGGATGTGTTGGAAAGTGCTCCGCTTTGGGATCATTTCTGGAATTCCGTAGGCAAATCCAGAGGCCTTTCCACCTTCCTCTATGGAATGTACATAAGTATTCTCTGGATAGGGGTTCGCGTGCGGGGTAAGTGGCGCTTGGATTAATGCATTTTCTTTTGTGTGTGTGTGTGTGTGTATATGTGTGCGTGTGTGTGAATGTATGTATATGTATGGTGTGTGTGTGTGGGTAGGGGGTGGTGTTTTATTGGTGCAGATGGAGATTGGAGGTGCTTTAGCCCGTTAGCTTAGCTCGGTTGTCATGGCTCACACATGCTTTGACCATCTTAGCGAGTCATTTCCTTAAGAGCAGCACGGACCAATGCGTTTGAACCGCGCGTTAGGTGCGGCGAATCGAACAACGAGTGCCCGTTTAATCGATTACACCAAGAATATTCATTTATTTCTTACCGAGTGTGAGAATTAACAAACACACCGACTTTAAAAACAGCACTGGCTTGTTTATGCCAGAGTTGCAGTTTTCTGTGGAAGAGCTCGAGTCTGTTATGAATGTCAAAGGATGTGTGAGTATCAGGAGATTCAGAGTGAATCACTGCTTTCAAGCACAGAACTCACTCCAAGACTCCATAACAGTCACTCGTCTTCAGAGCAGCACCACATATTAACAAAAGATACCATGGTATTACAATGAATATTTGGACACGCTACCTTGGTTATATGTTTTTACGACGTGAACCATGATAATATCATGTTTTGAACAAGTACTTCGATATACCATTGCACAATCCCAAAGTAGGCTACTAAGTTAATAACCTTTTATGCCATATTTTGAATATACATTCTTGCTTAATTGGCCTATGGGTTTAAAAAAATAATTGAATGATTCTATAAGGTTTACCACTGTCTATGGTGGTTAAGCTATATAGCTAATCTACACTGTCTTTCACTTATTCTCCTAAAAATGCTTGTTTTTATTCACATAAAGGCTAGAGCTGCACAATTTTATGTGAGCATTGCAATAGATTGAGGTAAAGTTGGTTTTATATTAGCATTTTCTTCTTAATATCATTTCAGAAAAGTATTATTTGCAAATTCTAAATAGTGAAATTATATTAGCAGCCAATGAATAGCAAAGTACAACATTGTTCAGTCAATTAAATAGTGCTAATGTTGTTTTCAAGTCATATTTACAAATGATTTCAGACCCTATATTCAAAGTAACGTAGTAGATAATTTAGGGAACGTTAAATTAAGGAATGTGCAAATATAAAACCAGCTTTACCTCAATTCGCAATAGTCTTATCACAGGATATACTGTATGCAATGTTGAGTTTGTGTTATAATTTATTATTTGCATGTGTATTTGATGCCTGTGATTTGTATAATAATTTTAAAAGCATTTAGGTATAAGAAACTGTACCATTTGTGACCCTAATTATCATTAATTTTATTGAATTATTTTATTTTTATCATTTAGTTACTGTACTTGAATATCGTTAGACTAGGAAAATCATAAAACGCTTTATTTCAATTGTATATTTTTTTCGATTGTATTTATAGATTGTTATGCGTGAAAATACATGCAAATACAGAAATGAACTGCAACAAAAATATGTCGGGGGACCCCAAAAAGTTTATAATTTGTTTATTAGATTTTATGGAGATGCAAATAGTAAACATAAATTCATCGATCTCTGACTAAACACGTGCATGAAAATACTCACAACACATGCAAATAGAGAAACGCATTGCAAATAGCACAGACAACAATGAAAATGTGTCGAGGATAGGCATGAGCTGGTACAAGATTCTGATGGTATGATAACCTTGGATAAAAATATCACGATATTTGTGATTGCTGCTCTGAAATATATTCTATTTAAATGTCTGGGTAAAAAACAAAATCTTTTTTTTCCCATTGAACACAATATATTTTATTTTGAGAAACATTTAAAATAGTTTGAAGCAGAAAACATGTCAAGCTAAGTAATTCAAATGAGTCATTGACTTCTGCTGTCTTCATTACTTTCAAAAACACAGATTTCTTTACAATTTAAAACGACTATCTTTAATCTTGGATATCTTTCCTGCCTGAGATACTGTTTTTATAATAAAAAAAAAATCTTAAATATACTATAGGAACGGTATAGCAGAAAATTTTGGTGGTTTTAAAACCTTGACTTTTCCAAACCGCGGTATACCTTGAAAACGGTTATCATCCCATGCCTAGTCGGGGACCCCAAAATTTTATAGATTGTTTATTAGATTTTATGGAGATGCACTCCCACTGCAAAATCATCTGACATAATCAATCTAACATTATAAATTCTTCCCAAATACAGATATTAAGTCATCTGGTGAAATTGTATTTATATCGCAATATATTGCAGAATAAAAATAAATATCGCAATGTTAGATCCAATATTGTGCAGTCCTAGTGTACACTAACTCTAAAATTTTAAAGACTTTAAGGTGAGATGGAAATTATTTGTTGTTGCAGGCAAATTTAATTTTTACCACAGATTTACGGCCAAATTTTCAAATTAATGTTAATGTGGTACAACGTTCACAATGTTGTGTTGTACCATTATATCACCATAGTATCATATTAACACCATTGTATTCTTGGCCCTGGTATTGACTATTCAGTCATTCAGTACCTTCAATTTGCTTTTCAGCTGAGAGTTATTGTGCACTATTCCATTTTTGTGTGATTTTGAATGGAAATCACGTACATTTGGCTGATTGTATCATTTTTAAAAACTCTCCATGATATCATTTAGCTCTCAAATGAATAAAGCAGAAAAATAAAACATTTCTTAGAAAGTTAAAATCCGAAATCTGACTTTTGTGATATTTGAAAGAAGTGAAATGTAAAAACTCCATATAATACAACTTTCAGCAGTCACTCATTTTTAGAGCAGCACCATACACTGTGACCAAAAGGTAATACCATGCATTTGTGGATATGCTACTGTGATAACTTCATGTATTTTGTATGCAGGTTACAATAATATCATGTTTTTTGAGCAAGTACTTTGCTATTCCTTCCAAGTACTTTCTAGTACATTGTAAATGCAGTAATATAATCAAACAATCATGGTATTGACATTTTATGCCATGTTTTCCCAGTGTTCCAAAAAAAACGATTCTGCTTGGTTCATCACTGTTGATTTGCTTTATGATTATTAGCTCTGTAACTAACCAACACTGCTTTTCCTTTAATAAAAACAGTAGCATTTAGTATCGCTTTTACTCAGGGCTGGGCCGATAAATGATATTATTTTGAATCGCGATACAATTTATGTCAATAACAATGATAAGCTCTGGACTTTTTTACTCTGTATTGATCTAAGAGCCAAGTAGCATCAGAATTGTGCAACAATGGGAATCTAAAAGTGTGTTGATATTGTCCTACTTTACGGACAGTCTGGGAGTGGCTTTTTTTACTCTCTTTTCCCCCAAATGTCTCTTATTTACTATATTTCTATGCTACCTCTTGACTGACCTGTCATCCCCTGAAATGTGTGATGTTTGTGTATGGTCGGAGGGGTCCAGTTTTGCTGCATGTAACAGTGTTGTAACAAATAAAGGCTCTTCAACATATTAGAGATGTATTGAATTTCGGCCACTGAAAATGTATCAGTTGAAAATATGTTATGCCAGTTAATGGACCCTCTCATTTTTATGGCTTCAGTCATTGTTGGGGTACTCTTTTAAATCTGGAAGCATTAACAACTTGTATAGAAATATATATCGTTATTGTTCAATATGGAAAATAATTATCGAGATTGCATTTTTGCCAAATCGCCCAGCACTACCTTTACGTCACTACAGGTTTAAAACACTTAACTTTCTAAAAAAAATCATTACCCTGGCTCTCTGTGTTAATAAAATTGGGTTGATGTCTATAAACACTATCATGTAGAGGTATGACATCCTTTTAAATGCATTGGTCATGTAAGTATATTGGTATGTTAATATGATCTATGGTTATTCAGACCTATAGTACTGCCAAAGCTCAAGGAGGCTATTGTGTCTGAATGGAAATGGAGAGCATTTGTCCTCTTTAAAACACCAATATCTTGGTGTGAACAAGTACTTTAGTGTTGTAAGTATGTTGTAGTACACTATAAAGTTACAATGGAAATGTTATCATATATCAAAGTACCATGGTATTAACATTACGTGCCATCTTTCACTTAATTTTCCATGTGGTTCTGGATTATTTAATAATTCCACTAGGTGTATCACTGTTTTTATTAAGTAGAGGCCAAATGTGTTATCAATTTTCACTGTCTGGCATCCATCTACATAAAAAAACAAGTTTACTCTTCACCTTTATCATTCCATTGTAATTTTGTATCAAAACCCAATTATATGATTGTTTAAGCCTACATTGAGTATGATTTGTTGTTACAGGCTAAATTTCATTTTTACCACAGATTTACTTCAATCCACTTAAATATTTATTCTGCATTGTTAATGTACGTTTTTTTTAGGAATTGTGTACCATTGCACATATTAAATCTATGGCAGTCTTTTACACATCTTGGCAATGTAAATAAATTGGTATGCCAATGATCTGTGGCTATTCAGTCCCATAGTACAATCAAAGAACTTTATAGTTGAGGGAACCTATTGTGCACTAATTCAGTGTCTGTGTGTGAAAGGAAATGAACTTTTTGTATCGTTTGCAAGAAATCTGAATGTAGTCTCAAATGAAGAAAGCATAAAAAAGTGCTCACTATATTTTAATAAAGAACCACCTATTAGAAGAAAACCCAAACGTTGTAATCTTAGAAAGAAGTTAAATGTAATTTAATAAACAGTCAATGTTAGACTGATTGAACTCACTGACATACCCAAAATATGTTGAAGATGTTTCTGAAAATCCATTTAATGAGCACTTTTGCTGTGCACTTGGAGCATTTTGACATTAGAGTTTGGTTTGTTTGGCTAGTAAATGAACACCGTTTTCTGAACTCTGATGGCGATCTGCAAAACATGGTCGAGACCACCTGATAGGGGTAGTTTTATTTACGAAGTGCGCTGTATTTTCTTACAATGCAAGCAAATTAATAAATTTCAACATTTTCTAGGAAGGCAAACAATTTAATAAAATGCGCTGCATTCTCTCAGCGCAAACAATTTATGAAACACGCTGCATTCTCTCACAGCGCAAACAATTGACGAAACGTGATGCATTTTCTCACAATGCAAACAAATTAGAATACGCTCTGCATTTTCTCACAACGCAAACAATTGACGAAACGTGATGCATTTTCTCACAATGCAAACAAATTAGAATACGCTTTGCATTTTCTCACAACGCAAACAATTGACGAAATGTGCTGCATTTTCTCACAATGCAAACAAATTAATAATACGCTCTGCATTCTCTCACAAAGCAAACAATTTACGAAACGTGCTGCATTTTCTCACAGCGCAAACAATTAGCACAGAACACAACAGATCCCGTACAACTTCACTAAGCAATAGTCATGGCATATCGGTGTCCGTCACGTTTTAGGGTCCCCTTGAAACATTTCCATTGTGTTCCGATGTTTTTGCAAGTATTGTAAGAAAATGCAGCGCGTTTTCTTAAATTGTTTGCGCTGTGAGAAAATTCAGTGTGTTTTAATAATTTGTTTGCGTTGGGTAAAAAAGTGCAGCTATATATATATATATGAAGAGTTCAGATGCAAAACCTCTAAATCCATCAAACCTCTTTTCTTGTAAAGAACATTTTTTATCAGGCTCCTCTGATTAGGTTCAGAAGTTTAATTTTATATGTAATGAGAAGGTTATTATCTAGTAAATAAAATACCTTTTTTTCATAAATGTCACTTTAGACAATTCTTAGGTTTTTAACAAATTAGATTTTCTTTTGCGTCTAAACCAGCTAAATCCACGTCTGCTTTGTTTGCAAAAACCTCTAAATTCACCTAATAGGACATGACAGTGTAATTAGTTGAAAATCACCAAAGATGCAATTATAAATTATTTTACCAAATATAAAACACATTACACAAACCACCTATAATTAAAAATACATCTGTCAAGTAAGTGGCAGTAAATTCTGCTGTGGTAAACCAGGGAAACGCAGAAGGAAAATGAATGAATGAAATCTGTCAAGTGCATTAATCAATAACATTAAAACTGACATTAATTAAATCTTAACAATCAGTTGTCATTTCTGATATTTGGGATTTAGAAATAACGTAAGTTGAACATTGTAAACATTGTAAACTAAGCTTGGTAGATTCAAATATTGTAGTGTAAAAACATTGTGAAACATCAATACCTGTGCATTGTCCATTAATATAAAAAGCTTACCAGACGTATAGGTAATATGAAGTAGGCTAATATAAATGTATAGTTTTATACATTATATTTATCTTTTAAAAAATAGCTTACATTAGCAGATAAATCACAAGGTGGGCCTACTGGGCAGAAAGGGAATGTCCCTCAGACAATTTTAGAAGCTGTCATTCATTCATTCTCACCATACTCAAGGTCTTGGTCTCCTTTTCGTCTCATTTATCCTTATAGCATCCATGCGGGATAAAAGAACAGCATCTTAACTCTGTCTTTCGTGAAACGGTGTTGCCGTTTAATGTATAGTAAATCGGACTCATTCAAAGTAGCGTCGCTGCGCAAACAAACGTTATGAATGCATGCCACACTTCTGACTGTACATTGTGTTTTCTTTTTCTTATAATGCACAGAGTTTTGAGGTAAGGGACGTTTTTATTTGCCATTCACTGACAGTCAGACAGGCTTTTCCAGTTCATCAAAGTCCGTCTTTTAAAATCGAAATCAGAATAAAACAGTCTCCTCATAAATGCCGGCGTATCAGCGCGCTGCTACATTGAAAACATATGATTCAATTCGTGCCTTCTGATTGGGTCTCGGGAAATAGCGGCTTTTGCTGTCAAAGGCAAGTTGCGTTTAGTGGCTTTTGCATACAAACTGTTATTTCTGAATGACGCTGCGATTTGGATGATTTAAAGCAACTCTATTTGTTGAACATGTAGTATGTGGCTAAAGCATTCACTCAATGTCATTAGCTCATTTTTGGCGGAAGAGACGTTTAGCGGTTTTTGCATCTGAACTCTTCATATATATGTATGTTTATATATATATATATACAGTGAGTGCAAAATTATTAGGCAAGTTGTATTTTTGAGGATTCATTTTATTATTGAACAACAACCATGTTCTCAATGAACCCAAAAAACTCATTAATATCAAAGCTGAATATTTTTGGAAGTAGTTTTTAGTTTGTTTTTAGATTTAGCTATTTTAGGAGGATATCTGTGTATGCAGGTGACTATTACTATGCATAATTATTAGGCAACTTAACAAAAAACAAATATATACCAATTTCAATTATTTAATTTCACCAGTGAAACCAATATAACATCTCAACATTCACAAATATACATTTCTGACATTCAAAAACAAAACAAAAACAAATCAGTGACCAATATAGCCACCTTTCTTTGCAAGGACACTCAAAAAGCCTGCCATCCATGGATTCTGTCAGTGTTTTGATCTGTTCACCATCAACATTGTGTGCAGCAGCAACCACAGCCTCCCAGACACTGTTCAGACAGGTGTACTGTTTTCCCTCCTTGTAAATCTCACATTTGATGATGGACCACAGGTTCTCTATGGGGTTCAGATCAGGTGTAAAAGGACGCCATGTCATTAGTTTTTCTTCTTTTAGACCATTTCTTGCCAGCCACACTGTGGAGTACTTGGACGCGTGTGATGGAGCATTGTCCTGCATGAAAATCATGTTTTTCTTGAAGGATCCAGACTTCTTCCTGTACCACTGCATGAAGGTGTCTTCCAGAAACTGGCAGTAGGACTGGGAGTTGAGCTTGACTCCATCCTCAACCCAAAAAGGCCCCACAAGCTCATTTTTGATGATACCAGCCCAAACCAGTACTCCACCTCCACCTTGCTGGCGTCGGAGTCGGACTGGAGCTCTCTGCCCTTTACCGATCCAGCCACGGGCCCATCAAGAGTCACTCTCATTTCATCAGTCCATAAAACCTTAGAAAAATCAGTCTTGAGATATTTCTTGGCCCAGTCTTGACGTTTCAGCTTGTGTGTCTTGTTCAGTGGTGGTCGTTTTTCAGCCTTTCTTACCTTGGCCATGTCTCTGAGTATTGCACACCTTGTGCTTTTGGGCACTCCAGTGATGTTGCAGCTCTGAAATATGTCAAAACTGGTGGCAAGTGGCATCTTGGTAGCTGCACGCTTGACTTTTCTCAGTTCATGGGCAGTTATTTTCCGCCTTGGTTTTTGGTTTGGTTTTTCCACACGCTTGCGACCCTGTTGGCTATTTTGAATGAAACGATTGATTGTTCGATGATCACGCCTCAGATGCTTGGCAATTTTAAGAGTGCTGCATCCCTCTGCAAGATATCTCACTATTTTTGACTTTTCGGAGCCTGTCAAGTCCTTCTTTTGACCCATTTTGCCAAAGGAAAGGAAGTTGCCTAATAATTATGCACACCTGATATAGGGTGTTGATGTCATTAGACCACACCCCTTCTCATTACAGAGATGCACATCACCTTATATGCTTAATTGGTAGTAGGCTTTCAAGCCTATACAGCTTGGAGTAAGACAACATGCATAAAGAGGATGATGTGGTCAAAATACTCATTTGCCTAATAATTCTGCACTCCCTGTATATATATATATATATATATATATATATATATATATATATATATATATATATATATATATATATATATATATATATATATATACAGTTGAAGTCAGAATTATTAGCCCCCCTGAATTATTCTATATATATATATAATTTTTTTTTTTTTATAAATGTGTATGCATTGTGAGGATTTGCAGCATGTGTGCTGTCAAACGGATGAAGATCTTTTCTTAATTTGCTGCCATTTTTTTTTAATTGCATATGATTTCTTAAATTACAGCACATTAAGCTCTCTAGGCCACTGTAATATAAGATGAATTTAAACAAACTAATTAAGTTTAACATTGCTAAATTTAATTTGTTTGTTTAAATTCAGGCCGTAACAGTTGTTTGCAACCAGTTACCTTAAAAAAAAAGTGTAAATCCAATTAGATGTTTTTTTTGTGTACAAATTAGCTACTTTCCTGACGATACACCTAAATAGTTACATTTTTCTTGTGAAATCGGGCTGTGTAAAAAAAAAAAAAAAATACAGACAAATTCTACTTTCAGTAACAATAACTTTTATCATTAATAAAGTTGTAGAGAACTTGTGTGAAGATGAGCTGGCAGTCAGCCGGAGGGTGAACCTATTACCTGTGTCTCATACAGATTTTTTTCCTTCTTTTAGCTCTTTAGTAGGGTTGAGTTTTGTCTGCAGGCCAGAGCTAGATACTTTCCATACTTTACACTCCAAAATAATTTTGATCAGCTTTGCTCTGGATTGTGTTTTAAGTCCATATAATATGGTGCTTGTGTCACAAGCAAGCTTTGATATTGAAAGATCTTGTGTTAGGATAGTCTTGAAAAATCAATAGGTCTGAGCCGATGGGAGCGTAGAGCTGGAAAAGAGATGTATTGCCATTGCTGTATGTTTGTGAATGCTTAGAAAGATCCATACACTCGTTATGAATTTACTGTTGTGTCACCGCTCAAGCAGTGCACATCATTCATTTCAGCATTCAATCCCTGTTACCTTTTACAAGTGGTCTGTTGTGCACTTTTGTGAGGAGTTATTTTTCTAATGCAGATTAATGTGATTCTTTATCTGCTTGTAAATTCTTGTTGGTTTTTGGCATTGATAGGGCTGATGTTTAGCGTTTTATTTGATGTTATTTTTATTGGCAGTGTAAGATTAGCCATAGCGTATGCCAGAACAGCAATCAGTTCCAGAGAACTATTATGAATCTGCTCCAAACAATATTCCAGCATTTAATCAGAGTTTTCACACAGTAAATGTTTGTTTTTTTTTTAAAGAAAAGTGAATTATATATATTATCATTACTGTATTATGTTTGTATATTATTCCTGGTGCTCATTATTGAAAAACTGGTTGGTGTTTCTTATACTTTTTTCCAGCTACTTGAATTTGACAACTATGGCTTTTTGCTTCAAGTGATAGTTAAAATTTAATTTGATTATAAAATTGTATGACGTAAATATGTAAGAACATATAATCAGACAATTACCTGTATTTCTAACCCTATTTAAATAAGATTTAAATGTAAAATAATGATAATTATTGCTCAGAAACGGTCCAAATTTAAGAAACCTACAAATTTATAAGAAAGGAACTTAAATAATTGTAGTTTCATAGAAAATAAAAGAGTGATTATCTTTCCTTTATTGATATTATGCTGTGTTCACACCAGATGTGGAACGCGAGAATGAATCACGCTATTCGTATGTAAATAGATGTGTGAACATTTTGCATTTACTCGCTTCATTCACGCTTCAAATCCACTTCATTTGTGTTAAATTCACTTCACAATAGTCCTGGATTTGCGTCATGGGCAGGGCTTCTGTCTGCCCGGTAACTCTAGCTTCTTTGCTAAATGGCTAATATGGATTTTATTGAGAAAATAGTTGTGTTTATGGGCTTTATGAAGGCTGAAAAACAGCTTTGATTCATTGGAGCCGTGTCTTAGTGCACTAGATCCATTCTGAGGTGCACCCAGCTCTGTGAGTTCTTCAACTCCTCCAGAAACTATACCTGGATGATGGAGGCTTTACAGCGTTACTTCTGACTGAGCCAAGCCCAGTTTGATGAACTGTTGTCAGGTGTTGGTCGGAGGATTTTCACCCAGGACAGCAACAACAGGCGCTATGTCATAATCATGCCCCTACAAGCTCCTGATTGGTTAACGCGGTGCGAATGTCTGCTGAAGTTCAGATTTTCCAACTCGAGCAATTCGCGTGAATCATGTCATTCGCGCTGCCTCATTCGGGAGTATCGCAGTACAGGATGTCTATTTGCATCTTTGCATTGACTTAACATGTAAATCACTCGCGCTTGACGCTTCATTCATGTCTGGTTGGAACGCAGCATCAGGGCTAGGGTTGGACGATGTTGACCAATTTGTCATCGTACGATGTCTGATGTAAAACATCGCGATGGACGATGGCATCGTCTTCATAGGCGGAGGTGAAGAAATTATTTATGAATAATTAATTAATTAATAACGAATTAATTATTTGTAGCCTACCGTTTCAACAACCTGGCCCGCATGGTCTTGTTTTACTCATAGCCAAATCATAAATAAATAAAGAGAAGTTACACACAAATTACCACCTGACAATCACTTTTTCCGCGGGACTCTGGTATGAGTAGGCAGAGTGATCTGTGTCAGTCAGGGCCGGCGCATCCATAAAGGCAACCTAGGCAGCAGAGCAGTCAGGATGGCGTCCACGGCGCGTCACCCCACCCCCCACCCCCCATAAAGATCACAGATCAACCGTGATCTGTTATACCCCTGGTTACGATTATCATGCCATCGATTTGGTTCAGTTTGATATCTCGGTGCATCACAATGCATTGACGATGCTTTTCAGACACTATTTTATATGTTACTTCACAGCACAAGAGAAATGTATAAATATATTTATATTTATATAATATTTGTAATAGAATTTTGTCCTTTAATACAAGCAGTCAGATATATGAACTGTACCTTTAAGAACTCAAGTACATGCACAGAACAACATGAGCATTTACACCAAATAAACAAATGTAAATATACATTTCCGCTAGCGTACTGAGCCTTGTCAAGCGAGTTCTTACACCCCTATGATTGGTCACACGCTCAACAGAAAGGGCTGCGATTGGCTCTAATGATCTGCCGCTGTTCACTGATGATAAATACTGAAAAACGGCAGCGGAGATCACAGCTGATCCATGATAGACGCGCTCTGCAGACACACGCTCGTGTCTGTATCCAGAAGTAATGCTGTAACAGCCAAGAGGAGCCAGCAGGTCACAGGTCCACAGGGAGAGAGAGAGAGAAAGTGAAATGGAGTTTACTTTCATTTTCTCAATCGCAGTGAAATAGGGGCTTCTGCTGTTCAATGTCAGTGAAAGACTGTCCAGCAAACACACAAGCAGTGAAATGTGCAGAGTTTCTGCGTTTTTAAGTAGTTAAAGTGTTTAAATACTCGCGCTCGCCTCCCTTGCTATAGTAAGCTACCGCAACATATCGCATATGAGACAAATGACGTCAGTACATAATAACCGGTTATGATTATTACTGAACTGATACCGAATTGTCCTCGTCTGCATCGTGGTGCACCGAAGAAACAATAATTTTGACACCCCTATTATAAAGGGCTCCAATTTTGCCCATTTAACCATATGTAAAATAAGTTTTTTGTATCTCCAGAATGTGTTTGTGAAGTTTCAAGTCAAATAACCCATCAGATCGTTAATAATACCTTGTTGAAAAAGTACATTTTTGGGTCAGAAGGAATTGTAGCTGCTTTTGCGCCTGTGCCTTTAAAAATGAGCGGTTTCTCGCTGCCAACTCAAAATAGATTCTCCTTGCCCACCTTTGGGACATTTCAGAAAAGTATAATCCAAGTCGGATGTCAGGATAAACACAGCAAAAAAGACAGAAAGCAACTCAGACATGATACCACAGTCAAAAATCCCACTGTAAAGTGAATGAGCCACACACAAATGCAGTTATAATGTTCGCTGTTTGCGCACACACACAAAGACATGCTCACCTTTAACACGTTGTACTCTTTTTGCTCATATTCTCATGGCAAATGTGACAGGATGCCCATCAAATGGTTAAGTATACTGGTGTACAAATAAACCTGAGTAACGTCCAAAAACTTAGACTCCTGTTGTGTGATTGAAGAATCCTTGTTTATACTTGTGTACACTTTGCAATGATGCTGATGCTCACAGAGAGTTGGAACAGATCTTTTAATCTTAAACATCTTTGCAAATCCTGTCATGAGGACATGTTTATACATGTTACTACGGAGACATGTTAATACTCTCCTGTCAATCAACAACAGTGTGTGGGGAAGGGGTTTGGATCCTATTTTAACGTCAGAAGATTAAAAAAAATGTGGACACAATATACCTGCACACAATTCTGTTCAAACGTTAATTTTGCATGATAGGTGCCCTAAAATTGTTGCATATGTGAAAATAAATCAGGAAGAAGTGTTTTGAGTATCCTTAAAGCATTAGCATAGTTATGCTCAGTTTCCAAAAGCAATGCATTGGTTTTCATGTATCTCCTGTAGGCTAATATAATTGTGTACTAGTGAGGCTAAAAAATGTAATTATAGTTGAAGATATGCTTAACTCATATTTTCTAAAGATTTATACTGAGATTCCTGATGCCCAAATACTCATGTCATGTTTAAATAGCAGCATATTGAATACACCGTCCATCTCCGGGACTTTTAAAGGGATCAAACAGGATTTTTCACATGAAACCGCAGTGCACAGGTTAGCTACAGATGTTGGAAACTGACTTTGACCCCTTTGACTGTTTGTTCCAGCAGAACAGCTGCAGTCTTTAGATCTGCCCACTGTGAAAGAATGACCATCTGGGATTATGTAGAGTACGCATGGTCGTCAGAAGATGGCTCGTCAGTTAAAGAATCAATACAAAGTTTTGTGTCTTGTTCTCGGTGGGCTATTGTCATTTACAAGGCACAGTTACAGGGTGTCAATGGCTCTGTTGCAGTAGAAAAAACTAATCTTTGTAAGTACTGACAATGTTGAGAGAGTTTGAAGGCATAAATAATTTACTTATCCTCAAGTGGTTCCAAACCTTTGAGTTTCTTTTTTCTGTTAAACACAAATATATTTTGATGAAAGCTGCAAATCTGTAACTTTGACTTGAAATACTATGGGAGTCAATAGTTACACTTAAAAAGGTTTGTGACTAGTGAAGGGCTGGCAAATTATATCAGAATTTTCTTTTTTGGGTGAACTATCCCTTTTTAACAAGCTTTTGATTTAGTGTGATATGGCTGCTACATTTCCATTATTTATGTTGGCTAATTTGAGCTATTGTTTATTGTTTTAATAATAGTTTTTGTTAAAATAGTTTTTTTTTTCATTTAAGCAAATAATAATGATCATTTTTAAAACATATAACAATTTATATGATAGCCTTCTAGCATTATTATGAAATAAGCACAGCATTTATAACATATACACGACCTGACAAAAGTCTTGTCGTTGATCCCAGTTGTAAGAGCAACAAATAATAACTTGACTTCTAGTTGATCATTTGGAAAAGTGGCAGAAGGCAGATTTTTCCGCTGAATCATCTGTTGAACTGCATCCCAATCATCACAAATACTGCAGAAGACCTACTGGAACCCGCATGGACCAAAGATTCTCATAGAAATCAGTCAAGTTTGGTGAAGGAAATATCATGGTTAGGAGTTACATTCAGTATGGGGGCGTGCGAGAGATCTGCAGAGTGGATGGAAACATCAACAGCCTGAAGGCTCATACACACCAGGATGCTTTTTGTTTGGATTTATTGTCAGTGTTTTTCGAGACATTTTTCCGGATTCAAACCAAAGCGATTTTCACTGGGGTCGAGCAGAAGAGTATGCAAAATCACTCCTTGACATTAGATGGCGCTACACAACTTTAAGCTTCTGACACCCGCTTGTAACACAGAAGAAGAAGACAGAAAGTTGACACGCTTGTTGTTAAAGGTACTGGCGATTTGAACAAGCATGGATGGTTCAAGTAACAGCTCCAGCTCTAGCGATGATTATGGTACACCAGTGCAATAAGCAGCTCCACGTTCATATCGCCTTTGGGCACTTTGCACTTGAGAACCTCCAAGTGCTGTTTACTGTAACTTCAGCAGCTCCGTGCAAGTGAAAAAAAGTGCCTGGTTGGTGGAGAAGGTTTTGACCGCCGTCAAAACAAAAAAAACGGCGCTTTTACGCCTGTCGTTTTGCACGTTAGTGTGCACAATCACATTGCCACCCTTTATTTAGTCACGAGGCGTTAAACATCGACGGAAAACACGAGCAAAAAGCATCCCGGTATGCTCGGGCCTTAAGGTATCAAGACATTTGTGCTGCCCATTATATTACAAACCACAGGAGATGGCAAATTCTTCAGGAGGATAGCGGCCCTTCTTATACTTTAACCTAAGGCTGCACGATTCTGGCTAAAATGTGAACAGCGTATTTTTTTATATATTTTTTTTTCCGTTGCTTAAAATCAAGATCAGGATTTTCTCACGATTCTGTAAATGTAAAATAAAGTTTATTATTAGTAGGCTATTATTATTGTTAATTCTCAAACATATGGTAAAACAACGATACTAAAATCAGGCCTATCTGTAGGTCTACTGTTGCTTAAAATGCAAAATTTTGTATAGTCATTATGGTGGACTTGAACAGACTTTCAGTATGTCCTGTTTGTTAATTCACAGTAAAATGATGACATCAGAATACAACTGTTCATAATTATAAAGTTGAATTATTATGTTTGACACATATGCTTGTCATTTGTCATTGACAACATTATTAGACCATTTGTTTTTACTGGTAAAATGAGACATCTGTCATTATCAGATTCCTTCTTGCATTATATTCAGCATTATATAGGCTAGAGTAGTTATACTGACACTGTCAAACATGTATTCTCATGCACAACACTTTGTGTTAGCTATGAAAGAAAAAAGATACTAAATGCTTGTCGTAATCATAACTGTAAAATGTGTTATGATCATTTAAATGATGTGCGCACCGGCTTCACATTCACTTTTGAGTGCGGCTCATGGCTGCCGTCACTCTGAAAAAAAAAAAACACACATGCGAATCATTCTTTCAGTGCTGCTCTCAAACAATCTCTGTGCAACAAACTGTATGTTATTTACAACTTCATTACCTGTTATTCACAGCCATATGCAGGTTCTGTTCACTAAAGTAGGCATCATTGGCGTGCACGTGTGCGTTCTCGATAGTAAACAAACAGCTCGCAGTCAGCTCAAGTGTGATTTCGCGGCCGCGAATACATCATTACATTTAGACAGAAATGACATTTCTGGGTTAATTATACCTTCTATATACAGTATGTGACACTTTTAACACCATTTGAAGGTGTCAGTGTTGCTGTGCAGACTTTAAGCTTCTCTCCTGACCTTGAAAATAATTGGCTGAATCGTAGAAAAGCTGAATTAAGATCGTGTGCAGGATCGAATCGAGATCTTTTTTCGATTAACCTTCACATGAAAGTTCCTAAAGCAAAGAAGGTCAAGGTGCTCCAGGATTGGCCAGCCCAGGCACCAGAGATGAACGTTATTAAGCATGTCTGGAGTAAGATGGAGGCGGCATTGAAGATGAATCTAAAGAATCTTGATGAACTCTGGGAGTCCTGCAAGAACGCTTTCTTTGCCATTCCAGATGACTTTATTAATAAGTTATTTGAGTCATTGCAGAGATGTGTGGATGCAGTCCTCCAAGCTCATGGGAGTCATACACAATATTAATTATTTTTTCACTGCACCATGACTTTATATTCTATACTGTTCATTATTTCTGTTAAATGACAAGACTTTTGTTTAAGCAAAGTCAGACCTTACTGTCCTAATTAAATATTTTTAAAAAATCAAGGCATGATCATATTTTGGTAAAATAAGCGTAATCTAGAGGACTTTCATATAAGCCACGTCTGATACCAAATGATCAACTAGAAGTTAAGTTATTATTTGTTGTTCCTAAAGGATAGGAGACAAGACTTTGTCAGGTAGTGTATTTTATTTACGTATTGACACTCTTGGAATGAAACATTAGTTAAAGTATTAAAGAATTGCTCTGCTTATCCCTAATAATAAAAGCATTAGGTATTCAAACTAGAAGCTCAGTCTATTACAACAAGATGCTTGATTATAGAATAACAGAGTCTGTAATGATATTTCTCACATATAATGTGACTCTTCGGCTTTTATGGTGATAATAGACTTGTGAAAACCTATATGAAACTAAATGAAAGGCTGATATAAGCTCCAGCTTATTGAACAAAGCTCTTCGCTCGCTGAACTGATCTGCAGTTAAGCTTGGTGAAGCATGGATAGAC
The DNA here is from genome assembly GCA_903798195.1 of Danio kyathit. Lineage (NCBI taxonomy): Eukaryota > Metazoa > Chordata > Actinopteri > Cypriniformes > Danionidae > Danio > Danio kyathit. Next base: position 70,703,289 of record LR812525.1, on the reverse strand, counting down.
TAACATGAGTTAATCAGATGCTCATAGAGCTGTGCTGAGCAGTTTCTTTTTATTATTGAAAATGGAGGGTCATTTAAGTCGTTTTCTAGCCCTTGTTTTCAGCTCCGAGTCCCCCAGCACTGCAGGACAAATGCTGCAGACTTGAGTGTTAATTATTTACGCTGTCAGAGGTCAAAGTGCATGCTCCTTTGACTTGTGTTGGCTTATTTGACTTGCTTTCACTAAGCAGAGATGACCCATGGAAAAGAATGGCTGCCTTAATTAGACATCAGGCTTTGAAAGAAGCCCGATGCCAATGGACACATGCTCCTAAACAACTGTTTGCCATGTAATACAGGTCAAAATTTACACAATTTTACAGATCAGTTTTTGTTTAGGAGTGAATAGGTCTGTGCATAAATTTTATCATTGCTATCTGAGCCTTGCTTTTTGTGCAAAGTATAAGATATATGTAATTTGGCAACATATAGACATTTGTAAAAGGGTTAATTCCTGTAAAACTGAATAATTGTAATTATTTTCATTTATTCACCAATTACTAGTTCCAAACCTGTTTGAGTTTCTTTCTTCTGTTGAACCTACCCCATCTCATGAGGAAATGTAGCTATTTGTCAGAAAAGTGGTTAGTTGGTTTCAAATTCATGTGATTTTCATTTGTTTAAAACTGCCCCCAAGCCCCACCTTTAATAGTAACACTCACTGGGCAATAAGCAGATCATAGTAAAATGTATGAATGAGATTAATACGAATTAGCCTCTAAATCAAAAAGCTACAGATTGCTTTTGATTGAAAACAAAAGGAGATATTTTGAAGAACCATTGACTTCCATAATATTTGTTTTTGCTACTGTGGAAGTCAGCGGTTACAGGTTTTCAACTCTCTTCAAAATATCTTATTTACTGTTCAACACAATAAAAATCTCTTTAAAGACTAAAATAGTCTTCAAGTGATGACAGGTTTTTCAGTGGGTGACATCTACACTACCTGACAAAAGTCTTGTCGTCGATCCCAGCTGTATGAGCAACATATAGTAACTTGACTTCTAGTTGATCATTTTGAAAATTGGCAGAAGGTAGATTTTTCCGATTAATTATTTGTTGAACTGCATCCCAATCATCACAAATACTGCAGAAGACCTATTGAAACCTGCATGGACCCAAGATTCTCATAGAAATCAGTCAAGTTTGGTGAACTCTATATATTAACGTTACTCTCAGGCTGTGTGGCGTCTCGGACTTCTTCATAGACCTGTGACAGGCTGCCATAATGCTGACATCACCAGTCAACCTGTCTTTATTTGATACTGGTGCAAAAATTCACAAAGTGTTAATGTGATTATGTCGATCCATACATCCATACAGCAGACTAGGTAAGGTTATAACGCTAGCTAGTTAGTGACATTGTACAGCATTTCACATATCTTCAAAATCCATTATGTCTTTTCACCAATTTGGTGGCCGGACATTTAGATGATAATGAGCATATCTGGTTGACATCTGTGATGCTTAACTTTGGTAGTTCCTAGAGGCTTCTTGTATAAAACAATGCCATATTAGCGGAGAGTGAAAAACTGAAAGTGTTCTACCCAGGTTGACTGGAACGCGAAAGTTGCGCATATACCGTATTATATAACGTATAAAACACTACTTACTACTTTCAATAACAAACCGATCCGGTTTGGTCACGTGACGTTCAACATATACCCTGTTGTCTAAGCTCATAGGAGTCATACACAATATTCACTCTTTTTCCGCTGCACCATGACTTCAAATTTTATACTGTACATTATTTCTGTTAAGTGACAAAACTTTTGTCTAGGCAAAGTCAGACCTTACTGTCCTGATTAAATAATTAAAAATCAAGGCATGATCATATTTTATTTTGGTAAAATAGGCGTAATCTAGAGGACTTTGCCTTTCATATAAGCCACTTCTTATACCAAATGATCAACGAGAAGTTATTATTTGTTATTCCTAAAACATGGAAAGTTAACAAGACTTTTGTCAGGTAGTGTAGATAGTGGGGTTGCAACTGGCCGATATAATGCCAGTATTATGCACAATCAGTACAAGAAAGTAGACCACATATATTATATAAAATGATTTATTATGGCCATCCTTATCTGTTGTCAGATTTCGTAGCTGGCTCAAGAGGGATATTTTACAGTGCTATGTTAATGTTCAAATATCGATTGATTGTCCTGTGCAGTGTATCATCTGCAGTCTTTATACTAATTTTTTTTTTTTTTTTATGTAGTTTGGCATGCATTTTGGTTGTGTGAAAAAAAACATCGTCGTCATCATTTTAATGTTTTTGTATTTTACAAAATTGAGCTATTATATAGCTTATATACCCTATTATGTAGCTTTATTATCATAGCTGAATCATCAAATGCAACAGTGACAGAAGTTATTTACATAAATGATTTCATACATTTACTATTTAAGAATATTAAGCAAATTAATTATGATACTAAAACCAATATACAGTATACTAGGGATGCACCGAATGAATATTCTTGGACAAAAATGAAAATTCTGGATGGTCTTGGCCATAAACACAGAACCACTTTGTAGTTCATTCATTCATTTTCTTTTCGGCTTAGTCCCTGTATTAATCAGGGGTCTCCACAGCGGAATGAACCACCAATTTATCCAGCATATGTTTTACGCAGCGGATGGCCTTCCAGCTGGGAAACATCCATACACACTCACCCACACACATACACTACGGACAATTTTAACTTACCCAATTCACCTGTACCGCATGTCTTTGGATTTGTGGGGGACACCGGAGCACCCTGAGGAAACCTAAGTGAACACGGGTTGCAAACTCCACACAATGCCAACTGACCCAGCTGAGGCTCGAACCAGCGATCTTCTTGCTGTGAGGCGAACGGGCTACCCACTGCACCACCGTGCAGCCTGCACTTTGTAATAATAATTATTTATTATTTCATCGAGTAATTTAATTTTGTAAGACTTTTTAAATTTAACTCCGTAACCCCATTTTATTGACAGTGAACAATTCAAGAGGTGTCATTTTACCAGTGCAGCAGGAGCAAAAACTACATAGAAATGTCCTGTCAGCACTTTATTTGTCTGGACTGGACTTTATTTGACAGTGAGGATGTGCGGTTCATGCATAGAAATATATGAGTTCATGAATGGAACATCCACAGAATAGAATATTGAACTATTTTCAACTTTGACCGGTTTGCTACTTTTATGCTTTGGTCAATGCAGCAACAAACCAGCCTTTGCATGACTCAATTAAATTAATGGGTTTCACAGCACAGCACTTTCCATGTCTGGTGTGAAAGCTACTTCATACCATAAGTGACTACAGCTGGAGGGAGAGTAGAATCGGTAGACAACACTGCTGGCCACCGCAGCACAGTGTATTTTTTATTTCAGCTCATATTTTTAAGTGTTTTTCTATTTTGTCTGAAAATGCAAAAATAGAAAAATGGCCCAAAACATGAGCCTAAAGAAAAAAACAATTATGTGGCGCAGTGTTAAGTGTGTGTAATTATATTCGGCAGCCAAAAATTCAGTGCATTTCTAATAGATACCTAATTTGACATGTGCTTAGTGAGGAGACTGAAAGAGAAATGAGTACAAAGACATTTTTGTACTCATGTGTCAAGTGCTTGTGTTTATGCATGCTATGAAACAGAGTATACTTTGTGCGTGTATGTGTGTGCGTGTGTGTAAACACCCCATAAAAAAAAAATAAAAATAAAAACGAGTATGCTTAGGGGTTAGGCTTATTAGTAACTTGTTATTATTTCTCAGATTGTACTATAATAACAATATAGTATGCACATGAAAACAGGACAGGAATTTAGGTTTGTGGCAAAATTTTAATTGAGTGTTAATGAATGTAATGAGATGTGCAATACAGAATGCAAGAAATAATGACTTTCTGCTGAGTTTCTAAATTTACTGTAGATTAGATTGCATATGCTTGGAAAAGTGTACCACATGTGTTTTCTAATATTTATTTAACTGGATTTCAAGAAAGATTTCATAAAACATCTGTGCAAACATTTAGTAAATTTGAAAGCTACTAGGGTTGTCACGATACTGGAATTCGGTACCAATCGATACTGAAATTTTAAAAACCTCCATTTCCCGCGAAAATTTCAGCCCTGTTGAGCGCATTCTTAAACACAGCTGATTTGCCATTGTGAACACATGCTCAACAGAAATGACTGTGATTGGCCGTGAAGGTCATCAGTTCACCATTGGAGCATTTTAAAGCCGCGCTTAATCAGCAGATCACATGTATATCCGCTTATAGACAAACCAGCTGATCGATGTGACTTTAAAACGCTCCAGTGTCCCTGTATCTGTGGTTACATTCAGTAAACAGCGGTGACTTCAGTGAAATGAGGACCTTTACGGCCAATCACAGTCATTTCTGTTGAGCACGTGAACAATGGCAAATCAGCGCTGTTTATGAATGTGCTTAATAGTGCTCAAATGTTAGCGGGAAATTATGTTTTTAAAACTTTACTATCGGTGGGTACCGAATTCCAGTATCGTGACAACCCTAGAAGCTACAGTATTCTTATTGCTATTGTTAAGTAACATGGTATGTACAATCTTGACAGGACTGTAAACCCAGTTGTTTCTGTATGTTTAGCTTTCCATTATTATCAAAGTAACATGAAAAGATTTATTGTCTATATTTGATGAAGGTAAAAAAGTAAATTGTACATATTTAGTGTCACATGTTTATGCCTTACCATTTCCTTTTTAGAATTCAATTACAAGACAGATAATCCTTTTATGTATGTCTCTCCTCTAGGGCAAAATGTGGGTGACTGGGAAGTTGACATCAATACGTTGAGGATATTGTTCTCCCCGCACCCTGGCAGTCTGAGGAATCAGACGTTACTGTAACAAACCTGGGCCGCTGGCACTAAAATGTCCCTAAGTAGTGGCACTGCAGGCGGGAAAGGTGTGGACTCAAATGCGGTGGACACTTACGACAGCGGTGATGAGTGGGATATCGGGGTTGGAAATCTGATTATCGACCTTGACGCTGACCTAGAGAAGGACAAACTCGAGATGTCTGGCACTAAGGACGGAGGGGGAATGGCAGCTCCTCCTAGCGCAGTAGCGGCTCTTCCTGATAATATAAAGTTTGTTAGCCCTGTGAGCGCCCCTCAGGGCAAAGAGAGCAAATCAAAATCTAAACGCAACAAAAATTCTAAAGACAATAGCAGCAAGTCTCCAGCTGCAGATGGAGCAAAAAAGGACCATCAGGGACGGACCCAAGGGGAGGTTACTGGTGCAACAGGTAGTTCAGGAGGCGGGAACTCCGCTCCTGGCAAAGGCATCGAGAAGGGTGCCAAGGCCTCACGCGGTGTGCCGAACAGCAAAAAGGAGAAGGACGTATCGAGTGGGAAAAACAAGAAAGACAAAAACGAAAGTGGACCAGTCGCAGTTGTGGCAATTGAAAAGGATATAGTGACAAGTGCTCAAGCATTCGGAAGCACACGCAACACGGCCTTTGACAATACACAGAACACAGACATGGCTGTGACAGAGCAACTTGGGAATAACACTCTGGAAACTGTTGGAATTGTTTCTCCGTCTATTAAATCGGAGCCAGAGGAGCTTGACGGGGAATGCAGAGCTTTGAAGAAGGTGAAAAATGAAAAGGTAAGCATGGATGGTGTATTTAAACCATTTAACAGCTAATGTAAATTGCGTTATTGGAGTATTGATAACGTAGGTCAATATTAACGACCTAAACATCTGAATGCAAGTGAGTTGTTTCCTCTGCGGTAATGTTTTCTTTGCATCCTGTCTTTGGTCTTGTGTGTGCTTTTTGTGATTGCCACTTCCATTGTTCGGATAGTAGAAGAAAGATTGGATGTGTGGAAGAGGTTGAAACAAATACATGAGGCAAAATTGAGATTACATAACTAAAGAAAGGATGATAGCATTTGCTAATTAAAAAAAAACATGGATTTTTATATCTCTGAATCTGTGTCTCAGTTCGAAGGCTGCTACTGCCTTCCAGAGTTCGCATTTTTAGCCGTACCCACATACATTGAGACAGTCTTTAAGACTGAAATGAAATGCGCTGGGTTTTCCACCAAGGAAACATGGGGTGCCAAAATATAATTGAGTGAACTGGCAGTAGGCAGTGTTACACAGACCAAAACAAAGACAGACATTTCAGAACCACGTTTTCAAAGAAGAATAACTGACTTTTGCATTATCTTTCAAATAAACAGCTATGTTCACATGTTTCTTAAAGGGCCATGAACAATGTGACAAATGAGATATTAGATGTGAGTATGAACTGCTGGAAGAGTGTAGTTTTAATGGAATTTGATACCGTATGCCGTATGGAAGAAAAAAGATCTCCGCATATTTCAGTAGATGCAGAGACTCGGTAGGTGCAGAGAATAGTGTGAAACAGTGATGTGTGTATAGACTATCCTGTCACAAAGTGCGGCAAATCATACGCGGGGAAAATCCTACATGAGGATAGTTTGATTAAGGTGTTTACATGTTTATATTCGGAGAGCAGAATTTACAGCGGATCTTTCAGTCCATAATAGTCTAGTAATATTAAGGTTCTGTAAACTTGGTAACAAAATCATTTTGACTAATGTATGTCTTTAAATACTGAAAAAGTACTGCTGACGATACTAACTAACTTTTCCATCTGAATATACATAAACAAAGACTTTGATCGCACTCTCACCAAATCTCTAGAGACAGGAGAGTCAACACCACCTGGAACCTCGTCTTTTTTTAAAAGGAGACGAGCGGCAAATCTGCATTTCACCATTTCCAAATGCGAAAAGCTCTCGACTAAAAAATGTTCCTTACAAATGTATTTTTTTTCATGTGTTAGCTAGGGATGGGTATCGTTAAGGTTTTAACGGTATTACTACTTTTATCAATACCACTTATCGGTTCGGTACTTTAATGGTTCTCTTATCTGTACTTTTTGTAGTGTTTTTTTTTTCTTTTTTTTTATATAAAAAAACAACACTTTATTATTACGTTTTTAATGAAATAAAAAAAACAATAATGGTAAAACAATTAAATAAATTAAAAAATGTAAAAAAAATTTACAATGGTTTGAAGGAAAATTACTCCGTTTTTAACCATTCTTCTGGAGAAAAATCAACATGTTTGCCTTTTCTGGCAGAAGTTGGGATCTTTCTTGGTTTATTGTGCTCCCTGCAGTTGAAAATATCCTCTTTGAGTTGCAAAATGCAGTTAAATAATGTTTCAGATAATGTTTAAGCTTTTTCATTGACACATTCATATAAATGAGTTAACAGTGTTTTGGGAGTTAACAATGTAAAAATAAGTCGTTTTTTTATCATTTCTTAATAAGCATAGTTTATTATTAGGCTATTATTATGCTATACTTGTAAATACAGCTGATGTAAAAGCATTTTTAATTTATTTAGGCTACTGCAGAAAAAAATACTTTTTTCAATGTATCCGAATGTGTGTGTTTATTAAACTAATATACTAATTTAGAGAGACCTTATGTGATTGACTGCTAGCATAACAATGTGGATGATGTACTTTAGCTAGGCAGTCGAAAACTTTTCAATTGTCTTTCTGCAGTTAATGCACTTTTGAAAGATGCTTAGCCAAAATTGTTGTGTTTGTTACAACGGACATTGTCGGTGTACACTCTGGAAATGCAACCCTTTTGGTTCTCTCCACCACTCTGCAAACTTAAGAGCTGTGTGTGCGTGCGAGTCTGTGTCCTAAGCTATGTGTCTGCGTTTAGCGCGAGCCTCTGCTGAGTGTGCGCGCACGGCCGAGCACTGTAGGCTTTTATACTTGACTTGCTCGCCGGAAACACGAGCATTTCTCATGTGATATTGCCAACTGTCCCGACGAATCACAAATATCGCAAATTAGAAAAGGTTGGCCAGTTAAACTATGCAACTATATGTAATGTTTATTCAGCAATAATTATCCAGTACCGATAGCAGAACCGTTAACGCCAGAGCTTATCGATTCTTCGGTCTTTTATAATTTAGCACCGATACTAGCAAGTACTGAGTTTCGGTACCCATCCCTAGTGTTAGCAGACCACTGTAATCCACAAATGTGCGCCCTCTCTCATCGAGGAGAAATGGAAACAAAACCTTCTTTGCGGCACATTAATAAACACAACACTGATGACCCATGTCACCAAACAATTCCTCTTCTACCACTTGTTTTAATTATGGCTGTGACGAAGCTTCAAAATTTCTTTTCAAACTGGAAGAACAAATTTACTCGAAATAACTTAAAACCAACCAATTTTCACTTTTTAGTAAAATATATGTGTCCTAATAGTGTTTTTAGCAAATTGGGACACATATATGACTGTCAACATTGTAAAAGAAAATGTGTTTTGGTGTTTTGTGACCCTTTAAATGTCTGCAAACATATTATGGTATATTTCTGCTTTAGAAGAATCAATAACTTGCATACAGCAGCTTTAAGCGATATTAACTGAATTATGCTAAGATTACTATGATTTCACTAATCATTGCTTCCATCACAGCCTATGAATAGAGGGAGATTTAGGGCTGTTTGACTGTCCATGTCACTTAATCCCTAGAGGCCAAGATGTGGTTGGGGGGTAGGAAAAGAGTTCAGACCCCGTTAACTCCACAGGCCTGAACTAGCTTTGGGGGAAGGGTGGAAGAAGGTCATTTAACTTCTTGTATGCAAGCTTTTAATCAGAACAGAACTGCTTCTGTGCTTCGGGGGATCATTAAAATTGGGAAGGAAATTCCAATTAAAGCTTTAAATCCAGTTTCTGATCTTTAGTAGATAAGTGATAGCAGTGTTTGTTTGTCAACATTGGCCTTTTGGCTGTAGGAAATGTAACCGTGTAACTTTTCACAAGTACACGCTAAAAGAACAAACGCAGATTATCATATTAATTTCAGGGTTTTGTTTGCTAGTGTTGTGCCTCGTTACATGGATCTGCTAACACTGATATTCTACAGATATCACCAACTTCTGGAAATGGTTTAAAGCGTATTTTAAAGTCAATCTCTCTATTTCTTTGTCTTTTCAATGGCGTGCAGTGACAAGTTAATTCTGTGGCGGATTATGTCTGCAAACATTATTTTAGATAGCTGAAGAGCAAATGTTGTATTGACGACCCAAATGCTTTAAATCAAAGCCAAATCCTGTACTTCCCCCCAGATTTCCATGGTGCGCAATCTTCTTGGAAAGATATCAGTGAAAAATAGATCTTGCTTCCTGGTGATTGTTTAAATTCACATGACTGTATTCCCCTCGGGTCAAGTGGATATTATGCAGTTATATGATTTTAAACTTTAAGTAGAATTTAATTGTGTGCATAAATACTACTGATTCTTCACACTCTTCAAATATGGACCATTTATCACGTTTAATCTCGTGGGAGTTGATTTCACTCTGGCATTAAATGTGCTTTGGATTCCTTGAGGAAAGTTTTACTAAGATGCCTTTAGTATATTTTAGGCTTTGTTTTCACCTGGTACTAAGATGTGTTTGGTTGATTGGACCTTGATGAACTTGCTAAGTTCAGATAGAGACCTGTAGTAATTTACACTTGACTGTCTCTATTGTCAGCTTTCAGCCAGTTTTCTGATTTCTTTGTGGGGAAGACCAGTGGGGCATGTATATAGGCTGTTAATATGAAGGCAAATGGAGAAAACAATACAGGAAGCAGTATCATTTGTTCTTTTTCTGGTTGTCGCTAAACTTCACTGAATGCTGTGGGTCACACCAAACTTGCGATTTTAAACAGTGAAGTTTGAAATATTGTATGAGTAACCCACTTCAGCAACATTTTACATAATGTTGCTTGTAAAACTTTGAAGTTCTCCTCGGAAGCTCATATTTATGAGTTAGCAAGTATGTATGATGTTAGGTGTGTTAAAGTTGCTTTATTCAAATGCAAGATGGCGATGTATGAAAAATACACACTCAGGCCCAGTTTACACTAATACAGCTTACTTTTAAAATTGCATTGCAATGATCCACGTCCACACTGGTGTTTCATCTAGCATTTCTGAACAGCCCTCCTTCCGCTGAAAACACACATCACGTGACCACACACACACACACACACACACACACACACACACAGACAGCCACAGACACGCAGACAGCCACAGACACACACACTGTCATGCGCTTGTCTGAGCTCCAGAGAACAGTGTACGTCGGACAGTTTATCAAGGATGTATCGCTGGATCGTGTCTCACTGTAGTTGTTAAACGTGGTATTTAATTAATCTTGTCTCTATCTAGGGCTTAATCCGGACCCGGATGCGGCACCTCATTTTACCGATCTCCCACCTCAACCGTCCTCCTCCCCTGTCCGCTGTTCATTTTCACTTTCTTCCGCGACTCCCCAACCCTCTTTACTTTCATCCGCGACACCCCCGCGCTGCTCACTTTCGTCTGTGACACTCCTCGGTGGTGGATGAAATGGTAGGCTACTAATAATTAATTAGTTATGAACTAATTAATTATTCATGAAAAATTAATTCACCTCCGCCTATGAAGACGATGCCATCGTCCATCGCGATGTTTCGCATTAGACATCGTACAATGCTAAATTGGTCAACATCGCCCAACCCTACTAATTGTGATTATGACTTGCATATGCAATTGTAATTATGTCTGCATTTATCTGCGTTCAAATAGTAAATGCAACTGACGAGACTTGAACGTGGTCAAAATTAGCATCATGTATTTTAGCATCATCCACCTGTGATTGGATCGACAAAAACACATCTTAGTAACAGGTGTAAACAGGGCCTTGTGTATACCAACTTTTTATTTTTGTATCTGCAAATTACATGAAACTCCAGAGGAAACCTTGGATAGCTTGGTGACGTTATGATGTTAATCAATCTATGTGCTATAACATTTAAAACGGGATCATGAAAGGAACATTCATAAACCTCTTAATTATATAATTGCCTTATTCAGATTAAGGCAAATAATTAGATTACTGATGTCCATGTAAACGTAGTCACTGAAAGTGTCAGGGCGTACTCAGACTATGCTATCCGAATCGTGCCCAGGCCCGTTTCCCGGATCTTTTGAGAAGTGTGAGTGCTCTGAATCGGGCTCAGGCACGGTTCACTTGGTCGGCCCTGGCCCGGTTGGAAGAGGTGGGCCTGAGCGCAGTTCACTTGGGCTCAGGCGTAAAACACTTCCAGTGTGAGTGCAAGCCTGCCTGAGCCCGAAACTGAAAGCGAGACAAGACTTTTAAGGGACTGTTTGATATGGATTAATTAATCGTTCTTACTGTTCAATGAACGCAAACTGTCGTAGTTTATTAAAGACGCAAACCTCTCACTGCACGACAGCTGCACCTTCAGCAAACCTCCTAATTCCTGCAGCACGAGGACTTTATGATTGTTTATGAGTATCAAAAGTGGTTGATCTGTTCAGTGAAATATTTGACTGCGGGTCACCGCATATCAAACAACTTAAACGATATAACTAAAGAAATCTCCACTGTGCTGAGCGAGAGCGCTTACTGAACAGCGCATCATCAATGACGTAAGCGTGCCCAGGCCCGAATGTAATGTGAGTGTGGACCATCAGGGGAGACGGGAGGGGGGACAAGCATGCTTTGGCCACTGTACATAGTGTGAGTATGCTCTCAGATGATGTTGCAAGCTGTCAAAGACAGTGCATTCCTCTACTTTTAAGTTGACTCCATGTGCCCTCAAATGTTGGTTTCAAGGTATACCGCGATTTGGAAAAGTCAAGGTTTTAAAACCGCCAAAATTTTCTGTGTGCATATTGTCGGTAAAGCCAGTTCTAGTATACATCTATCTAGGTATGGGACGATAACTGGATTCAAGGTGTGCCACTGTTTGGAAAAGTCAAGGTTTTAACCGCCAAACTTTTCTGTTACACCGTTCCTAAGGTCTTTGTAGGATTTGCTTTGATTTATTTTTTACATGTTTTTCACAACTAATTTATTTCGTTATTTAGGGCAACAGTATCTCCAACAGAAAAGGAACCTTCACATCAAAAGCTACTGGTTCAAAATATTTAAAATGTTTTTTAATATACAATATTTTGTGTTCAATGGGGGAAAAAATTAGTTGTTTTTTACCCAGACATTTAAAAAGAACCTATTTTGGAGCAGTAATCACAATACCGTGATACCATGAAACCGTGAAATTTTTATCCAAGGGTATCATACCGTCAGAATCTTATACCGGCCCATGCCTACCTCCAGCATATGGGTCCAGTTGGAGCAGAGTTTACTACACAGAAATATAGTTCACTGATAACCTAAGATCAATAATAACATCAAGATAATCATTCTGTGACTAACAGCTGTTTACATAGATTCTCGATGAATTACAGCTCTCTGTAGTTTCCACATACAATAACATGAGGTGAGTTTTCTCCAAACTCACCTCATATTTTCAGTCAAGTGTTTGAAATAAATCCTTCTGAGAGATTATTCCATAATCATGTGTTAATTAGTTCCATAGTCATGTGTTAATTAGACATTTCCCGGGTTTCCGTGAGAGCGCCCACTGGCTTTCAGAGGAGATTTACTGCAGATCACACTGTGCTTCCCTGATAACATGTGCATGACAATCGTTATCATTAAAAATGGGTTGTTGTTTTTTTTCAGTTTTGTTTTGGCTCAAAATGCAACACATGAGGAGATTCAATTAAAAATTCAAGATAGCAAAATTGCGCAGTTAAACCAGCGGTAGAGTTGGGAAACAAAGCATGTTGCGTTTCATTCAGCTTTGTACATGGCGATTGCTAGTATGTCTAGATGGGTGTAAAAGCCAGCAGTAAGGGGTGGGGGAAGGGAGCGCGGCGAGCTCACACTGCTAATTCAGCTCATGAAAGGCTTGAGCAGTGAGAGCAGCTGTCCTCCATTGTCAGCCAGCAAATTTCCAGCATGCCTCATTTCACCTCTCAATGTGAGCAGAGAGAAAGCTAGAGGGCAGAACAGAGGGGGATAAACAAACAGAGACCGACAAATGAGGGAAGGAATGAATAAATGAGAGAAAACTGTTGAATGCCTCAAGTTGCCGCAGTGCTTCGAAAACGGAGGTTGGAAAGATCATGTGCTAAATGCCAGTGGTGAAGTCTGCACATAGCTTCGCGAGGGGTTGGAAGGTGCTCTGCTGAGGATCTGCTGTGGAAAAAAAAGGCCACTCGAGGGCCAGAGGAAGGAGAAGGGGGGAACAAATGACCTGGCTAAATGAAAGAGGGGGAGGGGGGTTGCATTGTAAGTGGATGAAGTCTTTAACTTCCTACACACTAAGGAGCTTGTCAGCGCTCCCACAGTTCCACTGAGGCGAAAGAGGACTGGGGAAGAAATCAGGGCTGCTTCACAGTTCACAAACTTGCACTACTAACAGTATGAGGTATTAAATGGGTCATGCTAACACCATTTTAAAAGATACTATAACGGCTGAAATGTGTAAGAATGGGTATTTGTTTGTTCGAAAAGTGAGCTAAACTACATATTCAAAAAGTTGGGCTTGCTTTAAATGAAAACGAGGTAATTAGGTGCCCTGCTAAGAAATCCTTTCTGGTTTTAGCTGGTCAACCAAGCTGGTTTTAGAGGGGTTTTGGCCATTTCCAGGCTGGTTTCCAGCCATTTCCAGCCTGGTCTGAACTGGTCAGGCTGGAAAATGACCAGCTTAAACAAGCTAAAACCAGCTTGACCAGCCTGGTTTAAGCTGGACATAGCTGGTTTTGGCTCGTCAAGCTGGTTTTAGCTGGTTTTAGCTGGTAAACTCCCAGCCTAACCATCTAAGACCGGGCTGGAAATGGCTGGAAACCAGCCTGAAAATGGCCAAAACCCCTCTAAAACCAGCCTGGTCCGCCAGCTAAAACCAGCCAACCAGATTAGGCTGGTTTAAGCTGGATTTTTCAGCAGGGTGATTACCATACCTGTCAACATTGGGATGTGAAAATAAGGGATATGCCCACCATAATAAGGGATTCCCCCGACGCCCCCCACCCCCCTTAAAAATTACTAAATATGATCATTTGGAGCTGTTTCATTGTAAATAAACAGTTAAATGGTCAGTAATGTGTTTTATTATTATTATTTACCAAAGAAAAAATAAACCGTATACATTAGCAGCAAATAAATTAGCAAACAGTTCAGCTTATTAAAATTAATAGCTGTTATAATGAAATAAATCAAGCTATCAAACCTCATTAATCTTTTCTTCACTGTATAACTTACACATTCTGATTAAAGAGCAACGAATGAATCTCTTATTTACTTTGATTTTTTTTCCGTTTGATTACATTAAATAACAGGTGTCACTTTAAAAGTGCAACCATCTAACGTTATAAAGAAAGCATTTGATTGCTTTCCTAACTTTTTATGCTCATTTAGGACAAAAATAGTTGTGTTTGAAAAAAACCCCACCAAGATCGACATCTTTAGATATTATTATTATTAATTATGTGTATAAATCTGTTTAAACACGCACCCAAAACCCAGACTTTCGCTCCATTTCAAATCGCGTGTACAGAATCTGTTTGGGAAACAGCCTCTATTTATTACTATGGAGCGCGTCTGATAGTCACGCACCGCTATATGGCTGTTTTGAGGATTGCATATGAAGAGGAGACGGCATCTGTAATAAAAGGAAAGAGAATCCCGCTGTTTTTATATTTATTTCAAAGTGTTTTCATGCCTAAACAAAGCGAAAGCACAGAACAGACTCACATTTAAGAGCACAGGGCAGCCCCTGGTGGTTTGGCGGTATGGGTTGCGTATAGGGAGGCTCTGCTCTTTAATGTTTATTGCCAAGCTTCAGAGAAAGACTGAAAATACGGGAGAAATACGGGAAAATACCTTTACGGGATGATAGCGGGATAGAACTGTAAAGTACGGAAGAATCCCGGGAAAAACGGGAGGGTTTACGGGTATAGTGATTACATGGACCCGACAATGGCACCATTCTCCAAAAAAATTAATGGATTTCCAGTCCCAAAAAACAGTGTTGTGTAAACAGGCAAAACAAAACATAGGTTTCCAGTATTCGGCTGAAAATGTTGTAATGTACGCAGCCCCTAAAAATTCTAGACCTAGCTTTGTTAGAGCATGGTTCATTGCTTTGTGCCATATTGTATTTTCTTTCTGTTTATTTTAAAATGGTGTTTCCTGTGTTGTTGTTCCCTCGTCTTGTTGTACACATTGGCGATGATTCTCTGTCATAAGCGAGTCTAGTTTCACCCTTTTGGTACCACACTGTTGTGCTCAAAAAGTGATATTCTCTATCTGACAAAAGTGTTGTCATCAATCCCAGTTGTAAGAGCAACAAACACTAACTTCTAGTTGATCATTTTGAAAACTGGCAGAAGATAGATTTTTTGGGTGAATCATCTGTTGAACTGCATCCCAATCATCACAAATACTGCAGAAGACCTATTGGAACCTGCATGGACCCAAGATTCTCACAGAAATCAGTCAAGTTTGGTGAAGGAAAAATCATGGTTTGGGGTTACATTCAGTATATGGGGGCATGCGAGAAATCTGCAGAGTGGATGGCAACATCAGTAGCCTGAGGTATCAAGACATTTGTGCTACCACAGGGGAGGGCAAATTCTTAAGCAGGATAGGACTCCTTCCTACTTCAGCCTCCACATCAAAGTTCCTGAAAGCAAAGAAGGTCAAGGTGCTCCAGGATTGGCTGGCCCAGTCACCAGACATGAACAGTTTTGAGCATGTCTGGGGTAAGATGGAGGAGGCATTGAAGATGAATCCAAAGAATCTTGATGAACTCTGGGAGTCCTGCAAGAATGTTTTTTTGTCATTCCATTGACTTTATTAATAAGTTTGAGTCATTGCAGAGATGTATGGATGCAGTCCTCCAAGCTCATAAGAGTCATACACAATATTAATTATTTTTTCCACTGCACCATGACTTTATATTCTATACTGCACTTTATGTCTGTTAATTGACAAAACTTTTGTCTAAGCTAAGTCAGATCTTACTGTCATAATTTAATGATTAAAAATTAAGGCATTATCATATTTTATTTTGGTAAAATAAGCGTAATTTTGAGGCCTTTGCCTTTCTTTGCCTTGCCATTTCTGATACCAAATGATCAACTAGAAGTCAAGTTAATATTTGTTGTTCCTAAAACTTGGATAGACAAGACTTTTGTCAAGTAGTGTAGTATAGTTTGCTATTGTGGTACCATTGAAGATGGAAACAGGCTTAAATGCTTATTGTACAGTACTGTTCCGAACCTTACTACTCAGTAGTAGTGGACAATAAATCTGAAAAGAGTGTATTAGTATTGTCACGATACAGGAATTTTGGTATCAATCAGTAATGAAATTTGAAAAACGTTCATTTCCCACTAACATTTGAGCACTGTTGAGCGCGTACTTAAACACTGATAATTGGCTTTTATTTTTAAAATCCCAGTACCGATTGGTACCGAAATACCAGTATGACAACGGTGTATTGAAATTTGGTACTAAATGACAAGACATTTTTAATACCCTGGTATTGAGAGAATTTGAGGCAAACTCAATACCCTGCTCTACTCTCATACTGTGTTAAACTTCTAAGATAATTATTAATATATTCACATATTTAAATTGCTCAGGTAAGATTTGAATTTCCATTTTGAATTCTTTGCCGATTCCTATGCACTTATTCGCTAAACTAAATGGCCAATAAAAGACAGCATCTAATTTAGCATGCTTGATCTGCCCAAAAGGCAGACCTTTCAGAACACAGCACAAAAACTAAGCTGACAGATGCTCAATGATTGTCTGATGTAGACCGACGGCCGACCTTCCACTTGGTGCTTTAGTGCATGTAAGGATCACAAAATTTATGCGGTGTGAATATTAAAGAATTTGGTTCGAAATGAGTATTCACTGATAAATAAAATTTATCCAGCATGAATGTTAATAAATAGAAAGAAGTTTCCAAAAGCTAATATGGTTTTTAATTTATTGTCGTTCTGTTGAATCTGGATTCCCATTTGTCACAGATACAAGACTTGAAAGAGAAACTCGTTGAACAAAGGATTGTGAACATTACCACCCTGAAGTACCCTTTTAAAAATCCTTTGCAAACAGTTCATCATACCTTAATCTTTTGACAAACAATGCACTACGTTTGAGATACTTCTTGGGATGGTTGCTTAGGATGAATTGGGAGGCAGTTTAGTTCATTTTGGGCATGTGATCTGATCATTCGGACCGCTCTCATGGTACACATGAGGGTGGTAACATGCAGTGATTGGTTGTAATCTTTGTAGAAAGCGTTATATAATCCGTAGCATGTGCAGCGCATTGTTTTGCTGAAATGAAGAATTATTTAGCCTTCTCTTTTAGTGAAAACAGCTGTTGTATAATGTAACCCATTGTTGTGGGGGTGGCATTGGACCATCATGAATCTCTTTATAATGACAGTCCTTTCATTTTGACATGCACAATACTTCAAGCCTTTGGGCTGCTATGAAAAGTGGAACATTATTGTTTGATCAAGAAAATTGCAAGAACTCATTCATATGTCTTTCTTGTACCGCAGAATGTGTAAAGAGCTGCCATTCAGAGTTGCTTAGTCTTGTGGTGTGTTTAACATCTTTGTGCACTGGCATTGTGTGTCGAGTTACTCTTGCTCTAATGAGGTTAGTGTCACTGGAAAGATCCTTTTAAGAAGATTAGAGGGTATTGTTGAAGATTTCAGTGACAGAATGATTTAGGATTGCTTTGTGCGGGAGACAATCCGGTCTGCGTCTTGTGCTGCTTTAGTTCTGAATTTACAAATATATGCATATTGGCATTTGAATGTTTATTCTGGTACTAGTCTCTTTTTAAAGATTGTATGTTTGCCATATTATGACAGAACCGTTTGTTGGGGATGGGACTGGGAATGGTCCGCAAGTCAAAACACTTAAGGCTGATTCATACTTCTGCGTCGAGCGCACACGTATGGTCAGGCGCAGCCTTCGCGCAGTCGCATGGCCTTTGTCGTGGCTACTGTTGACGCGCACCTCTCAAAAAATATAACTATACATCGCAACAACGCATAGCGTAAGCTCTGTGATTGGTCAGTATGGTTGCGATGATGAGCATGGGCGGTGCTGACACCAACAAGCCCGATGAAGCGAGTGTTTACAAGTGTCGAGTACCGTGAAGGAGCTCCAGATGGAAACTTTTGTTTTGGGTTCATTTTATGATTAAAGTTGTTGCACGTCCGCAGGTTCCTGCCTCTGAATGAGTGAGTTTGAGCTACTTGTAGTGTTCAGAAAAACAAAACACCCATGAAGAAACTCAACACAGAGGAACATAAAAACCTACTGCCAGCTAGCGTTTCAGAAGTGTTATTGCAGAGCAACACAAACAGCCCGCACAGGTATAAATGCATGACTGTGTGCAAGGCAGGCGCCATGGGTCACGCCAATCACTCGACGCAGTATTAATCATCCTTAACTCAGGATGCCCACAGTGCAGTAGCGATATACAGTTGAAACCAGAAGTTTACATACACTATATAAAAAGGCACATAACCATTTAAAAAACGTCAGATGTTAATGTGACTAAACTTTTTCTCTTTTAGGTAAGTTAGGATTATCAAATTTGTTTCTGTTCTGCTTAATAGCTGAATAATGAGAGAGATATTTTTTAAGAAATTGTTATAACTTTTCTTGAAAGTCAAGTTTACATACAATAAGATTATTATGCCTCTGAAAAAGCTCAGATGATGGTGTCAAGGCTTTGGAAGTTTCTTATTGGCTTTTCAGTATTTTGACTAGGGTTGGGCGATGTTGACCAATTTAGCATTGTACGATGTCTAATGTGAAACATCGCGATGGACGATGGCAGCGTCTTCATAGGTGGAGGTGAATTAATTATTTATGAATAATTAATTAATTCATAACAAATTAATTATTTGTAGCCTACCGTTTCAACTATCTGGCCCGCATGGTCTTTGTTTTACCAATAACCAAATCATAAATAAATGAAGATAAGTTACACATAAATTACCACCTGTCAATCACTTTTTCCGTGGGACTCTGGCATGAGTAGGCAGAGTGATCTGTGTCAGTCATTTGTTTGGTGCGGTGGATGGCGGAGGGGTCTCGCGGACGATAGTGATAAGCGGCGCGGGGGTGTCATGGACGAAACTGAAAAGGGTTGGGGAGTCACAGAAGAAAGTGAAAATGAACTGCGGACAGGGGACGAGGGCGGTTGAGGAGGGAGATCGGTAAAATGAGGTGCTTGATCAGATTTCAGAGATTCCGGATCCGGAGTGTTCCGGCACAAATTAAGCCCTGAATAGAGACAAGATTAATTAAATATCACGTTTAACAACTATAGTGAGACACGATCCAGCGATACATCCTTGATAAACTGTCCAATGTACACTGTTCTCTGGAGCTCAGACGAGCGCATGACCGTGTGTGTGTGGCTTTGTCTGTGGGTGTGGTCACGTGATGTGTGTTTTCAGTGGATGGAGGGCTATTCAGAAATGCTAAATGAAACACTAGTGTGGACGTGGATCATTTTTGTTCTAAAATGCCATTTTAAATCTAAGCTGTATTAGTGTAAATGGGGCCTGTGTGTGTATTTTACATGAGCGGGTTTGAGACGGGGGCGGGGCGGAGGATCGCGATGCCGGCTCAGCATTGTGATGTCTATCGGCTATCGGCGATGGACGATGGCATCGTCTATCGACCCAACCCTAATTTTGACAAGGTTTTGTTCGCACCATCTGCTCTTGCGGTTTGGTCAATGCTGCAACAAACCAGCCTTTGCATGGTACAATGAAATGAATGGGTTTCATAGCACAGCTGAAAAGAATGCAATGCAGAACAGCAGAACCTTTTTTGGGCAAATTTTTTCAGGCGTTTTTCTCTTTCGCCGAAGAATTTTGGTGTATCGCTAATTGTTTGGTGTCATTTTAAAAAATATTTTAAATGTGGTCATTTACTCAAACTACATATCACAGACAATGTGAACATTTTGGCCATTGCTGACATTTGGCCCCTTTCATAGATATTCGTTTTCAAAGATTTGCAAGCTGTAGTACATCGGTTTGAAAAGGAAACCTTTAATTTCACTGTGTGCCGAATTGTGTGCTTTTATTATAATAATTTCAAATATGTTTTTCACTTCTCACATTCATCCTCTGTTTATTTCACTATTTCACACCCTCTCGTCAGGGGATCTCCTGAATGAATTGAGCAGGTTCAGAAACCCTAAAGCTGCCTCAGAGCTGAGGGGTAGTGTTTTTCCCCCTTCGCTGTAAGTCTCAGCTACTCATTACATCATGTAATGGTATGGATGGTTTACATTGAGGGAACGTGCTGTGCAATATGTTTTGCTGCTTCAGGGGTGCAAAGTGCATATGTGAGATGAAAGGCTCATATTCCCATACTCACATGTTCCCATAATCAGTGTCAGCCTCAGCCATGACCACAGTTCAGGGTGCCACCCTTCTCTCTGCTGGGAGTGCAGAACTCATCCACAGAATTCTACCAAACAATCTGTCTTCTGTAAAACATATGCCTCTGAGCTAGGGCTGTGCGATAACACGATATTTGATCGTGGACGAAAATTACTGCGCGATCCACTTTTTCAGAAAAATCGCCATATAGGGCTTAAAAACGTAAAAAAATCCATTAGGTTCACTCTGAGCAGGATTGATATTTTTTCGTTTCTGTTCTGCCGTTCAGTATTAAACAAAACATTCTGAAAAAGGTTTTCTAGAAAAATAATACCGGTTAATAACGTTATTTTATTACAAAGTATTGCAGGGCTCTAGAGTGCCGTGATTTCTTAATGGTGCAACTAAATATTCTATTCGAGGGGCAAAATTAAATGAATTTTCGATAAGTATTGTTAATGAAATATTTATAATATGAACTTGCTTTTGGTTTTATCTATACAGGCTCTGCCCTCTTACGCGCACTCCCGTTCACCAGCAGTAGTTGATTGACAGACGCCGCTTAAAGGCGCTACACACAGCCAGCCCCATCTACTTAATCCAGCGGCATGTGCTGAAACACGCCTTCCTTTTTAAAAATTTCTTTTATTTTTTAAATTTCTTAAATTGTCTAACATAATCTGAGATATTAGTTCAATAGCGTTATGTGTGCTGTAGGCTATTGACCAACACCCATGTATACAGTTTACACACTGCAGGTCTACAGTTCTGATGTGTTATAAATTATATGTTTTAAATGACAGTAAGGCATGCTATATTTAGTTATTGTAAAATATACATTATAACCCAGTACACAGTAAAATAATATTTTTTAAAGGCCTATTGGCAGCGTATAGCCGTTAAGCTTAATTAGTCCAAGAATGTTATTTTATTAATATTAAAACAAATTACAAACTAGATACCTTTTGATTTTATTTCGTTTCTGTATATTTTTATCAAACGAAAAATGCAATTAATTGTGTCAGTGATGCGGCCTTTTGTTTTAATCAGAGAATAAGATTATATAGCCTATTTTAGTTATTAAGCGTATATATAGTTATTAAGTTTAATTATGTAATTTAAAAATATATAAATAATTTAGTGCTGTTTGGATTTAGGCATAGGCTGAGTATTAATTTTACTTGTAAATACAAAATATTATGCGGTTTAGTTTTTTTTGATGGCATTTTATTGCATGTTGAATACAATTACAAGGATTTTTATTAAACAAGTGCATACCACAAGATATTTTTGTTGGTTTAAGATATAAAAAGTATCATTCTCATTTTCTTGCCTTATTTATCTTTAATATAAATATAAAATTGTATTCATTGCAATGCGTGGTGCACCTAAGAAAAAAAGGCACACCAAGGCAAAACATTAGTCTAGAGCCCCAATTTTAAGAATGGAAAGATCCGCTCTGCGCCACAGCGCATGGTCTAACAGGGTTGAGCTTAATCTTTTAATGAGTTATAGATGTGCTTTGAGAATAAACCAATCAGAGTCTCATATCCCATTCCTTTTAAGAGTCAGTAGCGACGCTCCATTTGCTATTTACATGGCGGACTTTGTAAGTAAAAAAAACTGAACGCTTCACTAGCGAGAAAACAGTTAAACAGAACATCTGCAGTGCGAGAATTAGAGAATGAGCCTCCTCATATTTTACTTTCACTTTCATTCTCGTGGATAAGGAAAGTTGTTGTACGCACATACATCCATTAGCCTATACATAATTATTTTTGTTTGTTTAGCGCAAAGAGTTGTTTCAAAACTATTTCTAAATTTAGTTCTAATTTCCAGCAAACGAATAAATGAACAATAATAATGAGGAGTTGTCCAAAAACTGAGTTATTTCCAAACACACATGCTATACCCCATATTGTCTAAAACCTGACAGGTGGGCAAATCTAAGCATGTTTTTAATAAAACAAATATAAATATGCATATAGTAAATAATACTGCTAATAATAATAACAACAATAATAATAATAACAACAACAACATTATAAAAAAGCTATTTGTCATGAATAAACTGAAAAAGCGTCGAGCTGAAACTAGCAAACAACAAATGCCTCTCGCTTTGCGCCGCATTGCGATGGGTGTAGGGGTGCCGGTTAATCCGCAGGTAAAGTAATCTAAAAGTAGGCTACATGACGTTTTATTATGGGTTGCAGGTTAATAAGACCAAACATTGGTTGTGCAAACTTGACGTACTTTCTCTAAAATGTTAGTGTTTCAAGCTATATTATCTTTTTATAGACTGGCATAAATACGCATCACCGCCAGACATTTATAGTTTATATAAAAACGAGCGCTTAGCCTACCTCATGCAGATGCATATTCGGTTATTTCTTCAGTAGCCTTGTAAATAATGTATTTTATTAATGCATCGTTTATAAGGACTAAGCTATTAATTACTGTAATTCTCCGAATGGAAAATGCTTAGGTGGTTTGATAATATATCGTATCATTCAAAACTTAAGGCTATCCATCATGTTTATGAGCTGCCCTTCATCCTTCAATATACAGATCGATTTATCAGATGATTTGTCATAAGAGAAATATTAACAAAAGGATTTTCTTTATGGAGACCCATCTAAAAACAATCGACAATCAATAATTCGTTTTGTATAAATTCAAGTTTTAATAGCAAAAACTTAAACGAAACATACCTTGTACATGAAAGAGCAGGTTCTCGGTAACCTTTAAGACAAGGTTGCATCAGAAACGACTCTCGCTTATGACGTCTGCTTCGCGAGCATTTCACATTGTATGCTCCACAGTCGCATTTTTACACATGATTTAAATGAATGCCAAAATCTCCCAAAATCATATTATAAAGAGAACGATAAAATAACGTTATTAACCAGCTAACTGTAAACGTTTCTGTTCAGAACGATTAAAGTTGATCTTGTTTTTTTTTTTCTGCTCCTGCAAATGTCATTCGTTTCCGTTCCTTGAACCGGCTCAGAGCCCTGATTAAATATTCTTAAACATACATGGTAAGAGTATATTTTTATATGGGGACATTAGTTTGGTTGTATTGTACCTTTGTAATTTGCAAAATAGTCCTTAAAAACCAACTTGAAAAAGAATCGGGATAAAAACCGTGAATCGTGATTTCCCCAGAAAAAAATCGTGATATGATATTTATTTTTTCCATATCGCCCACCCCTACTGTGAGCATCTCAAAATTTTTTAAAGGGGTTTGCACTCAAAACTAAATTTCGGACATCAATAATAGGCCTTGCAAAATCACTAGCCAGATGTCCCAGGGCTATTGTATGTTCCAGTTGGGCGAAAATTATAATTCAATGCTTTTGCATTTTCTCACAGATATATTTGGGTAATTTTGTTATATGTAATTCCTGAGAATCAGGGAGTCACTATCAATATGTAGAGTATTGGGCCTGCTTTGTTACTTGTTGATTGATCAAAGGTGTCAGGCGTCACTAGTAAACAAGTGCCCGCATCCTCCACCAAAACTTGTGGGGAACCAACAGTTTTAACCCCAAAATGACCAGTCTGTCAGATGAAGAAGACCCCAAGTCAAAGATTCAATCAAAGAAAGTTTAGTGTAGATAGTTTGCAGCACTCACACAGAGTTTGTAGGCCGTTCTGCTTACAATCTCAAAACAATAATTATACACTCACATATGTCACTAACTGCGCCATACATATAGGTGTTTTAACCTGTGCCTGAAAATACTAACTTGTTTTGTTAAAGTATCTGATACTTTGGTAATAAGTCTGTAGTAAACAATATATATAATATTAAAGTACTCAGCAAGCCTGATTCATGTAGTAATATGCAAAGACTGCAGAGTTGCACTGATGCACTCTCTTCATATACACACTGAAACATTGCGACTGGCAGTGCTGGCTCTAAAACCACTTGTTGATAACAAAGTAGGAAAGCCACAATAGGAACAATTACTGCCACAAATAGTGTTCCTGACAGTTTAATTGCTTAGTTCTGCATAATTCTGTGCAGCAATAGCAAAAAAGTAAGCAGATTCTTTTGCCAAAAACGAGTAGGATACAGTGTAGAACCTGCGCTTAGTTTTGTAAAGGCTCATTGTTTTGTTTTTATTAAGTAAACATATAAAAACAAACCTTTTACCTTTTTAAGTTTTGAATGATGACACTTGCCGGATGCCTAAAAATGATTGAGTATTGCATTATAATGAGAGAATCTAGGTCTGCATGATAGATTAATCAAAAGCTATGATTATCATGCACATCTTGTCAGTTATGCACGATTGTCCGATCGGTATTTAATATCTTCGGAAGACCGGAGGGTGTGGAAACTCCAAAGACATCAAAAAAACTTATATTTAAATAATATGATTATGCTAAAGATATAAATATAAGAAGAATATAAGACTCTGACGGTATGATTCTTGGATAAAAATTTCACGGTTTTATGGTATTGAAATCCCTGCTTTAAAATATTCTTTTGAAATTTCTGCGTAAAAAACAAAAACATTTTTCCACTGTGAACACAATATATTTTATTTTAAAAAAAGTATTTGGAAAAGTAAAGATGTCGGGTTAAATAATTCAAATGAATCATTGACTTCTGCTTCATTAGTTTCAAAAACACAGGTTTTATTACAATTTAAAACAGCGTCTTTGAATATCTTTCCTGCTTGAAATACTGTTGTCTTAAAATTTTTTAAATAAAATGTAAAAATAAACCTTACATATACAGTAGGAACGGTATAGCAGAAAATTTTGGTGGTTTTAAAACTTTTTTAAAACCGTAATATACCTTGGTTATCGTCCCACGTCTAGTTGTAGCTTCAGTTTAAGTATTTTCATTTTAATTATGAATGACTTGACAGCCTACAAAGCCCATTGGACTTATAGGCCAATGATGTTTATAGTGAATGCAATTATAACTTTTCTATTTAGTAAATGTATGTATTTAATATATTTAGTAAATTTCTATTTGAGCTACTTAAACTGAAGAGTTCCTGCCAGAAATGCTATAAGACCAATTGCACATATAGGATTTTTATAACAAATCCAATAGACCATTTTGAGGGATGTAAACAAAAACAATGGTCCCAACGCATTTCCTGTTTTACATTTTTTATTTCTACAGCTTACGAGAATCCAAAAAGAACCACATATTGATAAATAATGTTATGATGGCTGTTTTAACATTAAGTTATGATTGAATTGCCTCTTGTTACAGTTATGTAATAGTTTGATAACAAGCAGGAAATGTTCATGGGGCAATGACATGACCACATTGAAATGGTCCATATTAGCTTTTTTTATTTAGTAAATGTATTTTTTTTTTTTTTCATATTAAGTAATTAATCTCTTTTCAAATCCATTTATTTAAGGCATCCAAAAACTGAATATTGCCTGCCAGAATGGCTATTAGAGATTTAAAATCCAAACACAAAATTATTTTGATCATCTTCAGATGCATCTAAATTTGATCTAAAGTTTATGAAGAGATCACTTTATATGACGAGTGAACAAATATAGAAGCTTCACCTAACTCATTAGCTCTTCAGAAACCAAACTCTGGCTCACGCGCATTAAGCAAAGTGCTTCCATGAACAATTTTATTGCTGTTTTTGGTGGTCAATACCCAAGTCAGAATAACATACATTATAGTGTATGTACTTTGAATGATGGTACAGAAATCTTACTGATTTGATTCCGCACTATAAAACAAGATAAACTATTTTTATTTTTGAAGTGAATAAGCTATTAATTTGGAGAAGTTTTGTTTAAAAAAAAAAAAAAACTTTTTTATTATACAGCTTTAAATAGACATTTTTGATTCCTAACAACTTTTCTCACTTATTCACTGTTGATAATTCAAATCTTTATATGAATTTATTTGAGCCTGATTACAAAAAAAGGACAATCAAATATAGGGGACTAGTGTTTTAAAACTGTAACAGACGAAACTGCGTCTACAGTAGATTACTAGCTATGTTTCCATCCAAAGATGCAAATTAAATTAACGCACAACACTGGAATCGCATATACGACGTGCAACTAAAGCAACGTTTCCATCCAATGAGTCAAAGCATACAAAATCGTCACTTCTTGATTAACTGGTGCCATTTATCAACAGTAAAAATGGATTTTGCTGCAGTAGGAGTAGCTGCCTGAATCTTTTCTTTATTTAATGAATGACTTGCACTTTATAAGACGATGCCCACACGAAATGAATGCATGGTGGCGTTTGAAGGCTTGAGACATGGAGACGCTCTTGATCGTTATGGAGGTAATTAATAATATAATAACACTAATACTGAAATGGTTAAAGCGTTTTAGAATGCTCAAAACAACATTTCGAATGTTTTACAGTGCTCAACTTGCTGGTTTATCCATCCACACACATTATTATCATCACATGATCTCTTATAACAAAATCACATGACTTTTGTTTTTTGCGGATACTGGAATTGGTTTGGTAAAAGTCTTTTCATCGTAGTTTATACTAGGGCTGGACGATATGGCAAAAATTTATATCGCGATATATTTTTTTATTTCGGTCGATACGATATAATTCCGATATCGATATGGACAATATTAAAAAGAAAGGAAAAACTCCCAAGAACGCACACAATGGATGTCTGTACCTACAAATGTCTGCAAAGTGAATTTGCAAAGTCGATAATACCTCCAGACTCTTATAACTTTTTTTTAAAATAAAAACAGTACAAAAAAATTTGTTTACTTTTTATTTGTATTTAGCCTTTACAAACAAGAAATGTGAAATAAACTATCAAATAAATAAAGCTCAAAAATTCATAAAAAATATGCAAAATAGTTTTTTAGAAAAATAAGTTTTGTAGTATAACCAGCAGGACAGCAGTGATGTGTGAACTGAATTTGGTGAGAGTACAGTAATTTACAGTACAGTTATTGAATATTTTCATAATAAAAAATCATAAAAAATATGCAAAATAGTTTTTTTAGAAAAATAAGTGTTGTAGTCTTACCAGCAGGACAGCAGTGACGTGTGATCTGAGTTTGATGGCAGTATAATGAGTTAGAGGGAAGTTATTGACAGCTTTTGTAGTACTGTTTTTTGCGTTTTGCTCTTTGTAGACGGTCCCTAAGCATCGGTCTCTTTGCCGCCTGCGCATAGAGATCAATATAATGCGTCCAGCGCGTAGGAAAGCTCATTTTTAGGAAAATAAGGTTGTAGGTGGTTGTATGCATTGCGACAGTTGAGAAAATGTGCTATTTGTGTAGGAACAATGTTTCGGTCATGAGTTATTGATCCGGAAAAGACGAATCTGCGAATCTGTTGCTAACTTTACTGAACTGGACCACTTCTACACCACTGCATTAGTCTTTCCTTTCTTATCAACTATTTCGTCTGCATTCTTACTTGTGGAAGCTTGTTCATTCGCATATGTATTCAGAGCACTCATTTTGAAGCTAAAACTTTTTGCGGCGCAGCTTAACCACCTGCTGTGCTGAGCGCTGGCAGCGTGTCTGTGTTTTTCGTCATCACGTAAGTGAGATCAAATCACGCTCTTTCTGACGGCTGAGCACTGAACGTCATTCAGTGACAAGTGATACATGTATAAGATCTTATATAAATAATAATATATATATTTATATATATATGCAAATTTATATCGAAATATCGGAAATGGGTTCAAAAATCATATCATCGTTATTGAAAAAAATTCTATCGCGATATATATTGATATCGAATTATTGTCCAGCCCTAGTTTATACACATCTTTTCTTATCGAATAAAAAGTTTATCCTATTCAGTTAAGTTTTTTTATGCGCTTTTCAAAATGTATGCACATCTTGGCGTTTCCATCAACCGTTTCTTATTCGCATATCCAAAAAGAGCATAAAAATAGGTGGATGGAAACATGGCTATAGTCAGATATGTAACCACTACAAAGATGCTGCCTAAAAGGGATCCAATGTTCCTGTTGCTTGTACAAGTTAAACTTGCATGGAAGCTTTTTAATTATATGTAATTATAATTATATTGTTTTTAACTAAATGGAAATGTTTTCATTTGCATGGAAAAACAATGTCATACGTACCTTCAAAAATATGTGAAGCCTACATTTAATTATGTAAATAATTTTGCGTTTGTGTTTTAATTTTCGGTTTGATTATTGCTAAAAAAAAGCACGTATTTTTAGCATGAGGTGCTCATAGAGATATTCATTCATTCATTCATTCATTTTCCTTCGGCTTAGTCTCTATTTTAGAGGACGCCACAGCCGAATGAACCGCCAACTATACCAGCACATGTTTTATGCAGCAAATGCCATTCCAGCCGCAACCCAGTATTTTAGCTTACCCAATTCACTTATAGCGCATGTCTTTGGACTGTGGAGGAAACCCACACCAACACAGGGAGAATATGCAAGCTCCACACAGAAATGCCAACTGGCCCAGCCAGGACTGGTACAAGCATCCTTCTTGCTTTGAGGTGACAGTGCTAACCACTGAGCAACCGTGTTGATAATAGAGATCTATTTATTGTATGTATTTGTATTAGTGTTATGTTTAGTGTATTCTCACCTCTAAAGCTTCAGGAACATTCAGGCTGCTAACAGTTTATGGGCTTTTCTCCAACACACTTTAGCTTGGCTTCATCATAAGAGTCAATAAATATCCAATCAAATGAGGTGAAATTAGAGGACATGCCCATTATGTTTACAGCGTCTGGCCAGAACCAGTTTTCTGCCGTTTTATCGGCCGTGTCAATCTGTGTCCAGGCTGCAGTGATGCATATGCGCTGATAAGAATATTTTGTGTGTAAATCATGCTCAACTGTTTAGTCACTGAGTGTTGTACCTGACTGCAGCTGACAGATGATGTTTTAATATGCCTAGAGTCAGTTTGTTTTTCCTCACGTCGTGCGCCTTTCTGTACTCAGCAGAAGGTTACGCTGATTACTGCAGAAGTTATTAATGAATTACTCGCCCTTCCCCTTGGTCTTTGAAAGTGAACGTCTGCACAGTGTTTTCAACGTTAATTGTGTCTCCAACTGCGACCTTCTCAGATTTCATTTGTGGTGTTGTGGTTGATTTTTAAGCTTATTTAGGCTAATGTTATATCTTATTGAACCCTTTAGTTGACAAAGAGTTAGCAGAAAAGTAATTATAGTTTTGCATTTTTTTAAAAGAGATTTTATTTCAATACTATTTTACACTGTAAAAATGCTGGGCTTCACACAATTCTTTCATGTTGTCCCAACACTAATCAATTAAGTAAACTTAATCGTTTTTTACTTATGAATAGTGTTTCAACTCATTTTAAAGTAGTTTAAGCAAGCAGCAAAAGTTATGTTTTGAGTAAATTTGCTGTTTGTTTGTTTAGTTCCAGTTGGTTTCATTAACTTTTTTTGTTTTTATTATTATATCTTGTCAACACTTTTCTATTTAGTTTTTATATAATTAAAGCATTATTTTATTTTATATAATTTTTGTTGCTTTTTTCAACAATTCTTGAGGTTATTTTTTTGGGAGGACAACTTAATTATGTATAATCCATGTAAATTTGTAAAAATAATTAAGTTAACTAAATCGATTTGTGTTAAGACAACATGAAGGAATTGTGTGGAACCCAGCATTTTTTTTTTTTTTTTTTTTACAGTGAGTGGTGTGAAAAAGTGATAGATTTATAATTTTTTTTTTGCTTCTTTGTCACTAGGGCTGGGCAACATGGCAAAAATGCAATCTGAATATTTCAATCATTCATTTTCTTTTTGGCTTAGTCCCTTTATTAATCTGGGATCGCCACAGCGAATTAACCCACAAACTTATCCAGCACGTTTTACGCAGCGGATGCCCTTCCAGCTGCAACCCATCTCTCTCATACACACCCATACACTATGGACAATTTAGCCTACGCAATTCACCTGTACCGCATGTCTTTGGACTGTGGGGGAAACCGGAGCACCCGGAGGAAATCCACTCGAACGCAGGAAGAACATGCAAACTCCACACAGAAACGCCAACTGACCCAGCCGAGGCTCGAACCAGTGACCTTCTTGCTGTGAAGCGACAGCACTACCTACTGCGCCACTGCGTCACCCGCAATCTCAATAATTGTATTCCATATTGAACGATAACGATATGTAATTCGATATCAGTTGTTTATGCTTCCAGATTTAAAAGAGCACCCCAACAATGACTGAATCCACAATAATTAGAGGGTCCATTAAATGGCATAACATTTGCAGCCGATAAATTTGGTACATTTTTAGTATCAGCACACTTTTAGATTCCCATTTTTGCACATTTCTGTTGTAATTGCCCCTTAGATCAATATAGAGTAAAAAAAGTCCAGAACTGATTATTGTTATTGACATAAATTTTGTTGCGATATATCGTTTATCGGCCCATCCCTATTTGTCACACTATAATGTTTCAGATCCTCAAACCAATTTAAATATTGTTAAAAGATAACACGTTAAAACATCATGTTTTGAAATTAAGGTTTTTATTATTAAGGGAAAACAAAATACAAAAAAACTACATAGCCCTGTGCGAAAATGTTTACCCAACACCCCTGAAGTTAAAACATAACCTAACTCTGGTTTAAAGTTTAATGTTTGCACAGCTAACTTTAAAGTCTTGTGCAAAACTGGAAGAGGTGTGCCAGAGTGTGGTTCGGTTGGGCTTTGGCGCGGTACGCTTGTAGTGTGAGTGCAAAGCGTGCATGAGCCTGAAACTCAAGATGATGTCACTTTTAAGGGACTGTTTCATAAGGATTTATTAATCATTCTTACTTTTCTTACTTAAACGCGAACTGTCATCGTTTATTAAAGACGCAAACCCCTCGCTGCACGTCAGCTGCACCTTCAGCAAACCTCCTAATACGTACAGCACGAGGACTTTCAAGATAAGTTATGAGCATCAAAAGTGATGGATCTGTCCAGCAAAATATTTGACTCCGTGTCACTGCATATCAAACAACTAAAATAATATAACTAAAGCAATGTTCACTGTGCTGAACGAGAGCGTTTTTTTTCCTGTTAAACTGAACAGTCGCATCATCGATGATGTAAGCGTGCTCTGGATCGGAAGGCAAAATGCAGTATGAGTGCAGGCCTAGTGTGAGTACACCCTTAGATTATATAGATTGAACAAATAGCAAACGTCTTTTTTGAGTGTAGTTAAACATGGCTAGTTTACGTTTTTTAGCAAATGAAGACAGAACCCATGCCTTGTTTATATAGAAAAGATTAACACTTTACTGACGTGTTTGGCTGTTAAGGTGCCATCTACAGGTGTTTTTTAAACAGCTGTAAATCAGATTTTCTGCCACCGAACGAATGCTTGTTAATTCTGAAAATGATTAATTATTTTTGCTTATTATTATTTTATTTCAGTTAAGTTTTTCAGTGACTGTTGTTAGTTTTGTTTTCTTTTAGTTTTTCGTTTATTGTAAACTTCGTGTTTTATTTCAGTTAACTATTTTTAGTTTTAAAACCAATAGTTTTAGTTTTCGTTTACTAAAATAACCCTGGTTAGCTGAATGCAAGTTTCCTTTTGTGTATTTTTTTCATTTATATATATATATATATATATATATATATATATATATATATATATATATATATATATATATATATATATATATATATGAGAGATGCATACATTGGGTGAACTGTCCCTTTAATATGTTTGCTTGTTTGTATTGAATTTAACATCCATATATGCCCCATTTAGAAGGGTTTAATCCAACAGATGATAGTGCAGATGATGCGGATAAGAATATTGATCTGAAGCATGTGTGTCTGGTGCTTTATTATAGCTCAACTGTTGTGCTCATTCCAATAACTGCCATTATTGATTAGTGTAGGCAACATGAATAGATTGTTTTGAGTATAAAAGCAACATTTCTAATGATTGCTTGCCATTTATCTTCATCAAAATATGCTAATGTATGTTTGGTGTTGTTTTTTAATAATGTTTTTGTATCGATTGTCAGTATTGGCGAAACTAATAAACTGTATATTATGGTTTGATTGAACTGCCTTTTGTTTCCATTTTGTGCATAAATGAGAAGTATTAACAATGATAGCTTGCATATAGCCTTTTTATGCTTACAGCTTTCTTTGGTGTGTAATATTGCTGTTTGAAAATGGAAAATATATCTGTAACATTACAAAGCAACATTACAAAGTCCATCGCGTTTATTCTGTTTAGCACTATTTCTGAATTCACTCAAATTCCTTGATTGTAGTCCTGCGTTTTCTTCAGATAAGGTTTAACACATGTCTGACAGTAGACTTTCTGTGCATATGCTCTACATCTGACTTCTAATAATTGCATATCAGAAGTTTAAACTGACAATGCCTTAAACGAACACTAGGTTTCTGATGGTATGATAACCTTGGATAAAAATATCACGGTTTCACGGAATTGTGATTACTGCTTTTAAAATATATTCCTTTTAAATGTCTGGGTATAAAACAAAAACCTTTTCCCCTTTGAACAAAATATATTTTATTTTAAGAAACATTTCATATATTTTGGAGCAGTAAACATGTCAGGCTAAATAATTCTAAATAATCATTGAGTTTTGCTGTCTTCATTTGTTTCTAAAACACAAATTTCTTTACAATTTAAAATTGCATTTTGGATATCTTTTTTGCTGGAGATACTGCTGTCCTAAAAAATAAACAAAAAAATGTAAATAAAAAAACATACTTGTACCATAGGAACGCTATAGCAGAATTTTTTTGCGGTCTTAAAACCTTGACTTTTTCAAACTGCGGTATAACTTGAAAAC
The DNA here is from genome assembly GCA_903798195.1 of Danio kyathit. Classification (NCBI taxonomy): domain Eukaryota; kingdom Metazoa; phylum Chordata; class Actinopteri; order Cypriniformes; family Danionidae; genus Danio; species Danio kyathit. Next base: position 70,670,049 of record LR812525.1, on the reverse strand, counting down.
GGTTATCATCTCATGCCTAACGAATACATAGGGCTGTGCAATATGATGATATCTATCATATGGACAAAATAAAAAGCCTATCATTTCATATTTTGCTCTATTGTTTATTTTGTAGTGTCGCAAAATACATTGTTTACAGTAATACGTTTTCATAATTTATATAAGTGCAATATTATGCTATTAAGGTGATGCAGACACACATGAATAACTGTATTGTGAAAAAGTTTACGTTTTGCATTTTATTTAGGGACTTTTTTTTATAAAGTACTTGCAATCAGTTTAGAACTTAAGGGCAAATGTTTAATAAAATATAAATGATCTATTAATAAAATATACAAAAATTTTTCAAAACATAATGATTACATCTCCAATATTGTTAAGATCTACTGTATAGTCCGTCATTTGGGGCATGACTGCAGTGTTTTAAAGCTCAATTCAACTTTAAAGCATGGAATAATAAATAAACTAACCCTTTAAGAATTTTAAGAAAAGTCAGTCAGTACATGCAATGAAAGTTAACATAACGTTTTATCAAATATATTGAAATAAGTATAATTAAAGTGTAATGTGGTATCTATGTTATTATCAATTTAATTTCAGATTGTGAACATACACCACCACACTATAGTATTTTTTATTCAATTAAGAAGGTATTTGGATTAAGTTATTGAGAAGTTATTTGGACATGTACAGAGAGGAAAATGAGTATTGAACACGTCACCGTTTTTCTCAGAAAACATATTTCTAAAGGTGCCGTTGACTGGAAATTGGGCATTGGTAACAACCAAATGAATCGATGTATGCGAAGAAAACAATATTGATTAGCTTACAAATTAAGTTATGTGTAATGAAAAGAAATGACACAGGAAAAAAAGTATTGAACACATGAAGAAAGGGAGGTGTAGAAAGGAAGTGAAAGCAGCTGAAATCTCTCAGCAGTTATTCAGCAACCCTCTGCAGTACTTCATCTAGGATTTTTTCCAGCTGTGGTGGCAGGTCTTTTACACAGATCTTACAACTACCTATGCGCAAGAAGTTGGCTATTTATGAAATGTCACAGGGTTACATTTATTTAACACTATCATTTCATTATCTAGTCATTTATATAACAAGTATGTCTCCCAACATTTATTAGCTTTGCTAGGAATATTTATGAATGGCTCCAATAGGCCTACAGAACAGCATTGATGCGTCATGAATTAAAGTGAAACAGCCATAAACTCCAGCAAGATAAAATAATTGTATGCAGAACCATAGACCTTGGTTCCAACATCTACATTAGCAGGATGATGAAGATGAAAGCAGGATGGACATTTTAGCAAGACAATGATCCAAAACACAGCCAAAGAAACTCACAAATGCTTTCAGAGAAAGAAAACCAAGCTGTAGAATGGCCCAGCCAATCACCTGACCCGAATCCAATAGAAAATACAAATTAAAGTTCAGATTTAATAGAAGAGACCCACAGAACCATAAAGATTGATTGAATACCCCCCCCCCCCCCCCCCACACACACACACACACACACACACACACACACACACACACACTGTAAATGTAGCCATTCAATGTAAAATGTACTTTAGAGAATCTAGATAAAATAAAACTTCACCTCTTAAGTGCAAGGATTCTTCAAAATCTCCAAACACAAGATTCACATTCCTTAGTAGTACGATAGAACTGCCTTCTTTGGTGGTTTGAAATCTTGATCGCTGTGTGAATTATGTACAACTGCTGGCGTTCTCATGCTCTTGAATATATTTTGCATGACAGTGGAGTTTTTTTCCCTCCATCCCCTCTCCCGTTTTCTTTTTTACAACTATATGTCACTATATGGCTTTCAAGGCTATATTAACGTACATCTTTTGACATTGATACTTCAACTGAAACGTTTGTAAAGTGATTTTGTGTGGCCGTTGACCTTATAGTCATTGTGTTATTGAGTCATTGTGTTTGAATAGAGCCATATTGCATCTCTTTCAATGAATGTGGCATAGATCACTGTTAAAGATATTAGTCTACTAGCTGTTTTTGAGAGTGAATAGCTTGGAGGCCAACATTGTTTTTTTTTTCCTGAAGTATGTCTTGGCTTTGGCTTGGCAGTATTTCATAACCACTCTTAACCCAAAGTGCTGTGTTTGACTGTCTCTAAACGCAAGTTGCAAGTGCTCAAGAATGTGTGGTACAGTTTTATTCAATGAAATCTAAAGTTTCACCACTCATGAGTTGATGGCTGGGGTGTTTTTGACACATCATGTCGCGAGATGTGATCCCTGTGGGAATGCCCCTGTAGTGAAACTTTGCACTGTTTTCATTGCCATGGAAGCATAACAAATTGTAGATTATGTGACAAAGTTTTTATGGCTTAACAAGAAAATAAAGAGTGTTCATTGTAAAGTATTTCTATCGCAGAACTATTTTTCTGAAGTATTTTTATTTTTTTTTATTTTCACAATAGCATAAATTACATTTCAATGTTTATTTGATTTACTCTGTTTTCAATTGTCGCCACCAGCCAAAGTTCCTTAATCAGGTCTTCATACGCATTCTTCCATCTGTCTTCTAGGGCTGGGCTGATAGACGATGCCATCGTCCATTGCCGATGGCCGATAAACTTCACGATGCTGAGCCGGCATCGCGATCCATCGCCCTGCCCCACATTTATATTGATATGTAACCTATTATTTCCATGTCATCTTAAAAGCAATAACGGTCTTTTCATGAGCTGTGTTAAATTTTACATATAGCTGCCACGGCTGACAGCATTGTTAGGATTAAATGAAGGATTATACAGTACCTCTCACGCTTAAAATGTGTAGATTCAGTGGCAAACGCTGTTACCTGCAAACCCCGTCCCACAGACTTTACAGTGAATAGCTTTAGTTATTTTCATAGCAGACTTAAAGCCACTGGAAGTCTTTTATCCACTCTTGGAAAAGTGTAAATGGTGGATTAACATTCAGCACATGATCATTCAGTGTTATTTTCATTCTCTCATCTTCAGCGCTTCACATTTCTGCGGTTGTAGCTCCTGTCATCCGAAGGCAGAAGGCATTGACTGAGTGATTGACAGCTGATATTAACCAATCCATTCGCGTTCAGTTCTAGAGCAGTGGGCCAATAAGAAGAGCACAAAGGCGGGGCAAGCGTGGCTTTTTTTTACTTCAGCAAGTTCACATAACAACTGTTTCAATCTGTTCCTGAGCCCTGCGGATGGCGTCTTAAGGTGCAAAGATGCATTCTGCATAAATTTTGCAGTGAAAACAGTGAAAATTTATGCACTCGCACAAATGCTTCCAAATATGTTTTTAGGTCGCATAGATAAAATTTCGGGTGCATATGCGACCAAAACGGTCGAGCTCTAGCATCTTTACTTGTTATTATTTCCTCATAATAATAATAAAATAAGGAAGTTATCATCAATCACAATACAAACTACAGTGAACTCCAAACAAACTCTTGTCTCCTCCACCAGCTGTGGGAAAAAGCCATTATAACGACACAGATCACTCCGCCTATTCATGCCAGTCATGCGGAAAAAAGTGATCGACAGGTGGTAATTTGTGTGTAACTTTATTTATTTATGGTTTGGTTATGGGTAAAGCAAACACCACGTGGGTCAGGTAGTGAAAACGGTAGGCTACAATTAATTAATTCGTTATGAATGAATTGATATTTAACAACAACCGCCTATGACGACAATGCCATCGTCCATCGCGATGTTTCACATTAGACATCGTACGATGCCAAATTGGTCAACATCGCCCAACCCTACTGTCTTCCCACTTTCATACTTGGTTGCACCAACTTACAATTTAGTTGCGCCTTTTTTGTAGTAATAATAGCAACCTTGCATTTTGATTAATCATTTTGCCTTGATGTAAAGATTGGCTGTAGTCGGCGCAATAGCCTAGTGGTTAGCGCGTCGACATATGGTGTAGTAGCACTTCAGGGCGTCCCGAGTTCGAATCCTGGCTCGAGGACATTTCCCGTCCCTACCCCCTCTCACTCTCCCACTTCACTTCCTGTCTCATTACTGTCCTATCCACTTAATAAAGGCAAAAAGGCCAAAAATAAATCTTTAAAAAAAAAAAAAAAAAAGATTGGCTGTGACTAAAGCTTTCAACTATCGCAAATTATCATTGGAATTGTATGATTTTGACATTTTATAATCCATTTTAAATCTACAATTCACATTTTCATTGACTTGCATTTATAGTTATGACTGTAATTATTTGGAGGGATCAATAAATTGCCCCACTATAGTTATGTCAATTTTTTTGGTTTATTATTTACTTTAAACTGCAAATATTTTTAATATTCATTATCTTTATCATTATATCGAATCCTCCAAGCTTTTGCATGTGCGTCAATGTGATCAGTGAGGCCACTTAAAATATTTTCATGTGTTAAAAATAAACTTTGAAGTTTTGTGAATTAAAAAACTGGATAAAGTAGAGGTGGGATCGGCGAATTGATTGGTTAAACAGGGTACATGATTCAGCCATAAACCTGGGGTCGCTTTTATAAATGTGGTGTACACACAAAATGGGGGTGGAAACATGCATAAACAACTTACCACACAAAGTTTGTGATTTATAAAAAACAAACTTGATTGAAGAATATGCACAGCTGTAAGTAAACTCATAAGTAAACTAGTGTTGTCACAATACCGGGATTCGATATCAATCGATACAAAAGTTTTAAAAATGTCCATTTCCTGCAAACATTTAAGCTCTGTTGAGTATGTTCTTAAACACAGCTGATTTGCCATTGTGTTCACATGCTCAACAGAAATGACTGTGATTGGCCGTAAAGGTCATCAGTTCATCGGACTCACCGCTGTTTACTGAGTGTAACAAATACAGGGACAGAGTGTTTTAAAACCACGAAGATCAGCTGGTCTGTTTATAAGCTGGCATACGAGTGATCAACTGATGGCACTCGTATGATAACTGGTTTTAAGGTTTACCACGATTGGAAAAGTCAAGGTTTTAAATTTAAGCTTTTTTTATGTAGTTTATTAAGGCAACAGTATCTCCAGCTGAAAAGGACCCTCTACATCAAAAGCTACTGTTCCAAAATATTTAAAATGTTTCTTAAAATAAAATATATTGTTTAATAGGAGAAAAAGTTGTTTTTTCCTCACACATTTAAAAGCAACAAAAACATTTTAGAGCAGTAATTACAATACCGTGAAACCATGATGTTTTTATCCAAGATTATCATACCGTCAGAATCTTTTACGGCCCATGCCTATCCACTGATTAATAGACTGATCTTCGCGGCGTTAAAACACTCCAGTGTCCCTGTATCTGTGGTTACACTCAGTAAACAGTGGTGAGTTCGGTGAACTGATGACCTTCAACGTCTGACAATCACAGACATTTCTGTTGAGCACGTGAACACAATGGGAAATCAGCGCTGTTTAAAAATGCTCTGAACAGCGCTCAAATGTTAGCGGGAAAGGGGCGTTTTTAAAATTTCAGTACCGATTGGTATCGAATTCCAGTAACTTAAATATTGGCTTAATTGAACCACTTTAAATCATTTTATGAGCCATAATCATTAATAAAAATGTACATTTATTCTGCCATACCTTCAGTCTTAACAAACTTTCCTATCAAAAAACATTCACATTTGCAAGCATTTTGGTCACAGTTAGAGTCCTACTAATGATAGTCACTTACTCGAGTTTCAATTCAATCTGTTTTAATCAGCATGGTAAATATATATTCCCATTTTTTTTATTTGGGGATTTGTCCATCATTATTAATTTGTAGTTGTCTTAATTACTTTACATTCTATTTATTAAAGAATGTTAATCATATTTTTGATTATTTCCCAGAGATGGGTTGCGGCTGGAAGGGCATCCACTGCTTAAAAATGTACTGGATAAGTTGGCGGTTCATTCCGCTGTGGCGACCCCAGATTAATAAAGGGACTAAGCCGACAAGAAAATGAATGAATGAATGAATATTTTTGATTAAATCTATTTAATTGTTTTTATTTTAGATGTAGTTTAGTAGTAGATGTAGTTAGTTTTTGTGTTATTGAACTATCATTAAGCTTTGTGGATTTGTAAGAAATAGACACAGAAAACATTAATTTTGAGGCATTGCATTGTGTCTTGCTGATTCTACCGTGTCCCACATCATGAGGGCTGCAGTTTTAAAGTGCCAGAGAAATCTTGGCCAAGTTGAGGCTAGCCTGTTTGTGCCAACAATAATTTCAGTTATGAAGCCATGAAAGCTAGACTAAAAATATGGTTGCTCAGACCCTCCTTATCACTGTATACAGTTGTAATAGTTGTGTAAATTAATTCACGCCACCTCTGACACTTTAACGTCACCTCAGATGTGCTTCTGTGCCACCTTTCAAGTGTAAATTTGGTACCAGTCACAATAAAGGTAGTAAAATTCGAAAATGCATGCTGGAAATAATATATTCCATTCTGTGGCTTCACTCCATTAGTGCTAAATTGTGTTAAACAACAACCCTAAATGTTGTGACACAATTTCAAGAATGTGAAATATGGACAGGCTGCCGTTCACAACTGCATTCCAACAAAGAAAAGATTTACTATTATTAATCACATTTAAAGTCTCCCTTCAACAAATACCAGTATGTGAAATAAACATAGCCTAGTGTACAAAATCCCAACACAGGTGGTATAGTAAAACACTAATCTTCTTAACCCTGGCTGTTTTGCATGGCATTTATAATAATGTCTTGAGAGCAGAATGAAGGTTTGTGCGTGAGCGGGTGATTTTGCCTTTGTAGTCACCAGGCAGCGTGTTTTGTTCACTAGATCTAAGTTCAGCTCCGAGTTCAGAGAATTGTGGAAAGCTATTCCTCCATTCAGTCTGTATATATGTTGTATCTGTTCGACGGAGTACCACCCACATAGAGTCTTTCCTCTGTTTAGAGGAAGCAGCAGAATGCATTACTTCCATAAATAGTTGGCTTGCGGTTCTCCAGGGAAATCTAGCAGCATGAAAAACAACTTGTCTCGTGAGTGGGTATATAAAACATTGTTTTGGTTTTGTCATTGTGTACTGTTGTACACCAGACGTTTATAAGGCACACAAGAGTAAACATCTTATTATAACAATCAAATTCCAGTATTCTTAAATCATACTTTGACTTGCCATAGTTGAAGCTCACCACAACACAACTGAGCTCATAAAATGAACATTTTCTCTGAGAATTGTTGGTAAATTCAGACCACATCTCAGTGCTGGATTGCTTTAAAGGCATTTTGTGCATGTGATGGTTCATAAAATTATGTTTTATATATTTTGGAGAACACTTTATTTTGTTCATTTTACTGCTAGGATTTTCACCCATCTTGAACATTTTTAGAAAATTTAAGTACATGCTATATAATCTGGATGTACGTGCCTTGAAGTACACAAACTTTACAAAAACTATAGCTGAAGTTGTTTGCAGTGGAAACAACTGTGATGTTAATGATTGTGGCATTGTTCTTGATAACATAGTTTATAATATATATTGGAATATATTGCCATCATTGTACTTCGTTGTGATTCTGTGCAATTGGTTTATTTTGTATGGCATTTCAGATTTTGAAGTTTGTTTCTGGGACTAAAGCTACGCATAGCAAAAAGGCAAATTTATTGCAGCATTTTGTGAAAAAAAAAAAACAATAGCTGCAAGCACCAGTCATTGGGTTTCAAGCAGTTTAAGGCTAATGTTTTCAAAAAAATGTGGTATTTATTGTTTAGTAAATCTGTAACTAGATAAAAATGTACCACTTCAAGCTAATAGGCTTAAAAAAATCAGCTTTTTTCAACGTTTAAACGGTTATAGTGTGATCAGTTGGTTGAAGTTTAAAAAAAATTCAGGCTTTTTTAAAACGGTGTTATGTGCTTTCCCGATTTACCAAAGTTCAAAGTCTTTGCTAAGGAATCATGTCTTAAATGTTGTGCAATATACAGTCGCTTGCATGCAAAATATAATAGTTCCGCATGATGCCACCTTGGACAAAGTCACTGTATGCCAATTTTTGAGTCAGTCAAATTTGCTTTCCTAGTCTTTTCACATTGTAGTACCACCGTTGTGGTACCACCATCCTGCATTTCACCCTGCAGTCCAAGACCGGTTACTCACTGAAGCTAAGCAGGCCTGAGTCTGGTCAGTACATGGATGGGAGACCACATGGGAAAACTAGTTTGCTGTTGGAAGTGGTGTTAGTGAGGCCAGCACTGGGTGCTCAACCTGCGGGCTGTGTGAGTCCTAATGCCCCAGTAAAGGGGACACTATAATCCCAATTATCCCCATCCACTGAGTTGGCTCTATCACTAGCTATCCATCCAAAAATGCGAATGAACTTTGTGCGCAAAACTGGATTATCGCATAAAAGATTTGCTAATAAAGCAGCGTTTCCATCCAGGTGAGTCAAAGCGAACAAAATCATCACTTCCTGATTAACTGGCGCCAAATATCAACAGTAAAAACTGAATTTGCTGCAGTAGGAGAAGCTGCGTCAATCTTTTCTTCATCTAATAAATGACTTGCGCCTCAGAAGGCAATCCTGACACGCAGTGAACGCGCGGTGGCGTTTGAAGGTGTCAGACACGGAGCACAGACGCTCTTGATTCTGGAGGGCATTAATAATATAATAACACTAATACTTTAACGCTAAGACGTTTTAGAATGACCAAAACAACATTTCTGATGGTTTACAATGGGCTGCTGGTTTGTCCATTTACACACATTTTTATCATCACATGATCTCTTATAACAAAATCAAATGACCTTTTTAAAAGCGCATACTGGAATTTGTGTGGTAAAAGTGTTTCCATCGTAGTTTAAGCACATCTTCTCTTATCGAATAAAAAGTTTATCCTACTCAGTTATGCGCATATGTTTTTTTATGTGCATTTTGAAAATTTATGCGCATCATGTCGTTCACATGCATCATATGCAAAATGCACAAAAAATAGGTGGATGGAAACATAGCTAGTGTCTCTCCACTCCCCCTGTAGCTGGTATGTGTTGAGCACACTGGCGCCATTGACCTGGGGCTGCCGTCGCATCATCCAAGTGGATGCTGCACACTGGTGGTGGTGTGGAGAGACCCTCCTCATGATTGTAAAGTGCTTTAGGTGTATGGCCATACACAATAAATGCACTATATAAAATACACCTTCCTTACTATAAAAAAAATGTTCCACTTCAAGCTAATTGCCGTAACATCTGCATTTTCCAACATTTAATTGGTTGTAGTGTAAACAATTGGTTGAAAAAAAAAAATCAGACTTCTTTAGAACTGTGTTACATGTGCTTTCCCGATTTACCAAAGTTCAGAGTGTTTGCTAAGGTATCATGTCTTAAATCTAATATACAGTTGCTTGCATGCAAAATACAATATTTCTGCATGGTTCCACACTGCATGCTAATTTTTGCGTCCGTCAAAGCTACTTCTATGTTTTTTCACATTGTAGTGCTACTATGTGGTCAAACCATGCTAATTTTTATAATGACGTCAGATCGAGCTTATACATACCAAGGTTTCCGCTACATTCATTCATCCATGGCGGGCCCTCACGCCAAAATTCATCCCGCCACTGCTACATTACAACTTCTCATTTAAAACATTTAGTCGTGTTTTTTTTTTTTTATAGCGGGTTATAATCGCACCAAAACATATTAAAAGGTAAGTGAATTATAACAGCGCAAAACATTTCTGTAACCGTAGTAGTGCTGTGCGCTATTTGTTCAACCCTTTAAGGTGACATGCTGACTGACTGACTGACTGACAGGTGCGTGATGCGTGGGGCGCCAGCAAACACGGCGTAGCTTTCAGTAAAGATGAACACAGTTTCCATAAGTATACTTATCTTTCTGGAGTTTATAGCCATTTCACTTTACTTCAGGACGCGTTAATGTCGGAAAACGAACAAAAACGGACAAAATCGCACTTTAGCAGCGCTTACTGGAGAGCGCACGAGAAGATCTGCACTTGAGCATGTAAATTTGAGTGCGTGCAAGAAGTTTTGTGCACAAAGAGGAAATCGGCGCGCAGGCAAAGAGATTCGCATGCTCATATTACATGAATGCGTTCTCGACTTGATACTGCGTGTAATATTTGTCTTTGAAGTAGTTGGCAGATCTGTGTAAAAAAAAAAATGCCTGCCGCCACAGCTGGGATAAATCCTAGAGGAAACACTGCATACACTTTCCGAGTGTGGGGATGATGTCTCATTCCGTTTATTGTGATTATTGTAAAAGTAGCCCTGGCCATTTTGGACATCTGGTGGTCCAGTGGCAAACCTGAACGGAAAGTCTACTTTTTTCATAACTTTTGGAACTCTGCTATCTGACTATGGCAATTTGGTTCAGATTTGTAAAAAACCTAGGACTAGTTCGCAAAACTAAGTTGTTCAAAGCAAAAGCAAAAAAAGTTTAAAATATAGGTGCGGTAGTAGCCGCATTGAAACACACCATTTACCCACATCATATGAATAGGTAACTATATGCGACAAACAAAACATAGTTTAATTTAACAATAATTTGATTTATTATGACACTGTTATACACTGTTTTTTTCAATGGATTAAAGTTAAAAAAGACTGTTTAAATAAAAAATTTAATTACTTACTTTTATGCTTTACCTTCTCTCACTTCCAAGTTTAAAGCAAATTTGAATGCCAAAGCATTTTAGATATGTATATAAAATAGCCTATCTAATATTGACATGATCAAATTAATTAAATATACAGCGAATTAGAAATAAATGACAGAAAAATGAATAAAAACAGACTATCTCTATAAATGAAAATAATTACACGATTAAAATGTGTAGATTTATTAAAATAAGGCAGATGCGTTGATTAACCTTTACTAATGGTGTACATATATTTTGCAGCCAAGTTAAACCAGTGATTTCATTTTCTCAGAGTATATAGTAAAGTTTTTCTGAGTTTAGATTGAAGAACGAGTTATTTAATGTTTTTTCCTTGCTCTCGCAACTGTGCGTGCACAGCCAGTTGTGAAGCCAAACAAAAGTAGGCTTAAGGGCGCACTCACACTATGCTATCCGAACCGTGCCCAGGCCCGTTTCCCGGATCATTTGAGAAGTGTGAGTGCTCTGAATCGGGCTCAGGCCAGTTAAGTTGGCCGGCCCTGGCATTGTCTGAAGAGGTGTGCCAGAGCGCGGTTTACTTGGACTCAGGCACAGAAGACGAGACGTGACTTTTAAGGGACTGTTTGATATGGATTTTAAAAAACCCAGGAAAATGTTTCTTTTAAGTTCCAAAGAGGCTGTGGGTCTGTAGAGCACATGAGACTGTCTGAGGGAGTGTTGACAGGTCTTGGACACACTACGAACTGGTAGAAAATGGTAAAAAAAATGTGTCACTAAATATACTTGGGTGGCCAATAATATACCTGGGTTGTCACGATACTGGAATTCGATACCAATCAGTACTAAAATTTTAAAAACGTCCATTTCCCGCTAACATTTGAGCACGTTCTTAAACACAGCTGATTTGTCATTGTGCTCACTTGCTCAACAGAAATGACTGTGATTGGCCGTGAAGGTCATCAGTCCACCGAACTCACCGCTGTTTATTGCATGTAATCACAGATACAGGGACTCTGGAGCATTTTAAAGCTCCGATTCACGTATTTCCGCTTATAGCCAAACCAGCTGATCGACTTGACTTTAAAACGCTCCAGTGTCCCTGTACACTTGGTAAACAGCGGTGAGTTTGGTGAACCGATGACCTTCACGACCAATCACAGCATTTCAATCCCAACATTTTTGTTGAGCATGTGAACACAATGGCAAGTCAGCGGTGTTTAAGAACGCACTCAACAGTGCTCAAATGTTAGCAGGAAATAGACATTTTTAAAAGTTCAGTATCGATTGGTATCAAATTCCAGTATCGTGACAACCCTAAGCACTACCATCAGGTCGAACAAGGTGAGCCTTGGGGACATGGCAAACAAAGTGCTACCATCTGACAAAGTTTAAATTCTTGATGACTTATGGTTTGGTCTATCTGATCACATTTATTGCAAAAAAAAGTGACCTTTGGATTTTCTAACAATTACAGTAGGGTTTCGTCACCACGCTTGAACCGTATAAAGGATCATAACAATGGACATTTGGGAAAATGTCTTATAAATAGACTTGTTTTTCTCCAGGATTGTGGGCCAAAGTTCTAGCTCATGTTGTTGGAGCGTTGGATGTTGATTCTGGCAGCCAGCAGCGAGTCGTGTTGCGCTTTTGCATTTGTTGTGAAAAGGTGTATGACGGAGCAGAGTGCTCGAGAGGCTGTGCTTCTGAGCTGCTTATCTGGATTTCCTCTCAGCCCAGCCTTTTCCAGAAAGGGTGACCTTGACAAGAATGTGGATTATTATTGTAATAGATACCGTTGTTAGTGAATGACTAGTCACACCAGGAGGTAGTATTATGGAGGAGGGGAAAAAAATTTGCTATTCTGCCCCCTCCCCCATGTCTCTCTTACTCTTTATCACTCTCACTCTCTGATCTGTTACACATTATTAGTTCTTGGCTTGACATCTGGATCTTTTTTTCTTCTTCTTCCAGCCCTTTTTTGCATTTAAGAAAAGAAAGCAAGATGTGGTTTGACAGCACTCAAAGCAACATGAAATTAGCTGGATCTCCTGTGTCTCGAACAAGCAAGCTGAATTTGTGTTCACAGAAAACGTTCGCTAGCTGACAAGATCGCTCATTATTAAAGCTGTGTGTGCTGTCAGTTATTCTAAAAGACCTGAAAGGTACCACACCATCAAACATCTAGCATGAGCCACGATGCTTTCAGCAACTGATCTTCGGGGCTTTGTAGCTGCATTTTATTATTTATAATTATTTATTTATGTGGTAATGCATTTTTCATACGGGTCAATTAATGAAGAAGCTGGTACTTCTACTGAAGCGTAGAAGGGGTCTGCGGAAAATTGAACTGCCTTGGAAACAGCATGACCTAGTGAATCTCTTTGCAGATTTCTGAGTATGTGGACATTTTTACTACAGGTATTTTGCTTTCTCTGTATGTTGTTGACAGCAGTGGATGTGATTCATCTACAGTGGAAAAATAATTTAGAAACCGTTTTCACTCAGGAATTGCTAGTACATTTCACAAATAAATAGCAAAAAATGCATATAAATAAACATGACTTTCTGAAGTAGCAAACGGAAATGCATCACCTTTGATCTGTTACAATAATCTAAAAAAGTGACTCAATAGTATTTAGGTCTGGTGACTGTGCAGGCCATGGGAGATGTTCAACTTTACTTTCATGTTCATCAAACCGCTCTGTCTTGCTCTATGTATTGGTGCATTATCATCCTGATACACAGCATCGCCTTCAGGGTACAATGTTTGAACCATTAGGTGCACATGGTCTTCCAGAATAATTTGGTGGTCTCTGGCAGTGACGCGCTCATCTAACACAAGTATTGGGCCTAGGGAATGCCATAATATTGTAGCCCAAACCATTACTGATCCACCCCATGCTTTACTCCAGGCATGCAACAGTCTGGGTGGTATGCTGCTTTGGGGCTTCTCCACACCGTAACTCTCCCGGGTGTGGGAAAGACAATGAAGGTGAACTCATCAGAGAACAATGCAGAAATAAAATACAGAGAACAGAGATTGTTGCTGCTGGCACCATTCAAACCAGCGTTTGGCATTGGCATGAGTGACCGAAGTTTTGGCTATTGTAGCCCGGCCATATATATTGACCCTGCGGAGCTCCAGACGAACATTTTTGGTGGAGACAGGAGAGTTGAGGTGCACATTTAATACTGCAGGGAGTTGGGCAGCTGTGGTTTTTATGTTTTAAATAGGGATGCTCAAAATAACCGCTTAACCGTTAACCGAAAGGGTGCGTTTGTAACCGATTAATGGTATCAGTTAAACGATTAAAAAATGTTATTTTAGATATTTTTACAATGTGGCACTGGCTGCATAAGGGACCGATCGATCACCGAATGCGCTTTTTGCGAGGCGCATATTTTGAATGGTTTTAAGCACTGTGTATGCGTCCTGCGAGCCTCACATTATGCCATTGCGCGCTGTGTGCTCCCAGTTGAAATAAAAGTCAACTGAGCCGAAAAAGCGTTTTACGTCAGTCGTCTGTTTCATTCCTCAATTATGTTATGCTGCTCTCTTATATGTGCTAAATATAGCTACAAGTCACAGCACCAGTATTTATTTAGTATAGGTCATGTTGCGTGGCTCCGGGCAAATTTTGATTTGGAGGGAAAATGACCAAAATGTAACGTAATGATTGAAAATGACTGGCGGGAAAATAAATAATATATTTCAAATCTCTGTACATAACAGAAAAATAAACAATGATAATGCACCAAAAATAGTGCATTTTTATTATAGTGGCAGAACTTGTCATTTTGTATATTTGCATTCACTTTGAAAAATATATTTATGATCTGTTTTTTAGTCCTGTCTGTAATTCTGTTGCACTGTAGAAGCTCTGGCACCAAAACAAATTCCTCTTATGTGTGAGCATACCTGGCAATAAAGCTCTTTCTGATTCTGATTCTGAAGTATAATTTTGGACAGGCCTTGTCAAAAGTCAGCGGGCACTTTCACTTGTAAAAAATATAGCACTTACATTATTTAATTTTTAACAATAAATTAAATTACAGTGGTTTTATATCAAAAGTTGATAATGATATAAAACATACTACACGTTGATGGTAAAAAATAAGCTTTTAAGCGATGGCTTTTATTTGTTTCAGTATTCAAACATTAAACATTGAATCCATCAAGTTAAATAAAAAACGAATACGAAACACATAGCAGGATATAAAGCATATAAAGGACTATTATATTTAGCAAAATGCTGCTCTTTTTATCTTTGTATTTTTATCCTTTTATTTCTGTTATTTTAATTATTTATTTTCTCTTCATAATTAACTAACGAGCTAAAGACACATTCCCGCTTGACATTTTAGAAAATATTTTGCGCAGCTGCCCAGTATATATTAAAGATAATCGAGAAAAAAAAACACAGAAACATGTTACATGTCCCCAAATGTCCAACTTATTTAACTGAATCGTATAATGGCCTATAGCTGAAATGTTGAAAATTGCTCATTTTATTTTTTATAAAACATTTGTCAAGACATATTGATTTTTTTTTTTTTTGAGTAAAAACATTACCGGCATTTAACAATCCATATTTATTTTATTTATTCATTCATTTGACTTGTTTATTGGTGCATTTATAGGCTATAATTTAAATCTAACACAATAATGAGCACCTCGGACAGTGCCACTCCATAAAGCTTTCATGCAAAGTCCAAAAAACTTAAGAAAGATTAGACTTTCTCCGGTGACGGCCGACACGCCTTAACCGTCTTTCAGGTGGTATAGCTGGCATTAAATTACAAAACAAGCATGCTGCAGTTTGGTTTTTGAATTAAAAAGTGCAATTATTCCCTTATTGTTCAAGGAGTCTGCAAGTTTGGATATAGCCATCTTAAGCGTTTCTTTATTCAATGCGCCGCAGGAAAAAAAAGGTTTTTCAGCAGTGCATGTACTCGTTGGTAAAGTTCTCAGAGCGAGTTTTGTGCTTCCAAATACAGCACGGCATGCAATAAACTCACGTTTAGTCAGGCGAAATAAACGTCTCTGCCTAGGATGTCAATCAAATTAATGAAGCTCAAGCCACGAGTAAAACAATATAGGCTATTTTATTATTTTAAGATTTTAGATTGCGGGTTAGTAATTATACACGGGTAACTATATTCAAGTCAATGAAATAATAACTTTGATAAATAAAATATGTTCGTAAGAATGTGGTGGGCCAGTGACTCCCTTCTCTGCCAGAGACTGCTCTGTGGTTTTAAAACCCTTTGCAAACGGTATGGTTTAGACCTGTATCAGTTTTTCATGTTAAATGTAGTGTAGTTTACTTGTGGATGTCTGATGAGTAGCGCGCTTCCGCCGAGCCAAATGTGGTGGCAACAGAGCCGCGACGTCAACACACAGAATCTGTCGGCACAGTTCAGCACGGTTGTCTAACCTTGCCGAGAACGGGTTGTAATCGTGCCGCGCCGTTTCAGGCTCAGTGGAGAAACAACCCTAAACGTACCGAAGTGTTCTTAGAACGGTTTGGCACGATAGTGGAAAAGCGGCTATTGTCTTTCATCACATGCATCGCGCGGCGCGCACATGAACGGTGAGTGAGAAGAGTGAGACGGAGGAAATAAGTCATTATGACATAATCTTTAGGCTAATGACTTCTACTAAAATGTTAAAAAGGTTTTTGTAACATAATAATAACCGCGGAGCATTAATTAAATGTATATTTTCTGTGGAGCGATCGATTTGAGGTAGCCTGATATTTTTTTTGACAGAAGAAAAAAAAAACATGATTGAACAAACAGCCTTTGCCGGTTCTTAAAAAGGGTTCAGTCAGTGTTTTCGTTTTGTAATTTAAATGTGTCATTTAAGTGAAAAATATCTAGGGCAAGACTATTTATTTTATTCTTTTTATTTAGTTTAATCTTTTTTTTTATGCTGTTGGAAACATACAGGTGCATAAAGATGGTCTGTTATGTAAGCTGCTGTTTGCATGTTAAAATAAATCAGTATTTTAAAATGCAATATTTAATGTGTCACACAAAATAGACACGTCAATTTTTTTTTCAAATAATAATATATATTAACCGGTTAATATCCGATTAATGAGCAGCGGTTGTCGGTAAGTAAAATAACCGAAATGAGCATCCCTAGTTTTAAATAAATGCCTTGTTTCTAGCTTGTTAGCATCTTCAGACACATCTCTTGTGACCTCTTTGTTTTGATTTTGTCTTAACCCTTCCCTAATATTTCTTTACATCCTACATGTCGCTTTAGTACAGGGATGTTCAAACTCAGTCCTGGAGGGCCGGTGTCCTGTTGAGTTTAGCTCCAACTTACTTCAACACACCTGCCCGGAAGTTCCTAGTATATGTAGTAAGAGCTTGATTAGCTGGTTCAGGTGTGTTCGATTAGGGTTGGAGCTCTAAACTCTCCCGGACACCGGCCTTCTAGGACAGAGTTTGGACACCCTAACTCACCCTTCACTATTAAGTGAATGAAACCATGTTATGCTGCTTACTAGTGAGCAGGAATACAAGCAAATGATTAAAAGGGCTTAATTATAAATCTGTAGTGATGCATGGTACATTGCCTTTCATATTTAGGGACTCATACTGAGAACCAGTATTTTTTTTTAAACTGTTATTGAGTCAATACCAAACCACTGATAAGCTTCAGGACAAATGGTACTGTTAACAATATTTTGACTGCTTTGGCTCCATATACTGGAATGACATCATCACTTGTTCAATGAAATATGTATGTTAATTTAATTTGTTATAACTTTAGACAGCCTTTAGTATTCTAAATGTTTATTTTCCATTCTTACTAATCATTAAAGGCCAATATATGACAATAATTGATCATTTTTTTAGAAGCAGTAATCAGCAAAATGTTCAAGTTTTGGGTAAATGGTATTGTTTACATCTTTCCAACATGGCCGACTGATGACACGTAACAACAGCATTCTTTTATTTGTGTGCTTGGTTACCATATGACCTTGTTTTGTTGCATTTTATCTCGACATTCATAATAACAACATCTTGGTTCACTAGGCAGAGAGAAGGTGTTTTTTTAATGCCTGTTCAAATGCATGTGCGTTAACACTATTAAAACAATTTGGTTGAATGCGTTTGACAACCTCTGAAAGTAGACAAGCTCAATCTTTTAAGACCCTATTTACACAAATATTTAGTGCCGTCCACTTGTAATCGGATTGACCACACATCTTATTAACAAGTCTAAACAAGGCCAAATATAATACATCGAAAATATACATCAATGAAACTGTAGACAGTGAATTTTATCCTCTTAAAGCACTTGAGTACAACTATTAGTACAGCAACTTTTAGTGAATTCATCCCTCTTATAAATAATCATGTTCCTTCTCAAAAAAATAATCATCAGTAATGCTTTATCTTACTTAATCATAATGAAATTCCACATTTTTGAAGATTTGTTCAAAATCATTTGTTGTGCTTCTTCGAAACCGGTTTGTTCATTGCTGGCGTTCCTCTCTTAGGCATCCATTTTCTCCAGCAGCAGCTATGAGGAATGCAGGTCGCCACTCTCGCTCAGCTCTGGGGCCTTCCCTCTTCCCCTCCAGCCTCCCACAGGCCCGTAAACAATACTGGGCATGAGCCCAAGCTAACCAGCTGCATGGAGGAGGCCAAATGAGGCAGGGTGGGGGATGGTAAGACACGACCCAGCCATGTTGAGAGAACAGCACTCAAAACACCTGCTGTGCAGAAGCCAGTCCACTAACTAACCACATTTCTAAAGCAGAAGGTGCACTGCAAGCAAATGCTCACTGTTGCTGTCTGTGGCAGTAATCGTCGTGTGTTATTTTGAGATTGGATTCATTTTATTCAGATCATTTTAATGCATTTGAATATATTGGCATTGTTACATAAACACTGAAGCTTGAATTTGTGAATTAGAATTTTCTCAAATTACTACTACGGTCAATAGGGATGTACAATTCAATCAACTTATTATTTGATATGATTCACAAAGCTGATCTCGCAATACCAATATTTTCACGATTAACAAAATTAGCTAAATGAGTTTAGACAATTTAGAAACAAACAAGCAACCTTTTAATATTTCTTAAATGCTTCAAATTTGTAAACAAAAATGTCATTTTGTAGGGGTGAGAGAAAAATAAGACTTGGTTCTAAAATGTTACAAATCTATTTTTAAGTAAAACTGTTATTTCTTTATCAAGAAAGTGGCAAGAAACCACTATTTTCTGTTTCAAACTTTTACATATAGCATATTTAGGTTATAAGTACATAAAAAAAAGTGAAATCCAGATTTGGATTTTCAAAGATTTATTATAAAAACAATATTTTTTTTTCCAAAAAATACTATAAATCTGACACTTTTTCTTCAAACTGCAATAAATGTATATAATAAAAAATTATTATTATTATATATTATTATATTATTATTATATTATTATTATTATTATTATATATTAATATATATATATATATATATATATATATATATATATATATATATATATATATATATATATATATATATATATATATATATATATATATTTCAACAGTTTCAATATAAGTAATATAATCAATATAACTTTTATATTGATTATATTACTTATATTGAAACTGTTGAAAACACACACAAAGTAAGTTAATCCACATATGACAGCCTCTGAACTACAAATCTTATACACAGGCACAAGACAAAAATTCATTAATTTAGTTAACTATTGTTGTATTAACAAAAACTTTAACGGTATCAATAAAACAAAACGGTCATATTATGCATACTGTGAATTAGGATTCACATATTATAATATAAATTTTTATATTGCTTGATCTTTGGTGTTTCTTCGTGGCCCGATTCTGTATTCAGATTAGATCGCAGCGCTGTGTTTCTCGTCTGGCTTTAGAATCACTAAAGAAACTGGACAGGGTGGCATTAACATGATGCATGGACACTGATTACAACAGAATCGTATGTCACTATTACAGCAAAATAAGGGGAGGCAAGCGGCTTGTGTTCTGCAAATGCAGACAGTGAATAAACGTGAACTACTGCACAATGTTGCCAATTAATGAAACACTGTGTACTATGTTTTAAAGCTAGCTTTTGTGGCTTTAAACTAAAGGCAATTCCAATATAATTACTTTTAGTAGTTAACTTTTTTGTTATAATATAATAAACAACACATTTTTTTAGTTTGTTTGTTTGTTTTAGTAAGAATTGTTTGATGCTCCATCCTGAACATAATGCTGAACTTTGTTAATAAACTGATTATTTTTAAGATGGCACTTCTGTCATAAATTAATTCCAATAACAAACAAAAGCATCGAAACTCAAATTCTGGATAAAATGTAAAGTTGGAAGCATTTATATGCACAACCAAATAAATATAGGTCAAAAATAATTTTGAAATAATTTTGGATCGTGATTCTCAGAGTCGGATATAGGGTTGTCACGATACTGGAATTCAGTACCAATCGATACTGTAATTTTAAAAACGTCCATTTCCCACTAACATTTGAGCGCTGTTGAGCACGTTCTTAAACAGCGCTGATTTGCCATTGTGTTCACATGCTTAACAGAAGTGACTGTGAAGCCGCCAAGGTCATCAGTTCACCGAACTCACCGCTGTTTACTGATATAACCACAGATACAGGGACACTTGAGCATTTCAAAGTCGATCAGCTGGTTTGTCTATAAGCTGACATATGAGCGATCCGCTGATGAACCATGGATTTAAAACGATCCAGTGTCCCTGTGTCTGTGGTTACACTCAGTAAACAGCGGTGAGTCCGATGAACTGATGACCTTCACAGCCAATCACAGTCATTTCTGTTGAGCACGTGAACACAACGGCAAATCAGCACTGTTTAGGAACACACTCAACAGTTCTCAAATGTTAGCGGGAAATTCAAAAATATCCATTGGTATCGAATTCCAGTATCGCGACAACACTAATCTGAACTAATTGTGAAGTCCCTAAAGGTTCTCACCCCAAATATTTCGTCATATAACACCACTTAAAAGTCTTTACTTCACTATTATCTCCACCAGTATTTACAATTGAGATAATTCATATTAAGACAATGAGAGCAAACAAAAACACGATAAATTGTGTCTCGTACAAGGGAAGGACGATGGGCAAATTTTATATCACAATATATTTATTAATTTTGGTCGCTATGATATCAGAAAAACTATCAAGACTACCCATTATGCCTGTCCAAAATTTGAAAAACTAATTGGCCAAGAATACGAAACCTCCTCCTATAAAACAATAAAACATTTTCGAAATAAAAACAGTCCAAATAAATGAATGCTCAATTTATATTTAGCCTTTATAAAAACAAGAAATGTGAAATAAACAATCAGTCTCACCTTTCTTTAACATTATACTGTAACATAGGCTGATTATTCTTAGACTGAAATAACTAATAGACTGCTTCAGCCAGGATAAAAAAAGAGAACTGAATGAATGAAGACTAACCAATAACATAAACACATGGACTTTTCTTTTGACACAGTTGGTGTTGGAAATAGAGCTGATGTTTGAGATACAATTTGGCTCAAACTTTTACAGTACCTCATCTTCTGACTAAAAAAGTACAGACTTTGTTTCCAATCAGTAATAAAATAAAGTAGATAGCAGCATTTCTTAATTGCTTTTTGAATGCTGTTGAGTGGATTCCTAGCTAGTTGACTTTTGTGTTTCTAGTTCAGCATTAATGTGATTGACCAAATGTGTCTTTCACATCAGACACGGAAAGCATCTTGCTATGAAACCCATTCATTTCAATGGCTATTTGTAGCTTCGCCAACCAAAGTGCACACGTGCCACGATCAAATTTCAAAACAGTGCAACTTTTGCAGCAGCACTTCATGATGTTTCATGAGGCCCTTATGGAAACTGTAGCATTAAAAGCCGGCATCATTCAGAAAATCCATCTATGAGCAAATGTATATGATGAGATTGACGTGTCTGGGAGGGATGAGGGAGCTCTCGGATTTTATCTTCATTTGCGTTCAGAAGACGAACAAAGGTCTCTAAGGGGTTTGGAATGACATGAGGCTGAACGAACATGTTATTATATCTCTTTACAAATCATCTGAAATTCTCTAATAAATATTATTTTTATTGCAAATAGTTATTTTACATAATAAATGGTTGAAATATTTGAAATTAAACTTAAATTGTGACAATTTATGCCAGTATGTGATGGGAATTCATTGAATTGTTCATTCAGTCGATTCATTCAAAACAGCTGATTCATTCAGGACTGAACTAAATAACCGTCTTTATGAATGTCTTAATAGGTCATTGATTGACTTTATTAATTAAAAACACTAATTTGTTCATTAACAAAGCTATGATTGTAGCTATGATGTTGAAAGCCAGCATCATTCAGAAAATCCATCTATAAGCAGATGTAAATGATGAGATTGGCATATGGAGGATGAGGGAGCTCTCGGATTTCATCCTTCATTTGTGTTTTATTTATTTATTTATTTATTTATTTAACCAGGAATGTCCCAAGACAGGCAGCATAGGACAAAGTTAAAATAAATAAATAAATAAATAAATAAAAATGCATGTCACAACACATAGACACACACAAAATAGTATAAACCATAATCAATTGTTAAAACATGTGCACTGTTCTAAATTGACAGTCTTTAAAATATGTTTAAATATAACGATAGATGGTACGGATTTCATATGTAGTATATGTTGAAGCTCATTTCATACATTTGGAGCATACTTGGAGAAGGCAGATCGACCTAACTCTGTGTGAAAAAATGACATCTTAAGTAAGAGTATATCTGCTGATCTGGTATTGTAAGTTTTGAACAGTACTCAAACAAATTAGATAAATACTGTGGTAATTTACCAACTAAAGCTTTAAAAATGAAAACTAAAATACTAGTCCATTCTGTCATTTTACATAAATTTAATTGATGTGTGCGTTAGGCATGGGACGATAACCGCTTTGAAGGTATAACGCGGTTTGGAAAAGTCAAGGTTTTAAAACCACCAGTTGTCTGTTATACCGTTCCTAAGGTGTATATTTTTGGTCTGTTTTGGGTTTACACAGTTTTCACAACTAATTTATTTAGTTTTTTTAGGGCAACAGTACATCCAGCAGAAAAGAAACTTCCACATCAAAAGCTACTGTTCCAAAATATTTTAAATGTTTCTTAAAATAAATTATGTAGTGTTCAATGAGAGGAACGTTGTTGTTTTTTACTGCATTTAAGGGTGTCTTCACACCTAGACTTTTGTTTCAGAACCTGGCACATTTCTCCAGTTAGTGCGGTTCGATTGGCATATGTGAATCCAGCAATCGCGTTCAGATCCACGCCAAAACAATTAGTCCGAGATCGCCTGAACAAGGTGGTCTCTGCTCGATTGAAACGAACTCTAGTGTGTAAAAGAACTCAAATGAGAAGCATGCTGAAAATATTACCGAGTGCTGTTTATCAGTTAGAAAAATTGACAGAACAGCAGTCTTGGTTTATCTGTTATTTCTCTCTATAATGTAAAGCCTATAATGCATAATTCTAGTCAAGGCTATGATTTATATCTCTGATTTATATTTGGCGATGATGTTTGTGGGTGTCACCATTCAAAATTAAAGTGCACCTTGTCGCTTATAATGTCTTATTGCTCATTGCCATAAATTAGAACAAGGACGCATGACAGCTGAGCGGGACTCTGCAAAATAAACCCTGAAACTCTGACCAATGTGAGGAGAGTTTACTCGCGCGTGACTTGTTTTAGCTATTTTGGTCCTTTGAGAAACTTTGCCATGTGAAAGTGAACCACACCAAGAACAAAGAGCAACATTGTAACAATTTTAATCCCTGTTTCGGAACAAAACAATCGATCTACAGGTGTAAAAGCACCCTAAGATGAACTTATTTTGGAGCAGTAATCACAATACCGTGATACTGTGAAACTGATATTTTTATCCAAGGTTATCATACCGTCAGAATCTTATACCGGCCCATGTCTAGTCTGCGTGCACTTGAACCAGTGACAAATCTTAAGACACTATGATAAACAATATCCAATTTTTTAAAAAACATTCAGTGGTGCGTGCATATAAAGAATATCACCGTAATCCAGTACTGATAGAAGTGTACTCTCCACTAAACGTTTTCGAGTATTTTTTTTAAACGAAAATAAAAACCTAATGGTTGGTTTGAGTTTTTTAAAAAGGCTATCAATATGAAAACTATAAGTCAGCTTATCATCAAGCTGGCACCTAAATATTTATAAGATAGTTCAATCTGTGCGCCATTTAAAGTTTTAATATTAAAATTGTGTATTAGTAAGGAGTTCTGGTGTTCTGATGATGAACAGAGGTCTAAGGGGTTTAGAATGACATGAGGGTGAACTGACACCTTTTTTTTTGCCCACTTTCAATTAATTTCAGGATTTTTCAGGGGGGAAGGTGTGTGGGACTGTGTATGTAAAGGCTTTTTTATGATCAGTCCTTCTAATGTTGCAAATGAAGCGCACACAGTTTATACATAAAACAAAGCAACACAAAGAGCAGCAGCTTTTGTATACTACACCAAATGCGGTGTGTTTGTCCTAGAATCAGGACTGAAAAGATGACATCGTGCTTTTAATGTGGTTGTTTTTGCCTTCAAACTGAACTTGTCAGATGGAATAGTTTAAATCCCATAAGGCTAGTGTGCTTCAACAACACATTCAGTAATGTTTAGGCATTTGGTCAGCAATTTGATAGATTTGTGGTTGTTTAAACGCATTTGACCACATTATGGAAGCTGTCCGGGTGAATGTGATATGACTTGAAGTGATCAGAGCGGACAGGCTTTAAACATTTCACACCCTGTTTACCAGGTGTAAACAAGGCCTTTGACCCAGTGTGAATTCTAATCCATTGTGACTACTTTTGAAGAAACGCAAAAACGCAATTTGACCTCTTGTTTAATTTTTATATGGAAGTCTGAGGTGTGATCCCTTACAGATATGTTAACACTGGGATCCATTCTCTGTTTAATTTCATCTTGCCAAAAAAAAGAAGAATTTCCTGAGCAATTTGGCCATTGCCCTCATTTCCTCCAAACTGTCCAACTGTATCTGTTTTTAAACCAACAGCCTTCCAACGTAAAAGCCTTTATTTTCCCCTCGCCATCTAATTCCAAGAACAAAAAGGACATATGAAAGCGTGCTGATGGACAACATACTGTTTTGGGTGCTTGAAATAAGCCTAAGCTCTGTTGATCAGCGTAGGTCATCTGTTATCTTGGAAAGAGCAGAAGCAGTTAAGTAAAGCTGACAGATTACTGCCTCAGAGCCACAGTCCAGCTGCTATCAGAGCAGAGCAGTTGAATTCAGCTGAGGTTTGGTTTAACCGACTCTGTGCTTCATGTTTTTGTGTGATTACTTTGTGCAGGGTAGTTTCACACCAGAGGCCGTTTGACATCTTTTTACATTTTTTGGTTTGTGTGCAAACTGTTTGGTGTAACGTGTGTAGAAGTATCATTTGGGGCTCGCTGGTTTTCATTAGGGATTCACTGATCTTGATTTTTCTGATTCAGGTTTCAACTGGGGGGATTCCAATTGCTATCAAGGCGAGAAAGGTACTAAGGCCCCGTTTACACTAGTACGTTTTAGTTTTAAAATGGTGTTTTACGCACATCACCGTTTAAAACGGTGAAAACGCACATCACGTGACCACACACACACACTCTCTGGCATGCACTGCAGCGTGCTTTGAGCACATACCCATATGAGAGTTGTGCATGTCGGACTGTTCATCACGGACCTCCCGCTGGATCTAATCTCACTATATTTGACAAATGTGATATTTAATTAATCTTGTTGTCTATATCTAACCCGACTTTGGTCTTTTGAATCTATTACTTGTTCTCAGGTAACGTGTTTTGGTTGAGCGCCATGATAAGTTAGGTTAATATCTTAATTAATGTAACCGCGGACACCAATTCTGCATATCTGACTGATTGCTTGCCTTTATTTTCTCTATTGTATAAACTTCTTGTGCGTTATACTTTTGTAATGGCCATTATTAATTATTAAAACTGATATTCAATGAAAGAGAGGGTATGTTTCTTATTTTCAATGAAAATGAAAGGAGGCAGTATTGTTATAGGCTCCGTTTTGTTATAGATATGAATGAAGATGACGCTCATATTATGCAGCTACACGACGCCTCAACATTTTTGTTTGTTAAGTCTGTAAAGTTGTTAATATCAAAAAGAAAATAGCCAGTTCCTTACTTCATGTTTTCATTTTATTGTTAAGAAAGTGAAACAGCATAGCCAGGGTGATGTGAATGACTTTATAAAGTACACACTCGGGAGTTTGTTTTCCTTATCAAACTTGCGAAGTCTGAACTTACAAGGAGAGAATGCAGGACTGAACTGTGTGAAGGCTACTTAATATTGAGGGGAAAGCCCCAATCAGATTTGCAGCCAATCGTGTTAGCAGCCACGCCTCAGTTTTCAGATGTCTCCGTTTTTTCCCTTCCAAACTGAGACGGAGCAGCAGCGTTTTAGAATGAAAACGTCCTCTCCAGCGTTTCCAAAACGCTCCGTTTTTGGGGCTCGAAAACTCCGGCGTAGTGTGGACGGATGGCGTAACCGTAGCAAAACTTATGCATTTTAAAACTAAAACATATTAGTGTAAACGGGGCCTAAAAGTATGTGAACCAGATGTTTATTGGCTCAATTGTAGGCTGAATTCTTTGATGTTATTTAAAATTAGAGGCAAGCACTACACTTTAATCAAAATTTAAACAAAGGTATTACATTCATTAGCACGGACAGTTATTGATTTAATTTAATTTGCATAAAACCTGAAGAACACAATGGTCTCGTTTTAGCTTTTTAAAATGACGCTGCATAAATCATGACTGTATAAACAAATTCAGGTTGAATAAAAATGAGAATTAAAATTTCCAATATAGAGGACTAGTAAATTGAACAGAAACTATATATCATTTCCTTGATTAGCTCTGTAAACAAAACAAGGCTACTCGGTATTATCAGCAATGACAAAAAGTCAAGACAACAACTTTTATATTGCTTTAACTATTATTAAGTTAATCAGGTTTCAACTGGGGTTGTTACAATACTAGAATTTGGTACCAATCGGTACAGAAATTTTAAAAATGTCCATTTCCCGCTAACGTTTGAGAGCTGTTGAGTACGTTCTTTAACCACTGATTTGCTGTTGTGTTCACGTGCTCAACAGAAATTATTGTGATTGGCTGTAAAGGTCATCAGTTCACCGAACTCACCACTGTTTACAGTGTGTAACCACATTAGGGGCACTTTGACACATTTTAGTCATGTAAGCTAACATAAGCTAACATGGTGGACGACAATGAATACGTTTACATGGACACCAATAATCCAATTTTAATATGATTAAGACAATACTTTGATTAAGAGTCTACCATGTAAACAGAAATTTTTGATTAATTTAATACGATTAAGGTCATAATTGAACTAAACAGAAATTTAAATATGACGTGGTGTATGCCGACATGTAAGCATCTTAATCAAACTATTACTGTGATGTAGGATTTCCGCCGCATTTTGTGACAGGATAGTCTATACACACAGGGCTGTTTGACTCTATTCTCTGCACCTAAAGAGACAGTGAAAGACCACAGATACCTGCATCGCCACATGCGGATGTTTTTTTTTCCCATATGGCGTGTGGTTTCAAATTAATCAAATTAAAACAACACTCTTCCAGCAGTTATACTCGCATCAAATATCTCGTTTGTCATAGGGGTGGGGGCATGCATGAAATGTTCCTGAATGAAAGTAAAAGTGCCAAACTGCAGTCGAAAAATTTAAATTTAAACAACCGAAATTACATGAAGCTCCGGAGGAAATGTGGATAGTGTGGTGAGGCAATGACGTTAATCAATCTATGTGCTATAACATGTAATACGGCATCATGAAAGGTAACTCATGTAAACACCTTAATCATATTATTGTCTTATTCAGATTAGGGCAAATAATTATATTACTGATGTCCATGTAAACATAGTCAATATAAAGTAGATGTTTTGAATGACGTCCACTGTGACAGCTTTATTAAAGATTAATGTCAGTTTGTAAATGCTTCATATTGCCTCTCTTCAAAGGACACAATATTTGTTGGGAGATATTGTTCAACAGCAGACGACAGTTAGATTTAGTTTTAGATTTGCTGCAGTGTTTCTAAGAGACGGAAAGTAAATAAACACCAGGCAGCTATTGCATAGGTAAAAAGTGCCTTGTGTCTGTGCACATGCGCAATACAGAAAGCTTTTCAGTTGTTTTAACGTTGATGACAGAAAGAATTCAAAATGAAAGTGTGGACATGGAGTGTTTTTAGACGAATTTCCAAATGTAGTTGTAGACATTAGTTGTAGACAATTAGTGTAGACTATTTGCCTATTTACACAGTAGAGTTGTCACAATACTGAAATTCGATACCAATCGGTTAGAGGTGTGAACCTACACTGGTCTCACGGTTTGGTTCGGTTATGATTATCATGCCATCGATTCGGTTCAATTCGATATCTCAGTGCATCACGGTGCATTGTCGATGCTTTCCCCAAACACAGTTTTATATTTGGGGCTGTCTGTATAAACACACACACACACACACACACAAAGACACACAGCACCAAGCAAGCGACACAGAGCATCACGCCCTCTCATTCACACACATAAACACACACACACACACGTGCTTGCTCGGGGTCGATATTGTTAGACCGCCCGCTCCCGTTCAACTTACACCAGAGTTACTGACCGCTCCCGCGCTTTATTCGGAAATTTATTTCCGCGCCGCAAGAAATCTGGTCTGGTCCAGCGGCTCCCGCCTTACACCCACGGGAATGCAGACCTCTATCCAGAAGTATCGCCGTATCAGCCGAGAGGAGAGAAAAAGTTACGCCAGCAGGTCAAATGGGCCACAGTGAGAGAGAGAGAGAGAGAGAGAGAGAGAGAGAGAGAGAGAGAGAGAGAGAGAGAGAGAGAGAGAGAGAGAGAGAGAGAGAAATGGAGTTTACTTTCATTCTCTCAATCGCAGTGAAATAGGGGCTCTGCTGTAAGTGTCAGTGAAAGAGTGTCCAGAAAACACACACACAGTGAAATTGTGCACAGTTTGTGCATCAAGTAGGCGAAGCATTGTAAACACTCACGCTCGCCTCCCTCGCCATAGTAAGCTACGGCGACATAGCGCATAGGAGATAAATGACGTCAGTACATAATAACCGGTTATGATTATTACTGAACCGATACCGAATTGTCCGCGTCTGCATCGCGGTGCACCGAAGAAACAATTAATTTTGACACCCCTACAATCGGTACTGAAATTAAAAATGTCCATTTCCTGCGAACAGGAAATTTGTCATTGTGTACACATGCTCAACAGAAATGACTGTGATTGGCCTTGAAGGTCATCAATTCACCAAACTCAGCGCTGTTTACTGAGTGTTACTACAGATACAGGGACACTGGAGCGTTTCAAAGTCATGTCAATTAGCTGGATTGTCTAAAAACTGACATACGAGCGATCTGCTAATGAATCGCAACTTTAAAACTCTCCAGTGTCCCTGTACCTTTGGTTACACGCGTAAACAGCGGTGAGTTTGGTGAACTGATGACCTTCACGGCCAATCACAGTCATTTCTGTTAAGCATGTGAACACAATAGCAAATCAGCACTGTTTAAAAATGCGCTTAACAGCGCACAAATGTTCGCAGGAAATGGAAGTTTTTAAAATTTCAGTAACGATTTGGTATCAAATTCCAGTATCGTGACAACCCGATTACACAGTTGCTGGTTGTTGCTTTTGATGAGCCATTTCATATTTGATTTTTTTTTTCTCCCACATAAGTTTTCTTATTCATGTTCAGCTTGAAGTAAACAGGGACACAACAACGATAAAGTCTAGTTCTTTGGCATCAAAGTCTAAAAACATATCCAACATAATCCTAGTGTTGACTCAGGTACTATCAATCATCGGCCTGTTTTGTGGAATTAAAACGTTGTTCAGTACATTTAATTGGCCTGTTTACAAAATGGCTGGTTGTTGCTTTTGATGAGCCACTTTATAATATTGATTTATTTTCCTCCCTCATAAGTTTTCTAATTCAGGTTCAGCTTAAAGTAAACAGGGTCACACAACAAAGACAAAGTCCAGTTCTTTGGTATTAAAGTTTGAAAATGTATTTGAGATTCTGCTCATGTTGACTTGGATACTATAAATGGTTGGTCCTTTTTTTCCAGAAATGAAATGCTGTTAGATGCATTTAATTTACCTGTTTTCACTCTGGCTGTTTGCTTTCGATGAGCAACTTCTACCTATTGATTTTTTTTTTTCTTTCATTAAATTTTCAAACTCCGGTTCGTCTCAAAGTAAACAAATCAGGTGTGAAAACAGCTTGAGATATTCAGGCTGATCTGCAGAGGTTTGCGGTTGAGATTGATGGGTCAAGGACGTCACAGAGCCCATCATGCATGCGTGCTGATTGCCTGTTTATTAGGCTCCATCGATTCCATCTCCACATCTCGCCCTCAGGCGCTTCTATCATTCTCAGATTGATTCGTGCTGTTTTTGTGTGTGAAGTCGTAAAAGGCAATTGTTTTATTCTCCCCTATTAGTTTTTTCGTAGCATGTCTTCTGGGGAATGCAGAGTCTGTCCTCTTAGCAACAGGCAAATAAGTGCCATCAGAATCTACAGGCTTTCATCCTCCTCCTCTTCTTCATCATTTATAAAAATCACTTCCATATTTGTGACTAACTACAAGGTTAAGCATCAGTGAACTGGATGCAAAGGAGGGGCAATTATTATTTTTTAATTAGGCAAGAATAAATCTTTCGCTGCTATAAATTGTCCGCTGTTGGTCAGCTTTTGAATCTCGTCAGGAATGTAGAAACACTACAAATTAAAGCAATAACTGGTAAAACAGTTCCACCTAATGTCAGATCTCATGAAGTCCTTACACTCAAAACTAAAGTTGTTTGCTGTTTGTTTAAAGTACTTATTTTAAATGAGCTGAAAGAACACAGTTCTTGAGATTTTTTGGTACAACTTAAATATAGATATTTTGCAATAACAGCACTCATACAGCCTCTTCACCCTTGTGTATTACTCCACCCATATAGAGTGACAGCAGATCAATAAACTCACTACAGTTTGACATATTGCAGCTGTTGGACAACAAAATGTACTTTGAGGCTTTTTAGGTAAGAATGTAGTTGTTTAGATTGCGCCTATGCAGTTTATTTATAAGGATAGTGCCTATTATAAATATTTATCATTTCGGAGATTCAGCACGTCGGCAACTATCAGCTCGTCGTACTGAGCAGAGCAAAGACGGTTGACATTACGCCACAAGATGGCGACTGCGACTGCATAATAAGTCCTTAGGGGAGAAAAATTCAGCTTTAATTTCAAACTACAGCTGATCAAATCATTATAAAACAGGTAAGTGACATTCTCAGACAATCTCTCTCTTTTGTATGTTGTAGTGCTGTATTTATACCATAGTAATCTGGTAGTGTTTGCTTTGCTTTAGCTTTTTTGGGGGGGTAATTATTGTGATCTCCCGATTGGAACAGAGAAATACTGGGAAATCTCTGTAGACTGATGGCATTTCATGCCGTTTAGCTTTCTAATCACAAAATGTGAGCAAAATCACCTGTTTTGTCATCACTTTAGATATTACACTAGAGAATCATTCAAACACTAGCTCTAAAGTGACGTTGGTGAATTAGCAGTGGTTTCTGCTGTTCTGACAACAGCTGCAGTTGAGTTATTGGTGGAAGAAAGTAGATCCTTGTACTAAAGGGTTTTTTTAAAACTCTCTGGGTTTGATTTTCTTTTTTATATACACAATTATGCCGTCAAACTGTTGTATAAACGCAATATTACACTCGTAGCAGTGCGATGTGGCTGTATATCATCACTGGTGGGACACTAAAGGCTGATTTATACTTCTATGTCAAACGCACGCATATGGTCCGGCGCAGCCTTTGCATGGTCACTTACCCCTCGTCGGTGCCGTCGCTGACGCGCACCTCTCAAAGAATGTAACTACACATCGCAACGGCACGTAGCACAAGCTCTGTGATTGGTTGACTTGGTAGTGCTGACGAGTTTGGGTGGGGGTGAGAGCCACGCAAATCCATTGGAGTGAGTGTTTATAAGTGTCGAGTCCCATGATGGAAACTTTTGTTTTGTGTTCACCTTATGATTAAAGTTGTTGCATGTCCGCCGGTTCTTGCCTCAGAAAGAGTGAGTTTTAGCTACTTGTACATTAAGGTAGCGTTAAGAAACGACACAGAGGAACATAACTTACTGCAAGCAACGCGCAAAGCATGTACCGTGGGTCTATCTATAAATATATATAAAACAAATGAAAGCACAGATGAAAACAATAGAACAAAACTAAAAATGATTCTGTAATCGAATGTCAAATAACACTCTATAGTCTTTATTGTATACACTGTAAACAATTGCCAGGTTCAACACAATTCCTTCAT
Source organism: Danio kyathit (assembly GCA_903798195.1). Classification (NCBI taxonomy): domain Eukaryota; kingdom Metazoa; phylum Chordata; class Actinopteri; order Cypriniformes; family Danionidae; genus Danio; species Danio kyathit. The sequence continues at coordinate 70,637,868 of LR812525.1, read as the reverse complement.
GTTGTCCCAACACAAATCTATTAAGTTAACTTTTCTACAAATTTAAGTGGATTAAACATGAAACAATAAACTTGTCCCCTCCAAAAAATGTAAAAATTGTGTCATTTCAACTCATTTTAAATCAGTAGTTTAGCAGCAACAGTCATTTTCTTAGTGTAAATAAATGTAAGTAAATGTGTAAATTGAGTGGAAATAAATGTGGAAACTCTGCATTCTGACTCTATCTTGGAAGGGCTATGATAGAATCTTATCTCATTGTTTGTAAAGATGTCGGTGCGAGACCTCAGGATGATTCTCTTTTTAGAGCCTGTTTGTTTAGTGCATCTCCACAGACGGCTGCAGATTAAGCTGTTTCATCTGGCAACCGCTGCGAAGATTCGTCGTCTCTCCTGTGGCCTGCTTCGCCTTTTTCCTGGCTTAGTGAAGTTATTGGTTTCTCTGCGAGTGAAATGGAGTTGAGCTTTGAACTCTTAAGTATGCATGGCTTCTGCCTGCTTCTGCATTCTTTAGGCCTGAGTGTACATCTACTCTTGTGGAACTGGCTCGTAGTTTGTCGTCTGATATGTGAAAGTGGTGGGACTGCACAATATATCCTTTCAGCATTGATATCGCAGCGTGCGAGTCTGCAATATGTGGAGTCATTGCAAAGTTAAACTATAATCTAATAGTGTGACTTCTTTTTATTTGGATGTTTTTTTGTGGCAGATTTCAACAGGCCTGTCACAATAATCAATATATGAACTTATCGCACAACACATGGACATGACCTCAATCATTTTTGGTGACGCAATATATATCGCCCATACATAAATTTTAGAAACTTTAGCTAAATTTGTGCAACCTCTCTGTCTCTATTGGAGGTGTCAGTGTCAGTATGGTTAAAAACACTGCAGTATTTAAAGTATATATTTCCATAGAATATTTTCATGTGGGTGTCTGATGACTGAAAATAGATCTGGTGGCAGATATCGCAGCCTCTGTTACTTTTTATCTTGCACTTTTTTGTTAACATGTATTATTATTTATTTGTTTAGGATATGCGTTTTCAAATTCTGATTCCATTGCCTCATTATTAAATTGTTAAAATGACTAATTAAATATACTTCAGAATAAAATATGATGTGTGACAATAATATTATTAATAAAAAAAAAATGACAATATTATCGTTTATTGTAATATATTTTGGTGCAATATATCCTACAACAAAAAATAGGTATCGTGACAGGCCTAGATTTTAAGCTAACTTAAACCATTTGTGCACGAGAAATGTTAAAGTTTACCACTTTAATATTAATTGTTTATTTACACTCAAAAAATTGCTTTTGCTACTTGTTTAAACTAAAACTTAAAATGAGTTGAAACAACACAATTTTTATGTTTTTTTGGGACAACTTAATTGTTTTATGCTCAATCCACTTAAATTTGTAGAAACGATTAAGTTAGCGTAATAGATTTGTGTTGGGGCAACATGAAGGAATTGTGTTGAACCTGGCATTTTTTTAAAGTGTATACAATAAAGACTATAAAGTGTTATTTTACATTTAGATTATTGAATTTTTGTTAGACTCCAGCGAAAACTATAAAGCACTGTTTATCTCATTTTCATCTTTGTTCTTTTGTTTTAATCTGTGTGCTTTAATTAGTTAATATTAGTATTTTTATTTTTTTTTATACTTTTTATAAATTAAAATTACGAATTCTTTCCAAATAGTCTTCTTGTGAAATTCTATTCATTTTGCAGTATATATCGCAGAAAAACAAAACACTGCAATGTCAGTTTTTTTTTTTCAAAATGTGCATGAACTCATTGCTGCTCATTGTAATGCTTTTATGAGATCATATCCTAACGTAAGGTGGAAAGGTTTCACCAGTTATTGCTTTAATTTTTGACATGTAACATTTACGCTGCCACTTATTTATTAATGTATGAAATACACAATACGTTTTGTCATTTAATTATTAATAAACAATTTTTGCTAGTCAAAATTTGCAAAAATTTGTATATAAATAGTGAAATTCATTACCTTCTGATATTCACAATACAGAATCCCTAAGTATTTTAAATTCTCTCTTAAAACTTACTTTTTTAGGGTAGCTTTTATTTTATTTCATCCTTTTTAATTTTAGATCTATTAGTACTATTATATTTTTAATAATTTTGGATTATTACATTTTTTCTTTGCATTCATGTATGTATCTTTTACCGTTGCACATTTTATATGTCTGTAAAGTGCTTTGAGATGCTACTTAAGTTTATTATTATTATTATTAGTAGTAGTAGTATTAATTTGTAGCCCTCCTGTGAAATTTAATTTCTTTTAAATATATTTCCCAAGTGCTGTCTAATGAAAATAGTTTTTTTTTCAACGTATTTTTAAACATAATAGATTTAATAACTAATTTCTTATAACTAGTTTATTTAGTTTTTGCCATGATGATAGTACATAATAATTTGTAACTTATTTTGCAATATGCTAGTATTCAGCTTAAAGTGCAAATTAAAGACTTCGATAATTGTGTTAATTAGGCAAACTATCGGATAGTAGTGTTTTGTCCTATGGACAATTCCAAAAAATATAAGGTAACTAATAATGTTGACCTTAAAGTTGTTTTTTAAAAATAAAACTGATAAGAAACTAAAAGAAATAAGACTTTCACCATTAGAAAAACAATTATAGGAACTACTGTGAAAATTTCCTTGGTCCGTTAAACAACGTTTGGGAAATATTTGAAAAAGAATACAAATTTTACAGCACTGACTTCAGCTGTTCACATAGTATTTTAATTTGGCTACAACTAGCCAAACATTATCGCAACACCAAACTAGTCAATAAAATAAAATGATGATAAAACGATCTATTAGACAGTGTTGCCAAACTCCTTCAATGAAAAGTTGCTAAAGCATGTTTAAGAAGTTGCTACATGTTGGTAGATGATGTCATGTGCTAAATAGCATATTCATTACATCATGTTGTGTCAGCCCTTTACATTGGTTTAATCTTTTCCAATCTACTGGTCTAACAAATCCCCATAAACATAGGTAAATAAGAACATTTTCATTTTCGGGTGAACTATCCTTTTAAGATGGCATCTTTACCATATGACAATTGCAGCTTTGCTCAATCGTGTTTGTGATTTAATTTAATTTGCTAGCAGAATGCTTTCATTTTAGCCATTGAAATTGTTATTGGAGATCTTTTAATACCATCCATTTCTGCATCTTAATGTATTCAATCATTATCCAGTGCTCAGTATACACCCCTCACAAATCTATCTTTTAAATTCATATTTTTAATAGGAAGCTATACAACATTATAGATTAGATTAGTCAGAACTGAAGCCAAATCTGGAGCTTGTCTAACAAAATAACTTACGATAACGGTCCAACAACTAGTACACCCAATTTTATGTTATAGAAAAATATTAAATACTAATTTAAAACAGAGGAAAAATCAAGAGAAGCAAAAAAAGTTTTTTTTTTTGCAATATTTAGCTTGAATTTAATTGTATTGTCTTTCCATTTCTAAATATGTTTGATGACTAAAATATTATTTTAATAAATATATCTGTTTAATAAATTTGCTTTGTTTAAATGCACCAATGCCTATATTCACTGAGAAATGGATAAAAATACTCATTTCAAATGGGCTGTACTCAATTATGCTGATCACTTTTATGTGTATTATTATTATTGTTTAGAAGTTGTCAAAAACCAACCCATTAATCAGACAGTTTTTGAACATTTTAAATTAGTATCTTTCAGTAGCTCTGTCTGCAAGAATGGAAATCTAGAATTGTTAGCTAATCTTAATTGCTGTCATTTAATCATTTTAACATCAATATAAAATCAGTAGTCAACTGCTACTTGGTGTTACAGAGTTCAGCGGATGCATTTTGGTCAGCATAAAATTTTCCTTACATTGCAGTTTGTTTTGGTCAGCAACAGTCATTTAAACGCTAAGGCAGTGTCTGACCAAAGTGTGAAACTACCAATCACGTAAGCAAATTGGACTTGTTATGAGTGACACCAAACAAAACTCTCTTAACCTACAGTTGAAGTCAAAATTATTAGCCCTCCTCTGAATTTTTATTCTTTTTTAAATATTTCCCAAACTATGTTTCACAGAGCAAGGCATTTTTCACAGTAATTCCTATAATATTCTTTTTCTTCTGGAGTAAGTCTTGTTGGTTTTATTTTGGCTAAAATAAAAGCAGCTTTTAATTAAAAAAAAAAAAAAAAAACATTTTAAGGTCAATATTATTAGTCCTCCTAAGATATTTAATTTTTCGATTGCCTTCAGAACAAACCATCATTATACAACGACTTGCCTAATTACCCTAACTCAGGGGTGCCCAAACCATTTCTTATAAAGGGCCAAAAACCAAATTTGATTGAGGCTAGTGGGTCAAAGGTAAATATAGTTGCCATGGGTGATTTACAGTATATTTTTTACATTTTATAATGAACTTATTACAGTAAAAACAATCTCATTTATAACAGAATTACACTGCTTTTGCAGACATTGCCTTGATTTGTTTGCCGATGTCTTCTGCATAGTTCTCTATCCGTCGAGTGACAGTATTTACATTTAAAAAGAAATCAGATTCATTCATTTATTTTTCTTCAGCTTAGTCTCTATTTCAGAGGTCACCACAGCGGAATGAACTCCCAACTATTCCTGCATATGTTTTACTCAGCGGATGCCCGCAAGCCAGTACTGGGAAAAAACTTTAATACATACATATAATACATAATTTGTTTGGTCTTGTAGCTCAGCAATAAAACAAACGAAAAAAAACATGTTACGTCAAATTAGAAATGGCAATCACTGTGTTAAAGGCATTTGCCCCAGCCCTCTCCATTATTCTCACTCTCTTCTCAGATGGGATGGTGGTCCAAATATGTAGTAAAATATTATGTACTGTCATCATGGCAAAGATAAAAGAAATCAGTTATTAGAAATGAGTTATTAAAACTATTATGCTTAGAAATGTGTTGAAGAAATCTTCTGTGCTTTAAACATAAATAGGCTGAAAAATATACAGTGGGGCTAGAAGTTAAGAGGGCTAATAATTTAGACTTCAACTGTACCTACATGATAACTTGGTAATCTTTAGCAAATCCTGTGGCTAATTCTTTCCTCAAAAGTGCTCATTGTAAACATGCCTGTTTCCAAAGAGACTGAGTTAAAAAAAAAAAAAAAACTTGAATGACTTCCAATCAGTTTAAAGCTTATAAGATCGGGAAATCGCATTCCAGGTTTATGAGCATAAAAGACGATTTGCGAATGGACTGTAGGCGACTGCGGGTGTACTTTCTAAGGCCGAGACTGCAATAGAAAAAGAGTTTCTGGGTATTTTCTTCAAGTCTCTTTCATTTCTTCTGTCTTCTTTCAGGCTGCGTTGATGCTTTGCGTGTGTATTGAAAGCATCTGTGCTTAACAAAGATGACTGACGTTTGGGCAAGATTTGGAAATCGCTCTAAATTCACATCTCAGGAAAAGATTAGGATGAAGAACTGGAATTTTTTATTTAATCTGTTGGCCTTCTTTTTTTCCTACCCCTCTCTGAATGCTGTGACAGTTGTTTTCTGCCAAGGATCTGCTGGCAATGCAGTGGTTTTGGAGCACTTGGCGTCAAAACCATTTGAACGTTTTTATTTATTAATTTTTTTTTATTTAACTATACACAACGCAACAAGATTGTAGCGACAAGCAATTTGGCTGTCCACACTAAACGTGACTTAACACAACAGAAATATTTAAATACCAGACATTCATTTAAATATCAGCCATGGCACTTCCAATGAAATGGCAAAGGTTATAATCTAATTAATTAAGTGATCAATGTACTTTGCTGCTTGTTCAAACTACTTAGGTAAAATGCGTTTAAACGACACAATTCTTACGTTGTTTTGTGATGACCTAATAGTTTTTATGTTAACTCCACTTAAATTTGTAAAAACTATTAAGTTAACTTAATTGATTTGTGTTGAGACAACATAACTAATTTGTAAAAACTATTAAGTTAACTTAATTGATTTGTGTTGAGACAACATGAAGCAATTTTTTTTACAGTGTGTGATGTGATGTCAGTTCTGACTTTCATTTTCAAACCGTTTTCTAGTGTTGTAAAAATAAAGATCCAAACCATAAAATCACATCATCATTTTAATAAAAATAAATTGATATGATACATAAATGTAAAGAAAAGAAACAAAAAATCTCCAAACCTGAAGAGGAAAGGATGAACTCCCGCAGTCCAATTCTCCAGGTCTTTATCCAAACTCACATCACAAGCAACACTCCGCACCTGGTTCAAATGCAATCACAGCAAAACACAGCACCTGTTTAAGACACTTTATTTTCGACATTTGAGGTGAACTATCTGCTGCTTCTTTCAGTAGTATGGGGATAAATGTCACATAAAATGGTGTTCAAACTTCCATTGGTAGCATTTGACACTGCACTGTAAACCCCAACAGTCAACTTTATCAAATAAAATGAGTGTAGTTAACTCAGAATTGACTGAAAGTTAATTCTACTCATTTAAAAAGAGTTTTCAACTCTGTGTTAAAGGTAATGAGCTAATTACCTCATTACTTCAACTTAAATGGAGTAAGTTCACAGTACTCGTATAGATTAATTTTTTAACTCAAATGGTTTGTAGCAATCGGTTTTCTCAAACTGTTTCAAAGTCTTAACTTTTACAGTACTCAGTTGGTTTGAGTTCTCTTCATTTATTGGATTTTACTGTGCTCAAATTGCTCCGTTTACTTAAATGGATTAACTTCACTGTACTCATTAGAATTAGTTTTTGAACTTAAATGGTTTGTTGCAATTAAGTTACCTTAATTTATTCATAATCAGTATCTGAGGTTGATCATTGTCATTGTTGTTTATGCTGGTGTTCTGCGGCGATGTTGCAGAAATAGAAAGCCTTTCTAAAATATAAATTTTGTGCATCGCCAGCGCAGATGGTTAAGACAATAATTCCTTTTAACATGGAAAAAGATAGCTTTTATTGCACGTCTAGTAAGGACACGTTGTTAAAGTTCACTGTAAAAAATTGGTGCCCCAACACAAATCTTTTAAGTTGACGTAATTGATTTCTGTTGGCACAACATGTAGGAATTGTGTGGAACCCTGCATTTTTGCAGTATGTGATTTCATTTTCAAATCGTTTGCTAGTTGTTTTATTTTCAACCTCTAAGGTGAACAGTCTGCTGCTTCTTTCAGTAGTATAGCAATAAATGCCACATAAAATGGTGTTCAAACTCCCATTGATGGCATTTGACACTGCATGAAGCCCATAATCAGTACCTGAAGTTGATCATTGTTGTTGTTTATGCCAGTGTTCTGCTTGTGCTGTCGCAGAAATAGAAAGCCTTTCTAAAATAGACATTGTTAATCACCAGCATGGATGGTTAAGGCAAAAACTTCTTTTAAAATGGAAAACTTAAAAAAAAAAAAAGTTTTCAAGTTATCAATAATCAATAAAGTTAACTTATAATATAATATATATATGCCCATAATCAGTACCTGAAGTTGATCATTGTTGTTGTTTATGCTGGTGCTCTGTTGCGATGTCGCAGAAATAGAAAGTCTTTCTAAAATAGACATTTTGTGCTTCACCAGCGTGGATGATTAGGACAAACTTCTTTTAACATGGAAAAACGATTTTATTGCACCTCTAGTTAGGACCTGGTGATAAGGCTCACTGTAAAAAATGCAGGGTTCTACACAATTCCTTCAAGTTGTCCCAACAAAAATCGATTAAGTTAACTCAATCAATTTGTGTTGGCAAAACATGTAGGAATTGTGTAGAACCCTGCATTTATTACAGTGTGTGATTTCATTGCTATTTATTTTATTTTCAAGATCTAAGGTGGACTTTCTGCTGCTGCTTTTAGTAGTGTAGCAATAAATGGCTAAGTTAGGACACTGTGTTAAGGCCAACTGTAGAAAATGTAGGGTTCCACACAATTCCTTTAAGTTGTCCCAACACAAATCGATTAAGTTAACTTAACAAATTTAAGTGGATTGAACATAAAACAAAAACGTTTTCCTAAAAAAGCTTAAATTGTGTTTTGGTGCATGTTAAAAAATAGTTTGAACAAGTAATAGTTTGACTGCGTTATGCGCCCAATGCTCTCAATATTGGTCACTATTTAAAAGTAATGAATGCGCACATTGATGTATAGCGGAGTCCGTTCAGATCTTGTGAGGTAAAGGCTTGATGAATGAGGTACGGCGGATATTAGGGCTGTAAGTGTATTTGAACGGCCTGCAGTCTGTGTGTTTTTTGGTAGAGCTGACAGCTGGATGTTTGCTCGTCTGTTGTGTCAGCGCACCAGCTAGCACTCTGGCGAGTCACGCATAATCATAAATCAGCAGGCGGTTGAGATGACATGAGCTTCTCTCACTGGTGTGATGTTTCATGCAGGAGGTAAAAACAGTCATGGAGCTTTTGAACCTGTTATCATCTCAATCACAAGTGATAACAGGCCATTAGGCGCAAGTCGAACATGCTTTGCTATTTTTCACATCGACTTTCTCCCGAGGGTATGGCATTTAGGAGTTGGAACTGTTTGTTTTTTTTAACATCAAGTGTGATCACCTATACATTTATTAAGTGTAACATTATATTCTATTGCATACATAGGGCTATAATTTTAGAAGATGCATGATTGTTTGGAGTTTGTAAGTATTTTCAATATGCTCTCCAACACTGTAGTAAAGTGAGTACAGATGTGAAAAATGATAAGTTAAAATAACTTCTTTTTTGAATATGGATTAAAATGTTTTAATGTAAACAGAAATTTCAGCAGTAATTTAAAATTAGGATTTACATAAGGAGCATTTCCAGCCTGATCTCATGAGGAAACGTAAGTATTTTACGTTTTGTCAGTTTAGGGGTTTAGTCTACGAAGATGTATGAGTTTTAAAAAGGAGGCGTGGCACCCGACCCCACCCCTAAACCCAACTGTCATTGGAGGATCAGCAAATCGTACTAAATTGTTCGAATGAGATTGTACGAATTCATACGAATTATCCACTAAATCAAAAAGTTACGAATTGCCATGAGATTGTGTTGACATTTCGTATTATTAAGATTTTCAAACAGCATTTTTGGTAATTCATCTATTTCTTCAGAATTCTTTGATAAAATAAAGGAAAAATAAATGTATATTTTAGAAAAGGGTATTAAAATATAAATTTGTGTCCATTACTTTTTTCAATCAAATAATTTTGCATAAATGCACACACACACTTTTTTTCAACCTCGTACACACCTGAACGTTTATTGCTTGAGCTTATTGTCAGTGTTTTTCGGGACATTTTTTTTTTTTTTTTTTTTTCAAAATTTCACCTAGTTAAAATGTATCTGTTTATTTAATGGCATGCTTTAGACTTAATGAAAAACAATTTCTAAACTGAAAGAGATCTTAAAATGCAGCTAAACACTGTAAACCTGAAAACATTTATTTTAATTTAAAATGTTAGTTTTAGTTTTAACTATATTAAATTATTATTAAATTAACTATTATAAGTCTAACACTTTATTTGAAGTGGTGTTTATAAGACTGTCATGAACCCTTTATAACAGGGTGTCTGCAGGGTCCTAAAAAGTATTAAAAGTTGATAAATCAATTATGAGAAAATTAAGGCCCTTAAAAGGTATTAAAAAGTCTTAATCTCATTTTACGAGGTCTTAAATTTTGTTCAAGCATTGTCCAAAGTGTTTGACTGCAAAAAAACATAAAAATATTTTTTTTTCTCCTAATATTAACAATAGTGCGCGATTGGTTCGGGCCGGGGCGCATCCAGCCAAGCTCCTTCGTCTGGGTGATGTCACGTAATTTGCGACAATAGCAGGAAGGTGATGTGTCACTCTCCACATGTAGCGAAACCATAGAATTAAACGGACGGCAAAATGGGAAAATGTAAGTTTGCGTACTCTTGGTTGGAGAAAGACGAGTTTAAACAGTGGCTGAAACCTGTCGCTGAAAACAACCATGTAATTTGTTCTTTCAAGCTTTGTTTCTTTAGAGCTTATCTGAGTTCTGTTGCATGGTTGTGTTACATTAATTTATTTAACTACAACAGTTTATTAGCAACTTTTACTGATTAGAACTTGAAGTGGTGATGAGGTCTTATATTATTCTGAGAAGGTCTTTAAAAAGTCTTAAAACGTATTGAAATTACCTTTAGGATTCTTGCATATACCCTGTATAATTGTGACATGATGCGTCATGAATGTGAATGAGATTTTATGCATCCTTATGACAACTGTTAATAAGTGTCATTTTCTTGGTTATGTCATTTTAAATGGAAAGTTGACATTATGACAACTGCCCTAACAACAGCCCTAAATAAGAAGCAGCCATCCGCCATTTGAGTTTTCTCCTGGTGAAGATAATGTCAGCAGCTAAGGCATTATAAATGTGAAGCTTTAGAATGTAGGAATGAAGTCTACATAGACGACCTTCTTCTGAGCCACTTCTTACAGATGACGTGAGTCCTGTTTTGAGTCTGTTGCTATGCTGACACACCAACATTTGTAGCTCTGCCCTCTGTTGAAAAGAGCACAGTCTCAAATTTAAAATGACAGTCACTAAAACAGCAATTTTGATCAAATCCTAAATGTAGCGATGTCCCGATCAGGTTTTTTTTGTCCTCGAGCCCGAGTCATTTGATTTTGAGTATCTAACAATACCGAAACCCGATCCGATACTTCTATAATACATAAAAAAAGAATCAAGAAAAGCGAAGAAACAGATCTAGGATGTTCCTTATTTTTTATTTAATTCACCTTATTTTAACATTCAACAACTCTGTTAACAAACAGAGCACTTCTGTGAGGTATCTTGAACAATCAAATAATAAATCACATCAATTGTTCATTTGTGCAACAGTAAATATAAAGAAAATCTAATATAAAAACAAATAGCACTTCAACTTAAAACACCCCAATCCCAAGTTTACATATCTCACAGTTTGCTATGGAAAGGTTGCCATCATCAACTTTATAATAGCTCCAGACCGCAGACATACTCGTGCTTTCCTCTTCAAGCTGCTTCTGTGTTCTACTTTGCCGGCATTTAACCAATAGCTTCTCTGTAACAAAGTGATGAAAGAGGTGGTGTGAAGTCAAGAAAGAGGTCTAATTCTGTGCCACCGCATAACTATAGATGTGTTAAAAAATAATCAGAATATATATATATATATATATTCGAGTCCTGATTGGGAGGTAACGTTCGATTCCGATCGAGTCTGAAATTGCGTGATTGGGGCTGATTTAAGATCACGTGATCGGATCTGGACATCTCTACCTTAAAGGAACCATTTCAAAGAGTTATAAAAAATAATTTCTGTGTATAGGTCCCCTTTGATGATATTTTAATAACAAATTTAGCTTGTACCGCTGTAGTTGAGGTTAAAAAATCATGGCGCTTCATGACAATCTTGTTTATGACAGATTTATGACAAGTTTTGTTGTCTTGGTAATGTCAAGACAAAAACTGGTTGTGATGTATTTATGTCAAGTTGTCATAACAAACAACATCATCTTTGCATTTAAAATGTCATATCGGAGCAAATGACACTTAATGACAGTTGTTATAAGCATGAATATAATCTTATTCACATTCATGATGTGTCATGTCATGATTATAAAGGTTCAATGACAGTCTTATGAACACCCCTTCAAGTAAACTTGCACTCTACTTATACTTCATATGTTGGTTATAAAGCTGATTGATCAAACATCTTTTAGCTGACCTGAAATGTGTTCATGAAATATTGTGTAGCTCACTGTTTTACAGGCTGGCTGGTTCAGTCTGAAATATCCCAGTTCCTAACAGCAAACATACTACTAGAGCATTTTCATTTCATATTGCTGTTATTTATGATACTGATATCAGATTTGGAGCATCCCTAGGTGTACAGTAAGTTTGAGTTGGACTTGATTTCTCTTGGATGCTTTCTCTTGTAGGGAGTTTACAATTCAACTTAAAGTTGGTGTAAGATTCTGTTGATATTATAACCTTAGATAAAAATTTCACGGTTTCATGGTATAACCGTGTTGTGATTACTGATCTAAAATATGTTCTTTTTTTTAAATGTCTGAGTTAAAAACAACTACTTTTTCCCCATGAATACATTTTATTTTAAGAAACACTTAAAATATTTTGGAACTGTAAACATGTCAGGCTAAATAATTCAAGTAAATCATTGACTTCTGCTGTCTTCATTAGTTTTAAAAACACAGATTTTGAAAAGGCATTTTTGGATATCTTTTCTTTGGATATAAAGTAAGCCACTATGGCTGTCACAATATCTATTTTTTGCTGGGTGATATATTGCTCCCAAATTAATTGCGATAAACAATATTAATGCCATTTTATTACTTGTATCACTAATAAAAAAACACTTTTACAAAATAATAGTGTAATAATTCAGGTACACTGTTTCAAAGAACATTTTATTTTTAAGAATATTTAGGCATTTGAAATTGAAACATGAAAAAAAAATCTTAAAACAAATAAGTAATAAGTAAACAATAAAAGTGTAAGTCAAAAGTAGACTTTTAAAACATCTCAGGCGCCTTTACTGGCCGTGTTTTTAATAATCAGGCAGATTCCAAATCCAAAATTAAAATTCCAAATTAAATGCTGTTTTTCGAGCGTGTTTAACGACTGCATCTCTTTAGCTAAATAATGGTACCTGTCTGTAAGTGTGTGCCATTTCGCGCTGTCACGTTTATATTTGCATTGGCAGGTAAATATATCCATTACAGTTAACTGTCTGAAAGACTTCTCTCCAGTACCAACTGCAGTTGTTGTTCCCATGGTGGAAAAATGGGTAGGGTGGTTATGTTTAAGGTGTGATTTAAGGTTAAGCCGGGTTTTATACTTCTGCGTCAAGTGATTGGCGTGACCCACGGTGCATGCAATGTGCAAAGCCGTGCATTTATACTTCTGCGCAGTGTGTGTTGCTCTGCAATAACACTTCAGAAACGCTAGCTTATGCTCCTCTGTGTCGAGTTTCTTCGCTGGTGTTTTTGTATTTTTCTGAACACTACCTTAATGTACAAGTGGCTCAAACTCACTCATTTTGTGGTGGAAATCGGTGGACATGCAACAACTTTAATCATAAGGTAAACACAAAACAAAACTTTCCATCTGGAGCTTCTTCATGGGACTCCACACTTGTAAACACTCGCTGCATTGGGCTCGCGTGGCTCTCATCACACCTCTCACACTCGTCAGCGCTACCAAGCCGACTAATCACAGAGCTTGCGATATTTGTCACTGCAATGCGTAGTTACATTTTTTGAGAGGTTTGTTAGCATTGCCGACGGCAACGGCGAGAGCTATGCGACCACGCGTAGGCTGTGCCGTAGCATACGCGTGCGCTTGACGCAGAAGTATAAATCAGTTGTGTTGCCTATTTTCATTGCCACTGTTCTGTAACAAATTCGACATATCGGCTCGTTCACATTAACGGGCTCTCCTTTTTCATTCGGCTTAAAGCCAAAATGTTCCCACACCGAAGCTGAAAAGTGTGACTTTGAAACCAAGTCCATAGCGACTTGTTTATCCTAACTTACTGTAGTTCCTAAATACAAGTCAGTGGGTTCGCATCTTGCCTTCTTCACCTCCACTATCCGCTCTCTCTCGCACACTCTGTCTGTTTGTGTGTGCAGCGCAGCGTACTTGGAGATTCTGCATAAGCCCCGCCTTCCACAGAAAGCAGAATGCAGTGCGTTTGACAAAAAACTTACATTATGTAGCCTAATCATCATGGTCTTAAATTTCTTTATATAAAATAGACAATGTATCGCGCCTTAAAAATTAACCAACCTCATTTTCCTATATTGTGCAATAAGTCAATATATTGACTATTGCGACATGCCTACAAGCCACTGCACTGTTCACGTCTATAGCATGCTTGGATGTTGGTGCATTTGTTTTTAAAATGTTTCCTGAATTGTGGGCTAAATAAACTAAATTAAATAGTTGTAAAGAAATACAAAACTTACATATACCATGAGAACGATATAATAAAAAATGTAAGCGATTTTAAAAAATCTTGACTTTTATCCATTAATAAACATAAATTCTACCACAATTTCAACAATGGAAACATTTAAATGATTGGTTACAGAAAATCTATAATGATTTTTGTGTTATGTTCCAAATATTTCCAGACTTAACTCAAAATAATTTACTTTTTGAGAAATTTGCAGTTTGATTTGCAGTTTAGATATCTAGTTTACACAAAAACATCTGATAACTAAATTACCATGCGTAAAAAAAAACATTTTCTGTATGTCATTTATCTGGTGCGCCATATCACAGTTACATGCTATGGCAAACATACAGTACTTAAAACTAGGGTTGTTCTGATAACATTTTTCCTTTTCTGATACCGATTCCGATACATGAGCGATTTTAAAATCTTGACTTTTCCCAACCACGGTAAACCTTGAAACCAGTTTTTGTCCCATGCCTAATCAGTATCTGTTTTGGAGTCTGTCAAGATCACACATAGCTAATTCTTACTGCATTACTGCTGCTCATTTACCTGGCTGGTGTTCATCCTGGTCCTAGACTGTAGGTAAGGTCAATTAGAGCGCCTGAACCGTCAGCTTCAGCCCTTTAATGAAATAAAGGAGCCTGTGTTCAGCCGGTGAGATGATGATGATGTGGTGTCAGTGAGCATGCTGTGTGGGCTCTGTTCCCCCTGTAGTGCGCCTTAAGTAGCTCAAAGCATCTACGGCTCTTAATGAGGTCCGCCATCCAGCAGGGTGCAGGTCAGGTCCTCTCTCTGTAACAACCTTCATAAAACACAGTCTAGCTCAAGGCCATGTGCAGCTTTTCTCCATGTGTCATGTATTTCCTGTCTTAATGCACCAGCACTCATCTTTCTTGTTTTGTCTCTCTTGTGGTTTCAGATGGAGTCTCCGGTCTCCACCCCAGCTCCTCCTCCGCTTCACCTCCTCGCCTCTATGGGGAACAGTGACATTGCATCTCCGTGTGAGCAGCTTATGGTGCGCACACGCTCAGTGGCGGTCAATACTTCTGATGTGGCCCTGTCCACAGAACCAGAGTGCCTGGGACCCTGTGAACCAGGCACCAGCGTCAACCTGGAGGGCATCGTGTGGCAAGAAACTGAGGACGGTAAGAAAACTGATTACATCAAGTGTTGATTAGCCAAGTTTTGATTGATCTTTTGACAAAGATTCTTAATAGCAAGTAGGGGTGTCAAAATTGATTGTTTCTTCGCTTCAGTGAGAGATCATAACTGAATATTACATACTGTCATTTATCTGGTGTGCTATGCTACAGTCACATACTATGGCGAAGCATACTTAAAACTAGGGGTTGTTCCGATACTCTTTTTTCCCTTCCCAATACCAATTACGATACCTGAGCTCAAGGTATCGGTCGATACCGAACCGATACCTGACTGTGTATCTGTATATTATTAGAGTATTTGTGGTTATTACGTACTGACATCATTTATCTGGTGCACTTTGTCGCAGCATCATACTATGGCAAAGCATACTTAAATCTAGGGTTGTTCCGATACCCTTTTCCCCTTCCTAATACCAATACCTGAGCTCAAGCTATCGGCCGATACAGAGTACTGAACCGATACCTGAGCATGTGTCTGTAGAAACAGTTGTGTACACTACTAGCCCTGTAGAAATTGACTAAATTAATTTACAGTGTGCTTCAGACTTATCTATTAATAAAACATATCAAATTCTACCACAATATAAACAATGAAAACATTTAAATGATCGATTACAGAAAATCTGGAAAATCTATAACGATTATTGTGTTATGTTCCAACTATTTTACAGACTTAACTCAAAATAAAGTTCAGATATCTAGTTTACACAAACAAATGTGATTCCTAAATTGCCATGGGGAAAGCTCTTCCTCAGAGCTTATTGTAGAGCAAAAGTACAAAAACACTACTACTTTGGTTCAGGAAGAGATCATAACTGGTAATTACGTACTGACGTCATTTATCTGGTGCACGATGTCGCAGTAGCATACGATGGAGAAACATATTTAAAACTAGGGTTGTTCCAATAACCTTTTTCCTTTCCTGATACCGTTTCCGAGACCTGAGCTCAAGGTATTGACCGATACATGAGTGTGTATCTGTAGAAACAGTCATGTACGCTACTAGCCCTGTATAAATTGACGGAATTAATTGACTCTGAGCTTCAGACTTATCCATTAATAAAACATGACATAAATTCTACCACAATTTTAACAATGCAAACATTTAAATGATTGGTTACAGAAAATATTGAAAAGCTATAACGATTTTTGTGTTATACTCTAACTATTTTGCAGACATAACTCAAAATAATTTACTATGGCAAAGCATACTTAAAACTAGGGTTGTTCTGATACCCTTTTCCCTTTCCCGATATTGATTCTGATACCTGAGCTCAAGGTATTGACCGATACCGAGTACTGAACCGTGTATCTTTAAAAACTAGGGCTGCACAATATATCGTTTCAGCATCAATATCACAATGTGTGAGTCTGCCATAGTCACATCGCAGGGATTCGCAATGTAGTCAGGATTATAGTTGACTAGACATTACTGTTAACACCATAGTGATGTAATTTTAAAATTTTAACCTTTGAGTGAAAGTTTATTGTTTGCATGTGTTTTTAAGGCCTGACTGTAAGAATTTTGAGCAAACTTAAACATTTGGGCACAATAAATTAAATGTTTATAGCTTAAAAGTGAATTGTACGTTTGTACTCAATTAAGACAATATAGTGTTATTATTATAATACAGTGATTACTTCACATTTATTTTACATATGTATGACATATATAATATGTTTATGTGCCTCTTTTGTTTGTTGTATTTAACTATGCTTGTCATTTTAAAATGATATTTTAATAGATATGCTCCCCTACACAATAATCTCAGTCCTTACAATCTATTCAGGTCATCTGGTGAAATTACATTTATATCACAATATATATTGCAGTGAATGAAAATGTTGCAATGTCAGTTTTTTTTCCAATATCGTGCAGCCCAAGTAGAAACCATTGTGTACACTACTAGCCCTGAATAAAATGGCAGAATTGAATTTCCCGATACCTGACCTCAAGGTATCGGCTGATACAGAGTATCGAACTGATACCCGAGTGTGTATCTGTAGAAACACTTGTGTACACTACTAGCCCTGTATAAATTGACAGATAAATTTAGTGTGCTTCAGACTTATCTATTAATAAACATTCATTCTACCACAATTTAAACAATGGAAACGTTTAAATGATTGGTTATAGAAAATATATGTAAATATGGAAAATCAATAACGACTTTTGTTTTATGTTCCAACTATTTTGCAGACTTAACTCAAAATAATTTTCTTTTTGGAAATAATTTGCAGTTTAGATATCTAATTTACACACAAAAAAATCTGATTACAAAATTGCCATGGGGAAATAAGTTTTTCCTCAGAGCTTACTGTAGAGCAAAACAGTACCAAAACACAAATATTTCATTTCAGGAAGAGATCGTAACTGGTTATTATGTACTGACGTCATTTATCTGGTGCGCTATGTCGCAGTAGCATACTATGGCAAAGCATACTTAAAACTAGGCTTGTTCTGATACCCTTTTTCCCTTCCCAATACCGGTTCCGATACCTGAGCTCAGGGTATCGGCCGATACCGAGTACCGAACCGATACATAAGCATGTATCTGCAAACAACAATTGCGTACACTGCTAGTCATGTATAAACTGACAGAATTAATTGATGGTGTGCTTCAGACTTGTCCATTATTAAAACATGACATAAATTCTACCACAATTTGAACAATGGAAACGTTTAAATGATTGGTTACAGGAAATCTGGAAAATCAATAATAATTTTTGTGTTATGTTCCAACTATTTTGCAGACCTAACTCAAAATAATTTACTTTTTAAAATAATTAGCAGTTTAGATATCTAGTTTACAAAAAAAATGATTACTAAATTGCTATGGGGAAATAAGTTCTTCCTCGGAGAAAACTGCAGAACGCAGAACCTTTTTCTCTAAACAAATTGTCAAAAACAAGATAATATTATTTTGTATGCATACAAGCATGCAACTTCACTTCTTCAGTATAATAAAAACATTATTAAAAATACATTCATTTTAATCATGAAACCGCTTATGTTCCGTTTGCATTAGATCAGATATTTATAGAAGCATGTAACACCTTATTTTCTGTGCTCAGTTTAATTATTTATTTTTTTATGCATATGAGCTTGTCAGTTCGTTTTAAAAAGAGAGCTGTGAAGAAGCCAATTAAGAGTAGCAAAAGCTGAAACTGTTGACTCATAAGTCAAGGTGTCATTCACAAAAATAGATGCTTAAATGTCTTTTATTTTCAGCCTTCATGGTAAGTGTTTCTGACTGCACAATATATATTCCCATTAAATCAACAAAATAGCTTCCATGTTCAACTGACTCACATTCCAGTACCACTTACACAGCAGGCATAAGCTAAAATCAATCATAACGACAGCTTAGAGTTAGTTTTCCCCTATACATAAACTGTATACAACAACTAGAATAAACACCTTTAAAAATAACAGAGAAGCAAAGGTAGAGATTTCTTGAAGTGATTGCAATTTAATTGGTAGATTTTTATTTGTAAAACATCAAATAATTGCTTTACATAACCTTGTAAAGCCTTCTCATTCGGTTAGATTTCAAGAGTAATTATCGGATTAATCCTCATGGTACACGCATATCAAAATAATTGTTTGTTCCTGCCCTATTTTACATACTCGCTTCCTGAATGCCCCAAGGGATCAATAAAGCACATCTATCTATATATCATAGTTGAAAACGCCTGCTTCCTAATGATTTCAGACCCACCATGCACAGTGCCTCATGCAATTGATGTATTTTAACTGGATTTGTCCACATTCTGTAGGTTAAATATATTTATTTATTTATTTTATCTAAACTATTCATAGTCCACTGCAGAAGCATCGTGTGCACTTCTCTCTACTAGCCTCAGTCTCGATCAGGGGTGCAATGGTTCAAACTACTCGTGGTTTTATAGTATTAGGGTTAATGCTCATTTATACTTCTGCGCCGAGTGATCGCCGTTACTCACAGCGCATGCCTAACGCGTAGTCATGCATTTATACTTCTGTGTTTTGTTTGTGTTGCTCTGCCTTTACGAAAGGCTAGCTGGCAGCATTTTTATGTTTCTTTGTGTTGAGTTTCTTTGCAAGTGTTTTTAATGCTACCTTATGGCGTAAGTAGCACAAACTTGCACATTCAGAGGTCGGGAACCGGTGGATGGGCAACAACTTTAATCATAAAGTAAATCTGGAGCTCCTCCACAGGACTCGACACTTGCTCTTTGTCCATGCTTCTCAGCTCCACCCACAGTCTTCAACGTTACCAATCCAACCAATCACTGAACCAATCACGTTGAAGGGTATGCCACCACACGAAGTCTGTGCATGATCAATCGTGTGCACTCGATGCAGAAGTATAAGAGCTGGTTTTTACTTCTGCATCAAGGGATTGGCTTGACCCACGGCGCCTGCCTTGTGCGTAGCCATACATTTATACTTCTGCAAGTTGTTTGTATTGCTGTGCAATAACTCTTCCGAAACGCTAGCTGGCAGAAGGTTTTTATCTTCCTCTGTGTCGAGTTTCTTTGCGGGTGTTTTGTTTTTTCTGAAAGCTACCCTAATGTACAAGTAACTAAAACTTGCTTATTCAGAGGCAGGAACCGGCTGACGTACAACAACTTAAATCATAAAGTAAACACAAAACAAAAGTCTTCATCTGGAGCTCCTTCAAAGACTCTAGACTTGTTAAACACTTGCGCCAACGGTCTTGCTTCTTGTGCATGCTTCTCAGCTCCGTTCACACTCGTCAATGCCAAGCCAACCAATCACTGAGCTTGCATTACGTGTTGTCAGCCACGTCAAAGGGTATGCGACCATGCGAAGGCTGTGCTGAATCAACCATGTGCACTCGATGCAGAAGTATAAGAGCTGGTTTTTACTTCTGCGTCAAGTGATCGCTATGACCCGCGGCACCTCCCTTGCGCATAGCCGTGCATTTATACTTCTGCAAGTTGTTTGTGTAGCTGTGCAATAACTCTTCCGAAACGCTAGCTGGCAGAAGGTTTTTATGTTCCTCTGTGTCGAGTTTCTTTGCGGGTGTTTTGTTTTTTCTGAATGCTACCCTAATGTACAAGTAACTAAAACTTGCTTATTCAGAGGCAGGAACCGGCTGACGTACAGCAACTTAAATCATGAAGTAAACACAAAACAAAAGTCTTCATCTGGAGCTCCTTCACAGGACTCTAGACTTGTTAAACACTTGCGCCAACCGTCTTGCTTCTTGTGCATGCTTCTCAGCTCCGCCCACACTCGTCAATGCCAAGCCAACCAATCACTGAGCTTGCATTACGTGTTGTCAGCCACGTCAAAGGGTATGCAACCATGCGAAGGCTGTGCTGGGTTAACCATGTGCACTTGACGCAGAAGTATAAGAGCTGGTTTTTACTTCTGCGTCGAGGGATCGCTATGACCCTTGGCACCTGCCTTGTGCGTAGCCATGCATTTATACTTCTGCGTGCTGTTTGTGATGCTCTGCAATAACACTTCTGAAACGCTAGCTGGCAGTGTCGAGTTTCTTCGTGGGTGTTTTAATTTTTCTTAGCGCTACCTTAATGTACAAGTAGCTAAAACTCGCTCATTTAGAGGCAGGAACTGGCTCACGTGCAACAACTTTAATCAGAAGGTAAACACAAAACAAAAGTTTCCATCTGTAGCTCCTGCATTGGACTTAACACCTGTTAAACACTCGCATTACACTTGCATTACGTTTCGTCAGCCACAACGAAGGGTATGCAACCATGCGAAGGTTGTGCCGGACAATCTGTGTGCACTCAATGCAGAAGTATAAATCAGTCTTTACTTGCCATGATGAACAATCAAGCCTCATTCACAGTACGAGTGACTCGTAGCAGCAAAGTGACAAGCAACTGTTTATTCCAACGGAGAGTGAGCAACTTTCGGCAAGTGACAGCCACTGTTGACGATCAGGTGGGCGTGTCAAGCGATGCGACAAAGTTGAGAATTCTTCAACTCTATGCTAATGAAGAGCGACTTCCTTGAGCGATAGCCAATAAGAGCACCAGTAGAGCTGTATTCTCCGTGCTGTAGACCTATACAGACCTGCGTTTATAGCAGGTCGCCACCCAGAGCGACAGGCAGCTATTGTCACTGCTAGTGTGAATTGGGCATCAGAAACTCAACAAACCGACATATGAGGAAGCATGATGTCAGCAACAGATTACCATAGTAAGAAGTGCTTGGCCAGTTCTTCACATGTCCAATGCCTGTGAAAGATAATTGGAAGAGTACAAAGGCGGAACTTTTTTGCTTTGTTGCAGTTGTTTTTCTGATTAAACCAATATTAATAATGCATATTTTGGACCATGGATCACAGTGCGCACCAAACGGTGGGAAAAGGACAGGACGGTTCAATTTTTTAATTATTTTTGTTGAGAACTGTTCCACCCCTAGTTTTGATTGTTGAGAATGAAAAGGAAAAATCTTCAAATCCCTAAATAAGAGCATATCTAGGCTATGGGTATGCATTGGAGTGCGTGCCGCCCACTCTCTGCCTGCTGCTATCCTCCTAGTGCTGCATAAAGGGCTGCCTCATCAACATTCAATGCGCATTGGCTGTCTAAGTGTTTTCTATTCCTCTTGCCATGGGCACACTGTGTCTGATTCACCCTGTTCCTCTGTGGCCACTATTATGTGTGTGTGTGTGTGTTTCTGACATGGAGAGAGAGAACGCAGTTGAAGGGTCAAGTGGGAGAGAAAACCAAGACCGTTTGTGAGGCAATTCACAGCCCTGACCAACTGGTGCCATGCTTCCACAACATCAGCTAGTAGGACTGGTCCCAAACACAAGGCTCCAATCATCTGCTCTTTCACTTGAGAGAGGGAGCCATTGATGTGCAGGTGTTAAACACACGCTCCCTCTTTCTGTTTGGGATGCGAGAGCTGGTTCCACTGGTGTACATCTCCTCTTTTTGATGTGTTATTTTTTCTCATGGTGGTGTTGGGCAGATCTGTATCATGGTGACACTTTGTGTGGGAGGAGAGTAGAGCAGCAAGATCCCGTGGCAGGGAACACATCTCTCAAACACTTTGAGATGTTTTTCCGCTGTGCTGCACTCTCTTAGAGACACCGCAGACAGTCCGCCCACACTTCTCATAAGGATGACTTCCTATGTCCTAACACTGTCAGTTTGCCAATGTTTATTTTGGTTCTGAATCTTTAACGCAGGGTTGAGATCAAATTCCAATCAAACACACAATCATGAAGGTTTCTGAGGTTTGTTAAAAGGGACAGAAAGGCCTCCTAGAGGCGGTAGATCTCTTTTAAACCTGGCTCAGACTGAGTAATTTTAAAATATTCTTAACGATTGTAGCTTGTCAGACTTTACAGACATGATTCGCATATCACACTGTAAGATCTCAGTTGTCATAATGTCAGTCTGAAAGCACCAAAACAAGGACACCCAAGAAAATTCACCTGGAGTTTGAGGTCATCCATCCGTTGCACATTTAGTAACACACGTTCTAAAATGATACCTCACGGCAAACATAAAAGTCAGTAGCAGGAATTGTTCAATAAATGTTTTCACATTTCCAGCACTGGTTTGACATTGTCGCACTGATTGCGTCATCAGATTCGACACTCCCATTGGTTTTTGGTTTGACGCTCATCGTAGCTGAAGTCACACTGTAGGAAAGTGACTACAATCTTTTGACACTGCCAGAACTTCATTGGAGGAAAAATCTGATCGCAATGGTAATTAAACTGCTGTTGTTGAACATGTCAAAACAACAATCAAAGACCACAGATTTTAGCCTAGGATTACAGGAATCTTTTAGAATTTCCCAAATTTGTCTTAGACCACCAAATTCGTGGTTCAGAGTGTGAGGGGAAAAAATCTGTTAATCGTAATTCTTTCCTTAGCGATTCTAAATCGATTCTCAAATGTTTTGAATTGAATCTGCATTCAAATTAGATTGTGATAAGCGTTGACATGCGCATGTATGCTGCAGAATTTGCTTAATTAGGGCAAAGATGGACAAACTAAAGACATTTTAAAAAGTGGCACAGTACTGCGCTTCTCAACCTGTGTCTGCTTTCAAATTCCTGCTGCGCCACATAGCGAAACCTCGATTCGTCATAGATGCAGTGCTTCACGTCCACTGTGCGACTAGCAATAAGATGCATAGACATTGACTAAAGCAGAATTGTATGCGACTTGCATCTTGTTCTTCAAATGCACACAGTAAAAATTTGAATGAGAAAGTCAAGACAAAGTTGTGAGTTATACAAAGTTATAGAAAGTTTAACTTATTAATTTTAGTCAGTTTGATGTAAGTTGAGATGACCAGAAAAGTTCGTTTGATTCAACTAAAAAATTGAAGGCAGCAAGAATTGTTAATGAAAGTTTTACAATGAATGAAGCATGGTTTATTACTATGATTTAAAGCTCTGTGGTTCTAACCTAAAAGCAATTCTAATAGAAATTTCAATATAATTTTTATATGAACATTTCTGCTTTGAAAACAT
Organism: Danio kyathit; assembly: GCA_903798195.1. Lineage (NCBI taxonomy): Eukaryota > Metazoa > Chordata > Actinopteri > Cypriniformes > Danionidae > Danio > Danio kyathit. Next base: position 70,614,179 of record LR812525.1, on the reverse strand, counting down.
TTATTTGTTAAAGTGTTAAAGTGCGCTCGTTTTTGCGATTGTTTTAGAACTTCTGATTTAGTTGCCTATGGGAGAAATGACTAGGAATAATAAACAAAGAAAACGGTCAAACTACTCGCTCTACAAACAAGTGTGTCTGTGACTATACAGACAAAGCAAAATAATATAATGAGAAAATATCAGTTTGCAACATCAAGCAGCCTAACGAGCTGTTTTGAATGTGTAAAAATGAACGGAAGTAAATGAGACCGAAAGTCCTGAGCTTCGGCTCACTCGTACGCGAAGAATAAGGTCAATAAACGAATTAAAAAATGTAATGCTCTCTTTTTGGAATAAGAATAGTTTTTTCTTTATAATTTTTCTTTGTAAACTGTAACATTCTGAGCTTATAGCTTTGAACTTGAATAACTTTGTTAATAAAATACAGTAATAGTTTTTTTTAAGATGGCAGTACTGTCATACCAATCATTGAATTGCAATCACAAACAATAGTTTAAGTTTTTGGTTAAAATATAAAGTTGCAAAGATGTATTTGCACAGTCAACGAAATGGGAAGAACTGTAGGTCAGGAAACATTTTAGAATTGAATTGACTTGAATTATGAAATCGAAAAGTGAAGAGTCTAAAGATTCCCACACCTACCGTTGGTTAGTTCCAGTTATGGGAAGTTCATATTTATGGGTTAAGAATAGTCAAAAGTCAGAATATCAGGTCAAATAATGCTGGTTAACCAAGTTGGCTAAGTAGCTTCTCTGCATGAAATTCAGCCATATGTTTAACTCTACATTTTTAAATCTGTATTAGAGATTTTGCTTTGGTTTCAATTTAAAAATTTCCTTTAATACAGACTTGAGTCATTAAATTTAGAAACTGTAAAAACTCATGAATTTTCCTCTTATAATTAATATTTAGCAAATATTTAGCTACATTGTCTTGTAACAGTTTTTAGTTAGTTTTTGACATAAATGTGGAATAACACCTGAATTGAGCACTTGAGTCATTTTGATGGCTACCGTTACATCTAGGATATCGCTTATTTTACACCCGTTTTAACATATGATTGTAAGAAAATTGTTAAATCGTGACTGTAGAACTGCTCGAGCAATAAATGAGTGCTTTTGCGTGCACATTCTTAATCCCATTATTACTAATAGGCTGACATTGCACTTGGTCATATAAACGCATTAACCTGCTTTCATTCATCAGAGTAACGTCTCAAATGTCTCATACATAAATTGATTGTCATTCATCTCAGTTAGATTTTTGCCCTTTACACTGATTTCATCCTGCATGTAAACACATTAACCTGCTTCCTGCCAGTTTATTGAAGAGCGCATATATGATATGTGACAGGAACACGTACTTATTGCAGATTTAAGCAAATCCAGAAAGACCAAATATTCTGTCATAAGGGAGGAGGAAATGTACTGCAAACCTGAGTATTTCTTGCACCAAAGAAGTATAACAATGTGTTCTCGTCTTGTTCAGCAGAAATAGAACTGGTTCAATCAAATTGTTCTATCTTGATAGGATAATATATAATCCGTTTTGACTTTTCCTAGGTGAAAACCAACATAATAAATAAAATACTCAAATTTATGTAAACACAGTGTGCATGTTTGCATGGACACCAATAATCAGATTTTAATACGATTAAGACAATGCGATTAGGAGTCTACCATGTAAACAGTGATTTTTGATGGCCTTAATCCAACTGAAGTCATAATCAAACTAAACAGAAATTGAATTAAGACATGTGGAGTATGCCGATTTTAGTCGTATAATTGAAGTGCACTACAGAGATGTAAACTAGTTTGTCGTGTAAGATTTTCGCCACATATTGCGACAGGATAGTCTATAGACACAGCTGTTTGACACTATTTTCTGCACCTACTGAGTCAGTGAAGTACAGACACCTGCATCACGTAATGCGTAATTTTTTTCCCATATGGCGTGTGACATCAAATTCCATTAAAACTACACTCTTCCAGCAGTTCATACTCTCATCCAATATCTTGTGGTCACGGGGGCGTGCATGAAATGTTTCTGAATGGAAGTCGAATTATTAATCGAATTATGTGATCTAACATGTAAAACGAGATCATGAAAGGAACATTCAAAAAGCAACTCATGTAAACTCCGTAATCATAGTATTGTCTTATTCAGATTAGGGAAAATAATTCGATTTCTGTAAATTCTGAATGAAAAACTGTATTATATCTAGCATGTTTCCAGTTGTGTAGCAAGCGAAACTTAACCAAAAAAAAATTAACCAAAGTGAATATAAAACCAACTTCACCTCAGTAGGCTAGGTGGAATAGCGCTATTTACTTATGTTTTGTTGTTAAACTACTTAAAAATCTACATTATAGATGCTGTAAAAGGTCCCTTATGAAACTGACAGTAGTCTTATCAAGCTTTTGCCAGAAGATTCTGTGCATATACTTCTGTGCATAACACTTCTGTGCATATAACCCATTCGTAAAACGACAAAATCTACAGTACATAAGCTTTGCGTGACTAAAATAGTTATAAAACATAACATTACCTGTCTAAAAGAAATACTTCAGCCATGGTGTCGTCCTTCCTCCTGCATGCAAACATAACTCCAATATTGATTCAGGATTTTAAAAAGTTGTGATTCAGCATTTGATTTTACTGCTGTCACTCTCTTGTGTGCACGTGAATATGGCACGTGGCACGTGCAAACGGTGGATCTGCGTGAACGGGGTGCGCAGATGAACAAATGTACATTTGTTGACAGACATTTTGGGCTACTTATCAGAATTATGGGAATTGTCGGCCTGACAAATTTTAATTGGATGAACATACAATGATTTAGTCGTATGCCTTACCCAGAATATAAAAATACATATACATACATTTAGATCATTTACTTTAACAATTTTATTGGAATGTGAAGAGACTTTCAACCAGCACAACAAAAATTGTTTCTGAAGACAATCACCTACTGCACCTTTAACATTAGATTGTTAAATAATGTTTCCTGTAGGACTATTCATGCAAACCAAAAGACTAAAGCAATGCATTGGATTATGTTTTTATGTAAGAAGGAAATCGAATTCCACTGGGAATAAGTACATTTGTGTTCCAATTATATATCTGTGAGTATTCCTTCTTTTTATACTGTTTTTGGTCTGACTTTAGTAAGTTGCTAAGCTAAAGAGTCAGGATTCTTTATAGCACACGTTCTCTGATGTTTAAGTGAAATATAATATTCATTAGCATTTTTTTATCAATGCTTATAAAGTAGTAAAATACATCTATAATCAACATTCTCTTGCCTCTATTCTCTGTGTCATCTTGGCATTCATTACATTGCCTTACTGACACTGCATTGCATGACTTGTCACATCCACTAAGGATGCATACCTTAGATTTAAGCCAAAAATAAGGTATCCCGTAGGAGAGCATAATTTAGAGTGGCATTTGTGTCAGGAGCACAACTAGTAAAACAACAAATGTTGCCTAGGAAGCTCGCTGGGCTTTGGAACGATCATCCATCTTCCATGACTTATTGCAGATCAAGTTGTTGCTGAGTCGCAATGTCCTCTCCTGACTTCCTCGAATAAACAGTGCCGTGCATTATTTCAGCCAAAGCCCAGTGTGGAAATCTTATCTCGTGTGCTGCAACCTTTTATTTGCGGACAGACATATTGACTTGCTCATGTTTCAGCCCAATGCGTGAATCCCAGAATGGCAGGAGGTTAAGGGCAGACAGCTCTCTGTTCATGATGAAACAGTCAGAGGCAGATTGGAGCAATATTTCTAGGCATCACTCTGACACAAATCCCCTCTGCAGGACACTGGAAGGGAACCAGGGTCGTGTTGGTGTGGCATCCACTCTCACAAGCCATGCATGCTGATGCCTCCAAATGTCAGCCCTAAATCTTCTGAAAGTTTATTGCTCTTGAAGTAGAGCCCAGAAAGCCCTCACCCACAGACTATGAAGGGCTCGGTGCCAGCAAACACAACCATGCCAGACAGCAAGGCTCATATGCCAGTATCCTGATTCAACCCTCTTTCCAGGGCCACTTCAACAAGCTGTTGGATCAATGTGTGATTTTATTGCCAGAATTACCTGTTTAAGTAAAACATAGCTGATTGCGTCATTACCGTTTCTGCTTTCATTTGTGGACTTGGCTCATCCTCGATTCCACCATGAGGTCAATGAAGTGTTTGCATTTAATGTAAAAATCAGTCAAGCCTGCCTTTCAGAGTTTTTAGACTCTTGTTCTTTTAAAGAATCCATGAAATCCTTCCTTAAGGTTGTGTTAATGTTTCTTTTTCTGGTGTAATTTCTGTCATCAAATCAAGAGGGGAAGGACTTATCACTGGACTAAAATATGTTTCATTATGAACCATGTTGATTTTGCAAATTTTATAATCATTAATTGCTGAAAAGTCAAACCAGCCTTAGGTGCCATTGACACAGAAAACATCTTTGCATATAAAAACAGGAGAAGCAATACTCAGGAATTATACTCAGTTTTAATAAAAAGCACAGAGTAGTCCACAAAGGTATCCGGACACAGCCACTGAGCACCTGTTAACAGAAACTTGCCACAACCATATCATCCTGCGGCCCAACACTGGTTACTCACTGAAGCTAAGCAGGGCTGAGCCTGGTCAGTACCTGCATGGGAGACCACATGGGAAAACTAGGTTGCTGTTGGAAGCGGTGTTAGTGAGATCAGCAGGGGGCAGACAACCTGCGGTCTGTGTGAGTCCTAATGCCCCAGTAAAGTGAAGGGGACACTATACTGTCAGTGAGCGCCGTTCTTTGGATGAGACATTAAACCAAGCTCCTGACTTTGTGGTCTGTGGTCATTAAAAATCCCATAACACTTCTTGTAATGAGTAGGGGTGTAACCCTGGTGTCCTGGCCAAGTTCCCTTCATCTGCCCTTATCCATCATGGCCTCCCAGTCATCCTCATCCTTCGAATTGGCTCTATCACTGTATCTCCACTGTCCTGTGGCTACCATTGCATCAACCAACTGGATGCACACTGGCGGTGATGTGGAGAAACCCCCTAATGATTGTGAAGCGCTTTGGGTATTTGGCCATGCACAATAAATGCGCTAGATAAATACATATTACTTAGTACTTACTTGCAACACTTCCCCTGCCTCCGAGTTCATCTGATTGGTCCACTGCTTTGTAAATGACACTGTTTAACAGTTGAAGTTCTTTTAACTTAACACGGAATATAAAAATGTTATGCTCATGAACATTCCACCATGCATTATTGCATTGGATCAATGGAAAGTAGTACATTTTAATCAAAAATTACTTTTTGTGTGAGCCCTTAAATGGTCTTTAATGGTTCAAGCTGGTTTTCCTGCTTGTCAAGCTAAAAAGTGGTAAAAACAGAGCAGGATGGAAGCCTTTAGTGTAGAGCTTAAACTCCAATGTAGCTGGTTTTAATGGGGTGTACGAGTGCAGCAGTGCACATGCTAAGCTTCTGTTTGCTCCACTCTGACTTCTGAAGGGCAATGGAGGTGAAATGCAGGCCATTTAGCCTCATTTAGCCTGGGTTCAGACAGGTGGCCAGAGGACCACTAATGACTGCAAGTGAAATAGGAAGGGGCCCCACTAATGTGCTCTTCAACTGACCTCCATTGACATTTTTCAAAGGAACAGTCGTGATTTCAGCTCTCGCATTCAAATGCCCACTCTGTGATATTTGGGTTGGTGGAAAACTGACAAAGGCTTTTTTTGTCAGTAAATAAAAACATAAAAAAGCAGTTTTACCTAATAATTCATTTTTTATGTTTACGTAAACATTTAAATAGTTATCTAAAAGTCTGACTGAAGCTATGTCAAGGTTACACAACATTATGCGGTCTCTCCTGAGCGGTTAAGGTCATACATTTGTAATGTAATATGGAATTTGCTTGCTATTGTGGTAGTGAAAACTCTTAGAAACATGCAGCACTTACCTGTCCAAGATTCTGTAGCAAAGCCTATGAATCACTGCCAGACACAAGCATTTTCATTTGCTTCAGCTGTTTTCACACAATTGCAAAACCATTTGCAGAGGCGGCTCACAGCACTGCAAAGTCAGATGGAGGACACCATCAAACAATTTTCCTCCCAGAAACGACACTCTCTGCTTCTTACAGCTTTTAGCTGGTGCAATCATGAAGTACACCATAAAAATAGCAGCAATTCTTTGAGAGTGCTGGCCTTAGAGAACCTTCATATTAACAGTTTAAATGGAAATTGTGACTTCTGCTTGGAATGAAATGGATGTGCAGACAAATTAATGTGCTCCCAATCAGCAAAGGTTGTCATAACTATATAGTGTAACTTTGCATTGAATCTCTCAACAGAACACAGATAATCCCAAATTATTACTAAGGGTCCTTTTTGTTTTTATTTTTTTAAAGGTATGCTGGTAGTCAATGTTACTTGGCGGAACAAAACATATGTCGGAACACTGTTGGATTGCACCCGTCATGACTGGGCTCCTCCAAGGTATGTAAAATGTTTTTAGTTCTTGTTTCTAATTCCTCCCTTCCTCCCACACCACTCTCTCATACTCCCTCTGGAATAGCAGTAAACCAGGTGCATCTCAACATAACTGTTAGGTATGAGGTACAGAATTAAAAAGAGACACCACCAGGCCTACCAGGTGATAAGGCTAGAATGAATTTATTTATAATTAGAATATTCAGAACTATTCATTTGTTATTGATGAGTGACCTTATATTATTCACAATAATGTACTAGTGGAATTAAATGTTAAAATGGTAGTAGTTCTGTATTGGCTTTGTAGTTAGTAGTTTGCAATATTGGTAACAAATCTGCACTTACTGTTAGTTATTTCAGTGTTTAGATACTTAACCAAAACGTTCTTTACATATTACAGTCTAATTTATTTACACTAATTATATTTATCTTCCTTATTTTCCATTAAGGTTTTGTGAATCTCCCACAAGTGACCTAGACATGAGAAATGGACGTGGCCGTGGTAAAAGAATGCGACCCAATAGCAACACCCCAGTCAACGAGAACAGCAACTCATCTGATAACAAGGGCAGCAACAACAGCAAGACAAGAGCAAGTTCCAACAGCAAGGGTCGGCGTGGAAGCCAAAACTCCTCTGAGCGCAGAACTCCACCCAACAGCAACACAGAAGACATAAAAGCCAGTCCATCCTCGGCCAGTAAGCGCAAAAGCAAGCCTGCATCAGACATGGAGCCCAACTCAAGCTCAGAGGATTCTAAAGGCAACAAACGTATGCGCACAAATTCAAATGGTGGAATGACCTCCTCTGCACTCCCAATTCCCATCATCAAAACGGAGTCCCTTCCTCCTCCTTTAGACCGTACCTGTCCCTCACCAGTACTGATTGATTGCCCACATCCTAACTGTAACAAGAAGTACAAGCACATCAATGGGCTGAAGTATCATCAAGCTCGTGCTCATAATGATGACGATGTTAAATTGGACATGGATGGAGACAGTGAATATGGGGAAGAATCCTCTCTCCACCCTGAGCCAGGAAGTTGCAACGGAGCTTCGATTACACAGAAAGGCTCTCTTTCCCCAGCAAGATCTGTCACACCTAAAGGAAGAGGATTTGATGCTCAAAGTCCATCTCCTTCTCCTGGAAAGTTTGGCTCTAAGTCAAAGAAAAAGAATGGTGACACTGAAGCAGACATTTGTGGCACACCTATGGAAGTTTGTGAAGATGGACCTTGCGTCACTGCTGATGAGGCTAGCAATGATGGAATGGAGGACAGAAAGTCCAAAAAGCCAAACAGTAATGTCAAGTCTGACAAGTTGTCCCAGAAAAACATGAAATCCTCCAGGACCATTGCTCCATCAATCCCTTCTCAGCAGATGTACTCTTTACAGCCAACATCATTTAGTGGCGGTAGCCCCAACCACCCTCCTGTTATGGCCAATATGTTGCAGGGCATACCCAAGAGTCCCCAATTGAAAGGCATACAGTCAAAGTTAGGTGCACCAGGGGACTCATCGCCAATTAATCCAGCCTTGAGCAGCTCCAAGGACAAAAAGAAAAAAGACAAGAAAAAGAAAGATTTGGGCAAAGATGCAGACAGTCCTAAGCTCCCAGGAAAAAGTGGGAAAACCGAAGAGGGGAAAAGTCCATACTCTGAGTCCTCTGACCCAGGAAACAGGAGCGAGGGTCATCTCAATGGCTCCTCTGACCCTCATCAAAGCCGCCTTGCTAGCATGAAAGCAGAGGCAGATAAAATATACAGTTTCACAGATAATGCTCCCAGTCCATCTATAGGGGTAGCCAGTCGTGTGGATAGCAGTGGACAGCCTCTCACTCCCCTGCATGTTGTCACCCAGAATGGGGCTGATAGCTCTTCTGTAAAAACGAACAGCCCTGCATACTCTGACATATCTGATGCCGGAGAGGATGGTGAAGGCAAAGTAGAAGGAGTCAAAGTCAAGACAGAAGATCAGTCAGGCAGGGACGGTGCCAAGAAAGCACTCTTTCCCTCTCAGGCATCCTCTAAGGAATCTTCATATTATCCTGGCTATGACAACTACTACTCTCCCAGTTACTCTCACCCCAGCCCCGGTGGTGCCACTACAGGTGGACCTCTGCCGGATGGGCAAGCTGTGAAACTGAAGAAAGAAGAGGAGCAAGAGTTGGTGGAGGAGAAGGTGAAAGTGGACATGCAGGATGAGCGCAAAGCTGAGGTTGCCTCAAGTCAGCCGCACCAACAGCAGCAAGCCTCGGTCATTCAGCAGCGATCCAATATGTACATGCAGCCACTTTACTACAACCAGTACTATGTCCCCCAGTATGGATACCCAGACCAGGTTTATCATAACCACCTCATGAACACTAATCCAACCTACAGGCAGCAGTATGAGGAAAGGCAGAGACTCATGGCTGAGCAGCATAGGTCTGCTGAAAAGAAGCCAGATTCAGGTTTAAAAGACAGGGAATCCTCTCTGAAGGAGGACTGGAAACAGAAGGGGCCTGTTCCTCCAGGCCTAACAAAAGCCCCCAGCCTTTCAGACCTAGGAAAGCCACAGGCCCCTGGCAAACAGAGAGATGCTTCCTCTGAAGCTGCCAAGTCAGTCATCATCCCTAAAGGAGAGGAGACCAAGCTGCAGCCACAGCAGGCCGAGGGGCTTAAAATGAAGCTCAGTGAAGCTGGCCATCATGGAAAGGATGACTCAAAGGCAAGTGTGGAGTCTGCCAGGCTGGGTATGGAGCAAGCCATGTGGTACAGACAGGTGAGGCAAATATGTGATTCTTCAAGTAAAAGACTGTACAGTTAACAAGCTGGAAGGATAATTTACCCACAAATGAAAAGTTTGTCATTTTTACAGACCTTCATGTAGAAATAGAGGGTGTTTAAACTTATTTTCTTATTTATAATGCAAGACTGATTGGTCTTTGAGTATTATTGTGACCCTTTAAATTGAATAAATTATTACATATTTCAGGATTTGAAACTAATTTATCATCTCTCAAAACCATAACTGTTACTCCTTTGTTTCAGTACCCTGACAGTCAGAGACCACCAGATGACGACCGAGATCGAGAACGGGAGCGGGACAGAAAAGGCAAAGAGGAGAGGTCTAGGCAAAAAGACAGCAGCTCCAAAGAAGATAAAGATGTAGTTGATGTTTCGTGTCCTCCCAGCATTGAGGACCAGCGAAGTGGAGGGAAAGATCCCCGGCCCAATCCCCACATACCTTTCGGCTCTCCTTTGGCACAGCACCAACCCTACCTGCATTACATGCATGGATATCCTTTTGGGCAAAGCTATGATCCCAACCATCCTGGATACAGAGGCATGTCCTCCATGATGAACTATCCAGGTAAGACAAACAACAACCTCTGAATGGTGACTTGTATTTGCGTATCAATACTGAAAAACACATTGCTTACCTGCTCCTGAACTTCATGCTGTTTATTATTGGTGTGTATGGTTTGGCCAGTAACATACTCTATGCAAGTACAAAAAGGTGCAAAGGATTGCTTGGAAGACACATTTTGAGTATGCAGTCTCCACCTCAGTACTCAAGATGTCAGTAAAGTTACTTTAAATTATGAGTGCTGTTAAACCTAAAGTAATATTATTTAGGTCACTAGTAACAGTTTCACCTCTCGTAGTTGACTTAAAGCCCACTGTAGTGCCCCTTGTGGCAAATTGAGAGTACAACACATACTTGCATTTCTTAAAACATTTTTGACATATTTTTGAACACTGAAATGCAAAATCAACTTGATTAAGTGAAAGCGTTGGCATTCATCTACCTGCATAAAGTATGTTTGGGGCCTTAATGTGCATTTTAAGTGCATAATGGCAGTAGAAACACACTATCGTCTCCTTATCTTTAGGGTCCTATCTGCCAGCGGGATACCCTTTTTCGCCTTATGGCAGTAAAATAATCAGTGGAGAAGAGGGAGAGAAATCTCGCTCAAGCCCCACAGTCAGCAGCAAGTCGGCTTCAGAGTCCAAAGCACTGGACATATTACACCAACACGCCAATCAGTACAAGAGCAAATCGCCCACCGTTGCTGACAAGCCCTCCCATGAAAGGGAGCGAGGACTAGGTGACCGAGAGCGGGAAAGAGAAAGGGATCGAGAGAGGGAGCGAGAAATCGATAGACCTCGATCATCTCCCTCCCAACGCATTATGGCACCCCACCACCACCTAGGCTATCCCCTTGTAGCCGGGCAGTACGATCTGTCTTATGCCACAGGTCAGCAGTTTAGTACTCTTTCACAGTAAATTGAAACCAAAAGATTATCACTGTGTGCTAAACTCACAGTCTGTCTGACACCAGTATCTAGAATTATATAATGTGTTATCCATTTTTAATGGTGTAGAATGTGTTTATGTAGGTGTGTAGTGTATTTTGGCCTTGTGTTTAAAGGTACATTTTTTTCACAAGGTTTTTTTTTTTTTTTTTTTTTAATTAGGCTCATTTTACAAGTCACCTAGAGTTAAACAGTTGATTTTCACCTTTTTTTGATCTATTCAGCCAATCTCCAGGTCTGGCAAGGACACGTTTAACTTTAGCATTGATAATTACACCGAACATTTTGGCCTAGAACAGGAGTGTCCAAACTCGGTCCTGGAGGACCGGTGTCCTGCAGATTTTAGCTCCAAATTGCCACAACACACCTGCAAGGATGCTTCTAGAAAGCTTGATTAGCTAGCCCGGGTGTGTCTGATTGGGGTTGGAGCTAAACTTTCCAGGACACCGGCCCTCCAGGACAGAGTTTGGACACCCCTTGCCTAGAAAACTTTTTTAATTCCCCACAGTCTTAGTACACGATGTAACTACAAAAGTGTCAAGCTTTAAATGGGAACAATTTTGAAACAGGTCATTTTTGAGCGTTAACTGTCTAATATTATTTAATGTTTTATGCTAAGCTAAGCTAAGCTAAGCTAAAAGTGCTTCCACCAGACCTGGAGATCAACTGAATGGATTCAAAAAGGGTTAACGTCAACTGTTTACCTCTAGGGGACTTCCAATAAAGTGTTCCTTTAATAATGGTGTTTAATAATGGCGTTAATAGAAGTTATTTCTGTAGCACACTGATGAAATATAAAATGAAATATATAAAAATATATACAGTAAGCTGATGGATAATGTTAACATGCATTTCATAATGAAGTTTAAATGCTTCATCTGTGTTTAGGGTGGGGAACAAAGCAACAAATTATTGCTGCTATAAAACTCTGTCAATTCCACAATGAAATGGTGAGAGTAAACAACATATTTACTGAATGTTCCTTAATTGCAGGCCTTTCATCGTCAGCGATTGTTGCCAGTCAGCAAGCCTCAGCCCCTTCCCTGTACCCACCAGCACGGAGGTGAGAATGGTAAGACAAACAAAGATCAAGCAATGTCATAAAGAGTGTTTAATTGTGGTCAAACAAAGAGTACATTACACAAATTGCTGTTAATGGTAGCATCGCTATATCCCTATTTTAGCATATAATGCGTAACTTAAAAGCTTTTTATTGTTCCATTTGCTCTGAGGCCTTGCAGTTTAAAGATTCTGTAGACCTCAGGCTGTTTTAGGGGATTATGACTGGTAAGAACTCCTAGATTAAGGCTAGTGTTTTGAGGACAGTAGTACTTTCCAGGATCGTTTTGCCAAATGAGGCCTATACTGACCTCTGGTGGACAAACATTTAATAACATTAGGAAGATGAAGAGTTCTCTGGTTAAGTCAGGGGTGGTGTTTAAACTCAGTCCTAGAAGGTGTTCTGCATAGTTTAGCTCCAACTTCCTTCAACACACCTACCTGGAAGATTCTGGATCACCTATCACCAGAGCTTGATTAGCTGCTTCAGGTGTGTCTAATTGAGGTTGAAACTAAAATATGCAGGACACCTGCTTTCCAGGACCGAGTTTGGGCACCCCTGGGTTAAGGCATGGTCATAATAAATATAGCATAAAAGCTAAATAATAATTTTGTGTAAAGGCACCACGAGATTTTTCTGGGGCTCAATGGAAATGCTTGGAGATGATAATAATAATACGATCAAAAATGTAAAATTGTCCTAAGAAAAGAATGGTTGTTTAATGCTTCTCTTCAAATGTTGACCCCTGTATATTAATATAAATAAAATTAATAAATACATTTATTAATTTAAATAAATACGTTTTTAATTATAACAATTAATAAATACATATTATATTTATTTAAATAAAATAAATAAGTGTACTTAATATTTTTAAATAATTATTAACATGATTTATTATTAATCATATACCATTTTCACCGTATAAATTAAATCATAATCCCTAACAGTATAGATGCCTTTTGTAGATGAGAATAGGGGTCTATGGTATCTATACTTGGCATCTAAAATATATGAACACCCCTTCTCTAACCAGTTGTTTCTTGTGTTTTCTTTCTGCCTTTAGGGAAACCTGATTGTCTCGCCGTTCTTTACAAATAATCATGTGACTGGATCACATGGGGAAGTATATGGAGCTCATTTAGACATCAGTTGAATGGTGTTTCTATATTTTTAGTTCTTCTGCCGGAATGTGTGGCAGATTGATGTTTTCCTAGTATCTGTACCTCGTACCCCACTACAGACTGTGAGACCAGGTTCAAAGCCATCCTGCCCTGCTCAAAGCCCAGCTGGCCACTGAACTGAGCCTGTGAACCGGTGAGAAATGACCGAAAAGCAAAGGACTTGTCATTCCGCTCACCCGACACAGGACGGAGGCCAGACAAGAGGCAAAAACTCGAGGGGACACATAAGAACACAAAGACTGAAAATAGTTTTATCACACTGAGATAACTAAAGTTGTTTCCCTTTTTTTTATTTTAGTCGACATCCTCACTGAAAATCAATCAAACGACAACAAAAAGATTTTTGAAGTGTACTCCACAAGTGAAAGCTGCGGATAATAATCTAGCATTGTCTCACATCTCCGTCTTTCTGCCAGTGGTTCCTAAACGGTTCTCATTGCCACATGCCTCAAGACTGCTTTTTTTTCCTTTTACATGACTCCCTTCTTTAGCAACATTAGTTCCGTGTAACAAAAAAACGATCAATGTTTTGTTTTGTTTTATTATTTTATTTTATTTTTCCAAAATAAATAATTAAAAATCGTACATTCGATAAGTTATAGCACTCAGCTTAAAATGCATACTAAGTTTTCGTTATGCTAAGCCACACCATCAAACAAGCATATCAAAGAAATCAACCTGTATCAGTTTTTAAAAATTCACGACTGCTTTCAGCGAGACATTTCATATTGCGAAATCTAATTTTAGCGAGCACTGTTGCCGCCAGTCTTTCTCTAAAACATCACTGGCGGAGGTCCGTTTACTCCAGGGAACGTTTCTTCGATTTCACTTGGTTATACTTCAACTTAAATCCAAGCATTCTCCTTACCTCATCACTAACAGAATTTCCCATTTATTGCTATGGTTCTTAAAAAAAAAAGTGGATGTTCGTTAACGTGGCAAGGTATAGTAAGTTGTTTTAGCCAGACGCTTACGTGGTGGCCGTTCTGCTACAGCAGTTATGGGGTGCGTGACACCAGAGGCCCAGTAGTTTTGTTCTAATTGTTCTGAAGTTCTTGCATGGGGCCGCTCTATCCCTGAACACTTATCGTGGAAGTGTCGTGATAATCTCCAGCGTGTTTTTCTGAAACCAAGTGAGCGTTTGACCCCCGAAACATGCTTTCATAGCCCATCATGCTCTGTGTATTTCACGTGTCGTCCAGCATGGTGTATACTATAGCACTAGAAATGTGACTTTGAACAGTGTCTCCTCAGGCAACGCAAACTTCGGGTTTGCACCAAACGCTGTCGATATTCTTGGTTGCGCACACTATGTGATGTCTGTATATGATGTACAGAAGGGACTGTTTTAAACTGCAATCAAGAAACCATCTGATTACGTAGATGTTTTGTTTGGAAATCTGTCACTAGGGTGTTTTTTTTCTTCTTCTTCTCCTTCCATAGCTTTGTATTGGCTTGCTGTCACAATGCTTGCTGGGTTTTTTTTTAAACATTCGATATGTCCGTGAAACTTTTCGAAGAGTCTCTCAATCCAAAACTGGTCGCAGCTCTCAGTGGATCTCAGGCAGTTTGCTTTCTGCTGAAAATGCTGATTTTTTTTTTTTTTGGGTCATGTTTTCACACTAAGTGATTCAAGCTGGTGGATTTTAACAGGCTCTGTTGGAACGAGAAGGACAGACAGGTGTTTGGGGGATTACGTTGACTCATCCGCTCCCTCTCATGCCTAAAGTCGCAACGAAAAACGCAAACTACAGGAGTGAAGCACTATGGTACACCGAATACTGAGAGAACTGAGAGGGTTTTTACACGTCTGAATTCATCGGTATGCCATTTGATTTTAGGGCTCGTGGGGATGCTCAGAACAACTCTTTGGAACACATCATGTTTTTTTTTTTTGTAAGTTATGAAAGATTCTCAGTAAAGATCATGAGAGTTGTCTGTGCATTTAGTTCCAAATGGTGCTCCGTCGACACACTTTGATTTGATTTGGAAAGAGGATGCAGTGCACTCTTGCATGCTTTTGCGTCATTTTCACAACGGACTACCAACCCTTTCCTGTCACGCTTCATCCCAAGTGTCTCTCAAAAGACAATTTATTATCACCAAGTGTCAGGCCCCGGTACTTAAAGAATGTTTACATTTTTTTTAATGGCTTTGTTTGGAATATTTTTGGCTGTATCACCCAATTCCTCCTGTTCTTTCTTGGACTGTTCTCTTATGTAAAGTGTACATTACCACGTTTCTTTTTTTTATACAATACTGTAACTTGCCTTTGTACATTTAGGCAAAAAAAAATAAATCTTTTTATGAGACAATCACATCTTTCCTTGCTTCGCTCTGTTTGTTTCCATTTTAGCCGTGCGGTTTCTTTTTAAAGGGATAGTTCACCCAGAAATGAAAACTCTGTCCAGTTTTACTCATCCTTCACTTGTTCTAAACCTGTTTGAGTTTCTGGTAACACTTTATTTTGATGCTCCCTATTGCACATTTTGTTGACTAAAAGCTGCATTGCAGCTATATGCCAATTACACTGAAAAAATGATGTTTGCAAAGTTGGAAATTATTTAATTGTGTTAAATTTAAACAAATAAATTAAATTTTGTAATGTTCAGCTTAATTTGTTTGTTTAAATTCAGTGCAAATAAATTGTTTACAACCCCTTAACTTAAAAATTTAGTAAATCCAAGGAATCATCTTTGAATAATTTTTTCAGTGTACTTCTTATTTGAGTATTAGTAGACTGTCTGCTTAATATCTGTTGCTACTGCTCCTTCAACAGACATTTAACTGACTATAAGAAACTTTGCAAGTACTGTACATGTCAACTTACACCAAAGGTTGATTTATACTTCTGCGTCAAGTGCACACATATGGTCTGGTGCAGCCTTTGCGCGGTTGTATAGACCTCGCCGTAGCTGACGCTGACGTGCACATCTCAAAAAACTTTTAGCAGCTCCCTTTCACTCGCAAGGTCTGTGATTGGTCGGCTTGGTAGCTGTGCGGAGTGTGGGCAGTGAGCCGCGAGCCCAGTGTAGCAAGTGTTTACAAGTGTCGAGTCCCATGAAGTAGCTCCAAATATTTTGTATTTACCATATGATTAGGGCCAGACAGAATCTGCGGACATTTTTGGCTATTTCTGCCCAGAATATTGTAAAAAATCTGGATTTATTCGGAATGATTTTGGGTGTATCGTAACTAAAAGCTTAATATGTTGAATAAAAAAGAAAACAAATGTAACTTTACAATGCAAATCCTATTAGATATATTTATTTGGTAAACAAAGCAAGTCTCTCATGTAATATATCTACCATATATTTATTAAAAGACAGACATTATTACTTTACAAACTGTATTGTAAATAAATCATATGAACATTTTCATATTAGTCAGCAATATTACTGAAATTATTTTAAACGCTGAATAAATATAAATTTACACACAACAGAATACATAGACTCAATGATGGGCTGGAAATCTGCAGATTTCTGCGCACGCAGATTCCATGTGGGCATACTTCTGATTAAAGTTGTTGCTCGTCTGCCGGTTTTCACCTCTGAATGAGCGAGTTTTAGCTACTTGTACATTAAGGTAGCAGCACTCAGAAAAAACAAAACACCTGCAAAGAAACTCTATACAGAGGAACATAACACAACCTACTGCCACCTAGTGTTTCGGAAGTGTTATTGCAGAGCAACACAAACAGAGTGCAAAAGTATAAATGAACGGCTATGCGCAAGGCATGCGCTATGGGTCACGGCGATCACTCGACACAGAAGTACTGTATAAACTAGCCTTTACCCTAACCCCAACCTAACAGTCTACTTATAATCTAAAGGGCGATTTATAATGCTGCGTCAAGCGCACGCGTATGCTCTAGGGTTTGGCTGATAGACGATGCCATCGTCCATCGCCGATGGCCAATAGACATCACGATGCTGAGCTGTCATCGCCGATCCTCCGCCCTGCCCCCACCGCAAACCCGCTCGTGAAAAATACAAACTCAGGCCCCGTTTACACTAATACAGCGTAGTTTAAAAAATGGCATTTTAGAACGAAAATGATCCACGTCCACGCTGGTGTTTTATCTAGCATTTCTGAACAGCCCTCCGTCCACTGAAAACACACATAACGTGACCACACCCTCACACACACACACACAGCCACACACACACACACTGTCATGCGCTCGTCTGAGCTCCAGAGAACAGTGCACGTCAGACAGTTTCTCAAGGATGTAGCGCTGGATGGCGTCTCACTCTAGCTGTTAAACGTGATATTTAATTAATCTTGTCTCTATCTAACGACTCTTTGGTCTTTTGAATCTATCAGGTAACGTGTCATAGCATCAGTACAGTGCTTAAATCTTTTGCTTTCACGCTTGTACTTAGTAATTTTAGCGAAACCCTCAGATACTGTTGGTTGTGCACCTTTTTTACCAACCAAGTTTGTCGACGCTATTATACTGACACCAGGGCCGGATCAAGCTCAAATGGCGCTCTAGGCAAACGACGAGAAAGCCGCCCTCAAACCAAAAGTCATACTGCCTTCAATCCGAAAGAGCTGGCGGAGGGTGGGGAGGGGGCGGCAGAGCTGGGTGTTGAGATGATGCGGGGTTTGTCGCGAACGAAAGCGAAGACCGAGGGGCGCTGAGATGATGCAGGGTTTGTTGCGGACGAAAGCAAAGGGGGGAGATGCGTCGCGGACGCCGTCCTGACTCCTCTGCTGCCCTAAGCAGCCGCCTAGGTCGCCTCTATCAACGTGCCGGCCCTGACTGACACAGATCACTCTGCCTACTCATGCCAGAGTCCCGCGGAAAAAGTGATTGTCAGGTGGTAATTTGTGTGTAACTTCTCTTTATTTATTTATGATTTGGCTATGAGTAAAACAAAGGCCATGCGGGCCAGGTAGTTGAAACGGTAGGCTACAAATAATTAATTTAATGCCAATTAATTGATGCCATCGTCCATCGCGATGTTTCACATTAGACATTGTACGATGCTAAATTGCTCAACATCGCCCAATCCTAGTATGCTCTGGCGCAGCCATTGCACGGTCGCATAGCCTTCGCCGTGGCTGACTTGGACCTCTCAAAAAATGTAACTACACAACGCAACAATGCGTGTAACGCAAGCTCTGTGATTGGTCAGCTTGTTATCGCTGATAAGTGTGGGTGGGGCCGAGAGCCACACGAACCCATTGGAGCAAGTGTTTACAAGTGTCGAGTCCCGTGAAGGAGCTACAGATGGAAAGTTTGTTTTGTGTTTACCTTATGATTAAAGTTGTTGCACGTCCGCCGGTTCCCGCCTCTGAATGACCAAGTTTGAGCTACTTGTACGTTAAAGTAGTGTTCAAAAAAAACAAACCAACACCAGCGAAGAAACTCGACACAGAGGAACATAAAAGCCTACTGCCAGCTAGCGTTTCGTAAGTGTTATTGCAGAGCAACACAAACAGCATGCAGAAGTATAAATGCATGACTACGAGCAAGGCAGGGGCTGTAGGTCGCAGTGATTACTCAACACAGAAGTATAAACCAGGCTTAATGAGAATGAGTTGGCATGTAGATGCAGTGTAACTTAAATTCAACAAAATGCGTTAAAGGGAACATCAAAATAAAGTGATACTGAGTTTCTTCTTTTAAACACAATGGAAGATGTTTTGAAGACTGTTGGAAACCTGTAACTATTGACTTCTATAGTATTTGTG
The DNA here is from genome assembly GCA_903798195.1 of Danio kyathit. Classification (NCBI taxonomy): domain Eukaryota; kingdom Metazoa; phylum Chordata; class Actinopteri; order Cypriniformes; family Danionidae; genus Danio; species Danio kyathit. The sequence goes on along the minus strand of LR812525.1, from coordinate 70,595,434 downwards.
TTTCAAACTATGGAAGTCAGTGGTCACTGGTTTACATCCTTCTTCATAATATCTTCTTTTGTGTTCAACAGAGGCAAGAAACGCAAAGGTTTAAAACCTTTTGGTTGAATTTTCAGTTTTGTGTGAACTATCCCTTTAATAAAAAAAACACTGTAAGATCCATTTACACCACTAGAGGGCACTCACTCCTACTGTGTCACTGATTTCTTATCACATTCATTTACTTTATCCCTTTTCTACACCATTTTATGATTTCTAAAAATGATTTTGTTTTTTAATCCATTTATGAAATAGCCCAATTTACAGCCAATTAAACACAGATTGTACAACCACTTTCATATTTATCAAATTCATATTAAGATTTAAATTTATCAAATTAATTTCCATGGTATATTCAAAAAATGTTCTGCTATTTCCAAGATTTCCATAATGGTGGCATTAGAAATCAATAATATGGGCTGAAAGAATTACTCTAAATATGCCAAATGCTTCACTGTGAATTATGTCGGATGCATGAAATTCCAGATTCCTAGCATTTTAATTCACTTCCCTTATTGCTCTAATGCTGTTAGGCAGTCATATGAATGCCTGGAAGGGTAATTGTTCCGAATCACTTGAGTATTTGCACAGTAAGAGCTTGTGTAAAGTTCAACAAAAGGGGCTTTTTATGTGCGCTGTGACGGAGCGGTGGAGATTATGCGAGGATGTTTTTGTGGAGTGTAAATGTAAAATCTGATTATCGCCGCTCTGAGGAGGGGGAGGGTTGCGATGGAGGCAGGGAGATGCTGAGGCAATGACTTTTCCTCTGATATCCTGCAAGGGCATGGAAGTACACTTTCCTCTCGCTGCTTAGCAAGTCTGCATCGGACATCTGGGATTTAATGGGATGCACTATATACGCAGCCAGTTCTGAGGCTCCTTCAGCGGAGGGGCCCGAGCCACAGAGACGTCCCCATGGTCACAGCAGCAGGACCTCTCGCACCCGTGTCCGGTGAGGCTACAATGCATTGAGCACATGCTAAATCAAGAGTGGTGGTTTTTTTTATCAATTAAAAACTCCAATGCAAAATAGTGTGTGTGTGTGTGTGTGTGTGTGTGTGTGTGTGTGTGTGTGTGTGTGTGTGTGTGTGTGGTGTGTGTGTGTGTGTGTGTGTGTGTGTGTGTGTGTGTGTGTGTGTGTGTGTGTGTGTATATGCTGGGAACTTACAGATGTGTTTTAATATACTATTGTAAAGGGATCACCCAAAAAAGGAAATTTTGTTATTGTTTATTAATACCTTAATTCTTTTTCAACCTGCAAGACTTTATTTCTCTTTTGTTGAACACAAAAAATAGAATTTTCAACATTTTGTTGACAACCAAGCTGTTGATAGTAAACACTGACTCTAATGGTTGGGAGAATGCAATGGAAGTCAATGGTTACCATCAGCTTAGCATTTTTCACATTTTTTTTTTTTTTATTCAAACACAAACGCTAGTACTTTATTGTAAATACTATAGTGATTTTGCACCATTACTATAGTAAAGTGTATTATACTGTATATATTATGGTATTTGCAACTCTGCTAATACATGCAATAGAGAATACTAGATTTAACTGCAGTTAACTTATACATACTGTACTGTGGTATAATTTGGTATTTGCTTCAGTAAACTGTGTATTGTAGTAATAAACACTGACTAATGGTTGGGAGAATGCAATGGAAGTCAATGGTTACCATCAGCTTAGCATTTTTCACGTACTTTTTTTTTTTTATTCAAACACAAACGCTAGTACTTTATTGTTAATACTGTAGTGATTTTGAACCATTACTATAATAAAGTTTATTATACTGAATATATTATGGTATTTGCAACTCTGTTAATGAATGCTACAGAGAATACTAGAGTTAACTGCAGTTAACTTATAAATACTGTGGTATAATTTGGTATTTGCTTCAGTAAACTGTGTATTGTAGTAATAAACACTGACTAATGGTTGGGAGAATACAATTGAAGTCAATGGTTACCATCAGCTTAGCATTTTTCACAATGATTTTTTTGATACAAACCCTAGCACTTTATTGCAAATACCATAGTAATTTTGAACCATTACTATAGTAAAGTGTATTATACTGTATATATTATGGTACTTGCAACTCTGCTAATGAATGCAATAGAGAATACTAGGAGAATACTAGATTTAACAGCAGGTAACTTATACATACTGTGGTATAATTTAGTATTTGCTTTAGTAAACTGTGTATTATAGTAATAAACACTGACTAATGGTTTGGATAATGTAATGGAAGTCAATGGTTACCATCAGCTTAGCATTTTTCACATATTTTTTTTGACACAAACCCTAGTACTTTAATGTAAAGTGATTTTGAACCATTTCTATAGTAAAGTGTATTATACTGTATATATTATGTTATTTGCAACTGTCTTAATGAATGCTACAGAGAATACTAGTATTAACTGCTGTTAACTTATAAATACTGTAGTATAATTTAGTATTTGCTTCAGTAAAGGGTAGTGTATTGTATTAGTAAACACTGACTAATGGTTGAAAAACTGCAATGGAAGTCAATGGTTACCATCAGCGTAGCATTTTTCACATAATATCTGTTTTTAACACAAACCCTAGCACTTTATTGTAAATACTATAGTAATTTTGAACCATTAGAATCTGAAAGAGCTTTATTGCCAGGTATGTTCACACATACGAGGAATTTGTTTTCATGACAGAGCTTCTACAGTGCAACAGAATTACAGAGACAGGACAAAAAAACAGATAATAATATATTTTAAAAAGTAGTGAATGCAAATATACAAATTGACAAGTGTAGGTACAGCTATATTACTATATACAACATTATATGTGCAGCTGTTATGTGCAAATTGGCATGTAAAGTGTGTTGTTAAATAAGCGTATGTGTGTATAAAATGTGTATAGCAATTAGTGATGTTGGTTCCACAATTATTATCATCAATATTATCAATTATTATCATCAATTATTATCATCAATATCAATATTACTATAATAAAGTGTTATACTGTATATATTATGGTATTTGCAACTTTGCTAATGAATGCTATAGAGAGTACTAGAGTTAACTGCAGTTAACTTATAAATACTGTGGCATAATTTAGTATTTGCTTCAGTAAACTGTGTATTGTAGTAATAAACACTGACTCTAATGGTTGGGAGAATGCAATGGAAGTCAATGGTTACCATCAGCTTAGCATTTTCAACAATGATTTTTTGACGCAAACCCTAGTACTTTATTGTAAATACTACAGTAATTTTGAACCATTACTATAATAAAGTGTATTATACTGTGTATATTATGGTATAGGCAACGCAGTGGCGCAATAGGTAGTGCTGTTGCCTCACTGCAAAAAGGTCGTTGGTTCGAGCCTCAGCTGGGTCAGTTTGCGTTTCTGTGTGGAGTTTGCATGTTCTCCCTGCGTTCCCGTGGGTTTCCTCCGGGTGCTCCAGTTTCCCCCACAGTCCAAAGACATGCGGTACAGGTGAATTGGGTATAGGCTAAATCAGTGTTTCTCAACTGGTGGGTCGCGACCCAAAAGTGGGTCGCGGGAACATTTTCAGTGGGTCGCGGAGTGTGTGGTCAAAAAAACAAAAGTTTCATTTTTTAACTTATTTTGCTTATACCGGACTTTTATTTTGAAATGCGCGCGCGACAACCGAACCGACTACTTCCCGATAAACATTATGATGATCCGTGGATGAGCAATCCCTTTGGAATCGACGTGGAAAGCGTCACGTTGCCGAGCAACAAAGAGAATCAGCTTGTGGAGCCGTCATGTGATAAGACGCTGAAAAAGAAATTCAGTGAAGTAAAGCCTCTCCCAGTTTCGGTGCCGCAAAGTGCTTTCTGAGTATTCGTCCCTTGCCATTCGTGCGATCAAATCCATCCTACCATTCAGCACTACGTATTTGTGTGAAAGTGGCTTCTCTTCCTTGGTGCAGCTTAAGTCAAAGCAAAGGAACAGGTTGGACATAGAGCACGATCTTCGGGTCTACCATCACCCCAGACTTTGAAACTCTTATCAAGAGTAAAGCACATACTCAGTTATCTCATTAGCTTCCCAAATTACTGTTAAGTGAAACAGATGTTTGTAATTGCTGTCATATTAGATGTAAAAATGGTTATGATTGTTTTAATCATTTGCTGATTTGTTCTGTTCAACAGGATCAGTGTTAATGTTTTATTAACAGTTCAGTTTAGTTCATGGTAACTGAACCTTTTCTTACCCTTACTTTGTAATATTTCTATAATTTGATACATTTTGTTAAATGACAGCAATAAAATATTGTTTATTTGTAAATATTGGTGACTTGTGATTTATCTGTCACTATTTGTGTATGTTAACAAATAAATACAAATTAATTATAATTCCTAAAATTATATTATAGTTCCTAAAAGTTTGGGTCGCGGCTTGATGACCATGTAAAAATGTGGGTCCCATGGCCAAACCAGTTGAGAACCACTGGGCTAAATTGTCCGTAGTGTATGAGTGTGAATGAGTGTGTATGGATGTTTCCCAGAGATGGGTTGCGGCTGGATGGGCATCTGCTGCGTAAAACATGTGCTGGATAAGTTGGTGGTTTGTTCCGCTGTGGCGACCCCGGATTAATAAAAGGGACTAAGCCGAAAAGAAAATGAATGAATGAATGTATTATGGTATTTGTAGCTCTGTTAATGAATGCTATAGAGAGTAGTATTAACTGCAGTTAACTTATAAACACTGTAGTATAATTTGGTAATTGCTTCAGTAAACGGTAGTCTATTGTAGTAGTAAACACTGACTCTAATGGTTGGGAGAATGTAATGGAAGTCAATGGTTACCATCAGCTTAGAATTTTCCACATCATGTCTTTTTTTTTAAATAAAAACCCTAGTACTTTATTGTAAATACTATAGTGATTTTGAACCATTACTATAGTAAAGTGTATTATACTGTATATATTATGGTATTTGCAACTCTGTTAATGAATGCTACAGAGAATACTAGTATTAACTGTAGTTAACTTATAAATACTGTAGTATAATTTAGGATTTGCTTCAGTAAACAATAGTGTATTGTATTATAATAGTATACCCTACATATGTTTTGTGTTCAGCGAACTTTTACAGGTTGGTAATGTGGGGGTAAGTAAATTACGACAGACTTTTTGTTCTTGGGTGAACTATAATTAGTTTAAGCTATTAAAACATGCTTTATTATTTCATATTTTATTTCTATTAATCACCAAACTCTAAATGTATACTTTTATTCAGCAAGAATGCACTACATTAAAATAAGTCATTGAGTTTTACAAAAAATCATGCATTCAAACATTCAATTACTTAAAATAATAAGTCATTGAATGTTACGAAAGTTTCTAATTTTTTTTCAAATTAAATATTGTTAAATATTGATTTCAGGCCGTACTGTATTGTTCTAACTATTTATATATCTAGTATTTATTTTTATTTTTTTTCGTTTTTTTGTGAAATTCACTTTTTTTGCTGTATGGTTAGTTTCTACATCCCGATAATTAAAATCAAGCTGGAAATGTATTTTCAGCAACCGTTGTGATTGTGAATAACAAAATGAATGTACAAATGTCATGAAATATACAAATTGTTACTCTTCGAATGTATTTTCCTCATTGCTGTACACTTTAAAACTCAAACAAGCAAGATATTATTTTTCATACACTGCTACATAACCCTACAAAATAGCCATTGTATAGCCTAATAGTGGCTAAACTCGTAAAATGAACTATTTAAAGAGCCAAACGAGTGTTTATTAGGTTTCTCCACTGTGTCTTTCAGTCTGTGTAATGTGTGTGCGTTGATACTGAGGAGTAAATCCAGCGAGAGTTGCAGGAGCTTCCTAATAACACGAGTCGCTAATGCTGCTGACGCTTCAACCCTCATAAGACATGACACCATAACGCTCACTGTTACACTGATGACCCTTTACATTCATAAACAACCACTCTGTGCACGAGCCGAGGACTGTAATAACGCCGGTAATAATGCCGCTGTTTTTACACTGACTCACCTCTATGGGACACATCGAGCGAGGCTTTGGATATTTCCTGTCAGCGAGGTACGTGTCTCAACTCACTGTAATGGCGACGTGTTGACGTCTAACCGTTTAGAGTTCAAATTAATGAATGCGGGGTTATTTTGGTGCTTTGCCAGGATTAGATTGTTGTTCAGTTGGAAAATATAGATTCGATTTTAGTTAGTTTAATATACTGTGATGGAGTTTGGTTATTTAATTGGTTGATGATAAATTTGCAGTGCAGTGACTTATTACATTATTGCATAGCATAATGTTTACATTGTATCTTCCACCATTGTAAAATAAGTTACATTGTAAAATAAATATGTTTATTTTATACACCAAGTTACGTAAATGACTTGGCAGAAACCGTTTAGATTGATATTATATTGTCAATAATATAAAAAAAAATAATGATTTCATAATTGTTGTATTACATTCTCCACCATTAAACTAAATCACTAGAAAAATACATCTTGGTGATTTTACCACAATTAGAACCTTTACAAAAAATTAACCATAATTTGACAACTAATATAAAACAACCCATAAAATTTTTTTTAACAAAAACACTAGTACTTTATAGTGAATGCTGTAGGGTTTTTTGAGCCATACTATAGTAAAATGTATAGTATGTAGTGTAGTATGTGTTAGACCTAAACTACATTTCGTTGCCTTGTACTTGTACATGTGTAATGACAATAAAGTTGAATCCAATCTAATAATTTATCTAATAAAAAGCATACAGTAGTAATACTGTGTAACCCACATAATTTAATAACAAAAACACTAGTACTTTATAGTGAATACTGTACTGTTTTTTGATCCATACTAAAGTGTGCTATACTGTATATAGTATTTGCAACTCTTGTTAGTGAATACTACAGAGAAAACTAGATTTAACTGCAGTTAACTTAGAAATACTGTAGTATAATTTAGTATTTGCTTCAGTAAACAGTATTGTAGTATAATATACCCTATATTTGTAGAATATTGGATAATTTGTTCATATTTTTAACTATAAACAAATATAATAAAATTAAATTGTTGTTCAGTTGGAAAATATAGATTAGATTTAGTTTTATGACATTTTATTGGTTATTTAATTGGATGATGATACATTTTTTAGTGCTTTGACATATAACATTGCATGAATAGTCTAAATTTACATTGTATTCCCCAAGTCTAAACAATTGTAAAATAAAGGACATTGTAAAATAAATATTCATTTTATATGCCGAGTTACGTAAACATCAAACATGCTATTTACTTTGTGTGTTTAGATTGATGTTATTATAGATAAAATTAATAATAATTAATTTCCCAATTGTAGGTTATATTGTATTCAATTCTCCACCACTGCATGAACTAAATCAAAAGAAGAAAATTCAGTATGGTGATTTTTACCACAATTAGAGCCTTTACAAATATTCACCATAATAAACTAATGTAAAACAACACACATAATATACTGTAATAACAAAAACACTAGTACTTTATAGTGAATACTGTACTGTTTTTTGATCCATACTAAAGTGTGTTATACTGTATATATTATAGTATTTGCAACTCTGTTAGTGAATACTATAGAGAATACTAGATTTAACTGCAGTTAACTTAGAAATACTGTAGTATAATTTAGTATTTGCTTCAGTAAACTGTATTGTAGTATAGTATACCCTATATTTGTAGAATATTGGATCATTTGTTCATATTATAATAGTTGTGTTGTTTTAGCAACTACAAACAAATATAATTAAATTGTTGTTCAGTTGGAAAATATAGATTATATTTAGCTTGATATGACATTTGATTGGTTATTTATTTGGATGATGGTACATTTTTAGTTCATTGATATATTACATTACACGAAAGTCTAAAACCGTTGCAATCACATATTTTGAGTTAATTCACTTTGAATTTGTTCCTATGCTTATTTCTTTAAATATATATAATTCACACCTTGCTGTAAATATATATTAAATTGTAAAGCAATAATAATTAACGAGTCAACACACACTCCATATGAACTCTCAACAAAACGTTCTAGAAGTTTATTAATGGAAAGGGCAGTGGAGCAGGTCCTCAGAGCTAAGACTGAGTTAAGACGGTTATGTAGGTCGCTTACAGGGAGAATCCACTGAGTCCACAAAAACTGACAACAATGTGCCACCATATCTGATGTTCTTGAGATATAAGAGTTTCCGGAATTTTGTGTGATTATTAAGAAGTAGAATATACACGTTAGCATACTGTAAAAAAAAGTACGTATTACATAAAAGAATACTGTTATATAATTGACTATTTGCCATTGGATGAAAATATTTTTGTACATTTAAAATAGTCCTATATAACCTGAAATATCATTTTATTTTATAAATCACAGTATAGTTGATATATAATCAGTGGTGGAAAGAGTACTGAAAAATCATATTCAAGTAAAAGTACCATTACTTGCCTAAACGTAGTGCAAGTAGAGTAAAAGTATCTGTTGTAAATATTATTCAAAGTATGAGTAAAAAGTAGACCTTTCAAAAGTACTTAAGAGTAGTGAGTATTACACTGTGAAAAACTGATGTGTTTACATGCGATTTGTGCAGGCATGTGTAAACGTAATGTTCTGTAGTGCATTTAGTGATCTTCCTATATTTGTTTATTACTTCCTTCCTTTCTTCCGTCCTTCCTTCCTTCCATTGTTTGCTCGTTCTGTCCTTAATTAATTAATTCATTCATTCATTCATTTGTTTGTTCGTTCCTTACTTCATTCCTTCACTTATTCATTCATTAGTTTGTTCATATTTTTGTTCATTTCTTCATTAGGTCCTTTGTTCAGTCATTCATTCATTCATTGGTTCCTTCTTTCCTTCCTTCCTTCCTTAGTTTGTTTAGGCCTTTCTTAAATCTTTCCTTCATTTTGTTCCTTCCTTCGTTCCTCCCTTCATTACAGGGAGTGCAGAATTATTAGGCAAGTTGTATTTTTGAGGATTAATTTTTTAGTGAACAACAACCATGTTCTCAATGAACCCAAAAAACTCATTAATATCAAAGCTGAATATTTTTGGAAGTAGTTTTTAGTTTGTTTTTAGTTTTAGCTATTTTAGGAGGATATCTGTGTGTGCAGGTGACTATTACTGTGCATAATTATTAGGCAACTTAACAAAAACAAATATATACCCATTTCAGTTATTTATTTTCACCAGTGAAACCAATATAACATCTCAACATTCACAAATATACATTTCTGACATTCAAAAACAAAACAAAAACAAATCAGTGACCAATATAGCCACCTTTCTTTGAAAGGACACTCAAAAGCCTGCCATCCATGGTGAACAGATCAAAACACTGACAGAATCCATCAACATTGCGTGCAGCAGCAACCACAGTCTCCCAGACACTGTTCAGAGAGGTGTACTGTTTTCCCTCCTTGTAAATCTCACATTTGATGATGGACCACAGGTTCTCTATGGGGTTCAGATTAGGTGAACAAGGACGCCATGTCATTAGTTTTTCTTCTTTTAGACCCTTTCTTGCCAGCCACGCTGTGGAGTACTTGGACGCATGTGATGGAGCATTGTCCTGCATGAAAATCATGTTTTTCTTGAAGGATGCAGACTTCTTCCTGTACCACTGCTTGAAGGTGTCTTCCAGAAACTGGCAGTAGGACTGGGAGTTGAGCTTGACTCCATCCTCAACCTGAAAAGGCCCCACAAGCTCATCTTTGATGATACCAGCCCAAACCAGTACTCCACCTCCACCTTGCTGGCGTCTGAGTCGGACTGGAGCTCTCTGCCCTTTACCGATCCAGCCACGGGCCCATCAAGACTCACTCTCATTTCATCAGTCCATAAAACCTTAGAAAAATCAGTCTTGAGATATTTCTTGGCCCAGTCTTGACGGTTCAGCTTGTGTGTCTTGTTCAGTGGTGGTCGTTTTTCAGCCTTTCTTACCTTGGCCATGTCTCTGAGTATTGCACACCTTGTGCTTTTGGGCACTCCAGTGATGTTGCAGCTCTGAAATATGGCAAAACTGGTGGCAAGTGGCATCTTGGCAGCTGCACGCTTGACTTTTCTCAGTTCATGGTTCAGTTCTCAGTTTATTTTGCGCCTTGGTTTTTCCACACGTTTCTTGCGACCCTGTTGACTATTTTGAATGAAACGCTTGATTGTTCAATGATCACGCTTCAGAAGCTTGGCAATTTTAAGAGTGCTGCATCCCTCTGCAAGATATCTCACTATTTTTGACTTTTCGAAGCCTGTGAAGTCCTTCTTTTGACCCATTTTGCCAAAGGAAAGGAAGTTGCCTAATAATTATGCACACCTGATATAGGGTGTTGATGTCATTAGACCACACCCCTTCTCATTACAGAGATGCACATCACCTAATATGCTTAATTGGTAGAATGCTTTCGAGCCTATACAGCTTGGAGTAAGACAACATGCATAAAGAGGACGATGTGGTCAAAATACTCATTTGCCTAATAATTCTGCACTGCCTGTATATTTTAAAGTAACGTCACCATTACACGTTTTTACTATAAATAAACCAGACAGAAATGTTTGGTGTGTACACTATTTGTAGACATGTTATTTATTTACATATATTTATATTTAATTACTTAACAGCAATGAATGGAACAAACGCAGTAACTAAAATCAATTGGAAGAAATAATGACTACAATGGTGCATTTTTGTAAAGCTAGGAAAACAAAACACTTTAAAATAACACTTTAAAATAATGGTTTAATTTATTTAGTAACATAAACAAACAATAAAAGATACATTTATCTTTTTGATACATTGATCAGTTTTGAGGAATTATCGCATATTTGTGATGGCTGGTTGTCCCCACCTATTGGTTAAATAATGTAATTGCTGCCTACAACTTTCTTAATTTTTTACAACTTTTTTTTAACATTGTTAAATGCATATGACGATGATTTTAATCTTTACCATTAACATCAGTGGTTTTATCTAAAATATAAACTGTTATCACAGTACTTCTGTGTTATTTAACTGTTTGTAACTTCATAACTAACTCAAAAGACTAAAGACTCAATCTCTTAGGATTAATAAACATGCAAATCACCATCATTTATTATTTATGTTGCGTGATTGATCTCGATATTTTAATGATTAATCGTGCAGCTCACACTGAATGCATTGATGCGGGCTAAACAAGTAGTGACAGAAAGCACCTTTAATAACCTAAGAAACCCACTGGAAAGCCTAAATGCTTTCAAACATGAGATTTGAATGACGCAAGAGGTGATCTCTCTGTGATCGTTACAAATTTAAGATTAATCTACCAGTAAAAAAAAATGTATTTATCTGTGGGCCACGTGTGTTCCGAACCATGAGTTGTGATCTGTTTGAATCACAGATAACCGTATTATAGTATTATTATTCAGCTGATTATTTCTTCATTTTATTTTTAATAAAATTACAGCTTCTAAGTTCTGTTTGTTAAAACCAAAAGTGTATTGCAGTCCTGTTTTTGTAATAAATGGAAAGCAAATTGCATTTGTCTCCTCCCCTTTTTGGCTGATGCGAAAAATGGTCCGATCCGTGACTAAAAAAACCATTGTGTGATCCGAGCCGTGAGATTCATGATCTGTTACACCACTAATAAATACTGTAATAAATGTATTGTTCATTGTTTGTTTATTAATATAGTATTTATTTACCTTTAGTAACATTAGTTAATAAAAATAAAGTTGTTCTTTATTCATGTAAACTCACAGTGCAAAGATGTGCTAATGCTATTGATCACAACTTTGGATTTTAATAATAAATTAGTAAATGTTGAACTATGATTAAATGATGTATGAGATGCTTCATACTTAGTTACTGTAAGTTAATACATTCACATAACATTACAACTAATGGTCCTTATTTTTAAAGTCTTTTTTAAGGGTGTTCCAGCAAGTCAAAATGAAACAAAGAATTGTTATCAGTGTTTTATCTCTTTGTTTAATCATGTTCTGACTGTTGTTAGCATAAACCACCACGCAGGTGTTTCCAATAGAATAAGCCTATACCTGCATGTCCTCTCACGATACAGTCTGGTCACAATAAGTGCACAATGCAGTGTGAATGTCTTGCAAAGCCTCCATCAGAAAGCTCTTGTGTCTGTGTAAGCGCCTGGGGTGCAGGTCCAGCCTACAGATGTACATGAGAAAGGGCCCATTAGCCTCCTGCAGTACAGCTGCCTCTCTGTTATTGCTGTAAAGCCCCTGAGGGCCCTTTACACAAATACAGCCAACCTCCTGTCACTGCACACGCCAAAACCATTAACACCAACACTTTATAGCAGCTCTTTTCTTTATGAGATTTTCTCAAATATTTCACTTGCTGCAGCTATATTTGTACGGGCTGTTGCACCTGACGGATGTACAGTACAACATTCATAGCAAACTATAAAAATGCAGTGTTGTTGTAACCCAACGTTGGGTTATTTTTTCAATTGAAGTCTGTGTGATATTTACAGTGTTTATTTTGCTAGCACACATTGTTGTTCTTTAGGTGAACATTTCATCCGTGCAAGTTAAAGGTCCCATGAAATTAAAATACATTTTTTTTGAGATCTTAGTTTCTGGCTGTTAGTTTTAAGGATGTCTATTAGCTGGTCTGCTCCAAAACAGTGACAACATTTGCATTTAGAAAATATAAAACTGATATAAACATCCAAAGCTTGTAGTTTGTCACTTCCACCTAAAATGAATCAATTTTCACATGACCTCATACTTCAGTTGCTCATCAAATCTTGACCAATCAAATGCTCTCTAGTATCTACCATGCCCCGCCCCTTTAAGATGCTTCTCATTTGTTTTTCATTTGATGCGCTTGAGCTCAACCAATCTCATAAGCAAAGCTGTGACAAAAATTTTTAAAAGAGGAGGAACTACCTTATGTCCCGCTCTCTTTTTCATTTTTCAGTTGAGATTATGTCAAACATTTAATAAAAATATGCACATTTCAAAGCACTTCATGGGACCTTTAACTACTAGAATTACCATAGCTGTCATTCTGACCTTTCTCATAAGATGACATATTGTCATGTCATGCTTACATTTCAATTTCTATTTAAAAAATTTTTTTTAAAGGGGTGGTCCACGGTGTATTTTTAAGACTTGGTTATGTTTATAAGATGCAAAGCAATGTGTGCCCATGCTTCATTTGTAGAAAACCACGCTATTTTTCAAATATCTTACTTTGATTTTATACAGCTACTTAGCTAACATGAAAACGATTGTCATATTTTATTATAACTAATAACACCCTCTAGAGGCTCTGATTGGTCAGCTAACATAATGTGCTGTAATTCACGGATCGGCTTCACGTCAAGCTGTGAAGCCTGAATCAGACAGAACAATGAAGAGCACTCAGCTGAACTTTATGCCTGCTCTGTAAAATAAAATCTGACAAGTGTCTTTCACATATATTTGTAATGAGCATGTGTAAGTAATATAAAACGTTCACATATCCTTTGCGCACGGATAGCGTCCAGATAGGCAGACACTTAAAGCGACTGCATAGAGAGACACTGCCACGCTGGTGAAGAATGTGGGTGTTTACAGCGTTTTGACTGATAAATATGAATTTGTAGCTAAATTGTTAATGGGGCAAAACGGCATTTCCCATTGTTTACATCCTTGTTCACAACATGCCGTTAATGCTAGAAACTGTGCATGTAATATATTTTAACAAATAAAAATACTTACAGGTTGTGTCTCACAATCCACAGCTTCGTCAATTTAAGGAGTTTTTAGCCGAATCTAGCACTGAACTGGGGGAGATTCTGGAAGTTCTCCATTGTCAAATGCTAGCTATATATTTTTAAAATAATTCTCTAGAACATAATTAAGATTAAATTGTGAGCACTTCTCTCTTTGTGTCATGTCCTTTGAAAGTCCAAATACAGAAACAGAACAAGCTCTATAACATTACAGCGCCCCTGGCCACGCCTCTTCGATGCGCAGGGTGAATGCGCATGGTGAATGCACGTAACCTGAAGCGTTTGTGATCTCACTAGCACAGATGTATTTTTTTGTAGTCCCCAAATTTGTTCACTGTAGGCTTTGCTAAGCTAACTCTGTAAAAGCCAATGTCTCCCTTTGCGTTGAATGTATTACATTTAGAAATGTTATGTATGTTTACACATCAACTAAAGTTTCAAATATGATATCGTAGTGGACCACCCCTTTAAGCTTAGAATGTCATCATATTTTATGAAGTCTTTACCATAAAAATATGGTAATTTGGTAATGCAGCCTGTAAATGTATACAAGTTATTAAACTGCCCACAAAGATCTGCACCTCACTTTCATTTTCACTTTCAAAAGTAGGAGAGCAAGTTTATTCACAGAACTGAAAATGTTGTTTGAAAGACCTGTCTGAAGTGCTATGGTAATTAAAGATAGACAAACTCATACTGTAGCTCAACACAAAAATTCAGATAAATGTTTAAGTAGTTCTATAGGCAAGTCTTGACTTCATTATAGTTCCATATCGTGAGCTGAATGATTTTTAGTTAACAGCCTGAATCTAATTAACATAAAACAAGGCTTTGCATGAGATGTGCCAGAAACTAGTACATGCAGGAATTCTCTACAGAAGACTCATTACAGAAACCTAAAAAATGTCTTGAAATAAAACATCTGAGCAATGATTTTAGGTGCGGTAGCATAACTGTAGCATAAGCACAATAATTCTGAGCCATTGAATTAATAGAAAATAATGCATCACCACCCCAGATGTGCATTAGTTTCTAGCAATTTAACAATTCGTCACCAATAATTTCTCACTTGAATGAAATAAATTCAAGTTTATTATATATACACATATAATTTCAAATCAGCTTTTCAGAAAGAAAGCAGGATTCTACTTTATAATTGTCATCATCATATGATGGCATAATTTTCATTTTTCAGTGAACTATCTTTTGATTTTTGATAGTGTTGACATTTCACCTGGCTGGGCTATATATATATGTACAGTTGAAGTCAGAATTGTTCGCCCCCCTGTTTAATTTTTTCCCCCATTTCTGTTTAACAGAGAGAAGATTAACAGAGAGAAGATTTTTTCAACACATTTCTAAACATAATAGTTTTAATAACTCATTTCTAATAACTAATAATCAATAGCATATCTAATAAATTTAATCTTTGCCATGATGACAGTAAATACCCGTTTCAATCTGGTTTTAGAGCAAAACACAGCACTGAGTCTGCACTACTGAAAGTCACAAATGACATTTTACTCTCCATGGATTCTGGGTCATCTGCAATTTGAATACGTTTAGACCTAAGCGCTGCTTTTGATACTTTACATCACAACATTTTATTGAAACGACTTGAGTGTGTTGTTGGGGTTCAGGGCCTTGCCTTAAAGTGGTTCTCCTCATATCTTAAGGGGAGATCTTTTTCTGTAAATATTGGATCCTTTAACTCACCACCGAAACCCATTTGTTGTGGTGTTCCACAAGGATCCATTCTTGGCCCTCTATTATTTTCTCTTTATATGCTTCCTTTAAGCTCAATACTCCGCAAACATAACATAAACTACCACTGCTTTGGTGATGATCTCCAACTATAGTTTCCTATCAAACTAGGAAAAGATTTATCATTAGAACACCTTTTCTTATGCCTAACTGACATTAAGACCTGGATGACCAATAACTCTCTGCAACTAAATGAAAATAAAACAGAAGTGTTATTATTAGGTCCTTCTGCTACCAACGATTCAATTAAAACTCAACTAGGATTCCTAAATGACAATCTGCACAATCATGCCAAGAACCTCGGAGTTATCTTTGATCCACTCTTGCAGTTTGACAAACATGTAAATGCAGTTGTGAAGAGCAGCTTTTTCCAGCTTGGATTGGTGGCAAAAGTTAAACCGTTTCTTTCTAAAAAAGATTTAGAAATTGTAACACATGCTTTAATCTCCTCTAGGTTAGACTACTGCAACTCTTTGTACATTGGTCTACCTCAGTCAACACTCTCACGGTTACAGTTGGTCCAGAATGCAGCCGCCAGATTAATAACAGTAACTCAGAAAAGAGATTATATCTCCCCTGTCCTTGCCTCATTGCACTGGCTTCCTTTCAAATTTAGAGTTGATTTTAAAATCCTTTTCACTTATAAAGCATTGAACAATTCTGCCCCGGCCTATGTCAGTGAACTTATTAGGCCATATACAGCTTGTAGACCGTTAAGATCCCATGACCAATTTCTTCTGTCTGTCCCTCGGTCTCGCTGCAAAACAAAAGGTGATCGAGCTTTCTGTGTTGCGGCCCCAAGGCTCTGGAACAATCTCCCTTTGAACATCAGGATTTCTCCTTCACTGGATGCTTTTAAATCTAATTTAAAGACTTATTTTTACTCTCTTGCCTTTGAGTGATGCATGCATGTTATTTCTCATCTGTATTTTAGTATTACTTATATACATACATATTTTTTTTCTTATATTTTTAATACCAGTTTTTATTTATTTTATTATTTTTTTATTGTGAAGCACTTTGGATCAACTACGGTTGTGTAAAATTGTGCTCTATAAATAAAGTTTGCCTTGCCTTGCCTAAATAATATTTTACTAGATATTTTTCAAGACACTTCTATATAGCTTAAAGTGACATTTAAAGGCTTAACTAGGTTAATTAGGTTAACTAGGCAGGTTAGGGTAATTAGGCAAATTATTGTATAACAATGGTTTGTTCTGTAGACTATCGGAAAAAAAAAATTAGTTGAAGGGGCTAATAATGTTGTCCCTAAAATAGTTTTTAAAAAATTAATAACTGCTTTAATTTTAGCCGAATAAAACAAATAAGACTTTCTCTAGAAAAAAAATTTATCAGACATACTGTTAAAATTTCCTTGCTCTGTTAAACATCATTTGGGAAATATTTAAAAAAAGAAAAATAAATTCAAAGGGGGCTAATAATTCTGACTTCAACTGTACATTATACATCAGCATTACAGTAAAAATATGTAAAAAAAAAAAAAAAAAAAAAAGTATCTCTTTTGTTTTATACATCATATATCATGGATTAAGAGCAAATATATTGTCACGATCACCAGCGATCGTCAGCCAGAGATCGCTGGTAATCACACACACACATTCATATGGACTACAAATCCGCCAGTTCATGGACTACATTTCCATACATACACTCCGCGCACACATGTTCCAGATCACCCTTTGATTACACTCACAGCTGAAGCCACTCATCCACTGATTACATGGACTATAAGTACACCTCACTGACACACATGTTTTGCTGAGTCTTGTATCCTGTTTAGTGAACATTACGACGCGTTTCTCCTTGCCTTGTTTTCCCGTGTTTAGACCTTTGCTTTGTTTTGTTTTGATTATCCCTGTACGCCGCCTGCCTTGTGACCATCTGCCTGATATATCGACTACGACTCTGGATTGCCCTTATACATCTGATTGTTCCTGTTTGACCATTGCTTGCCTGACCCTGCTAATAAAGACCTGCATACGGATCTTCACCCCATTGAAGCGTCTCATTCTATTACATATATGCAGTTGAATTCAAAATGATTCACCCTCCTGTGAATTTATATTTCTTTTCAAATATTTCTCAATCCATGTTTAACAGAGTATGGATTTTTTTTAAAACAGTATTTTTCTGGAGAAAGTCTTGTTTTATTTTGGCTAAAATAAAAACAGATTGAATTTTTACAGCCATTCTAAGCTCAATATTATTAGCCCCTTTAAGCATTTTTTTTTATATTGTCTACAGCAGTGGTTCCCAAAGTGGGGGTCGTAGGACAATGAAGAGGGGTCGCTTAGTGATTTCCAAAAATCTAATGGATTTTTATTAAACTATTAGAATTTGCATATTTTATCCATAACCTAGAGAAGAAAAAAGAGTAGTTATTAGTTACATTAAAAAACAACATGCAAATTCTATTTTTTTGTGCCCTCTGGGGTGATTACGTTATATTAAAGACACAGCACATTGATTTTATGGCACCAGGGTAAACTTTCTGACACCTTTACGGCACTCACGTACATTAAAAATAAATACAGGCCACAGCTGAACATGGAGGATGGTCTCTGAGTGGCATTCTTCAAAATTAAATGATGAAAAGGCTTGTGCCTATGTGTGCGCCGGTGCGTAAGGTTTTATAGTTATAACCACCTCAGAGGATATTGGGGGTCGTGAGTCACTGGCATTGTAATTTTGGGGGTCGCGGGCTGAAAAGTTTGGGAACCCCTGGTCTACAGAACAAACCATTGTTATACAATGACTTAATTACCCTAACTTGCCTAATTAACCTAGTTAAGCCTTGAAATTGCACTTTAAGCTGAATACTAGTATCTTTAAAAATATCTAGTCAAATATTCTGTTCTGTCAGCATGGCAAAGATAAAAAAATCAGTTATTAGAAATTACTTACTAACACTATTATGTTTAGAAATGTGTTGACAAAAATCTTCTCTCCGTTAAACAGAAATTGGGAAAAAATATGTAGAGGAAGGCTAATAATTCCGCAGGGCTAATAATTCTAACTTCAACTATCACCTTTGTTCTGTGGAAATATTGTCATCAGTGCTGTTGCCAGGTAGCAAATAAATTGTCATTGTGTCTTTAAGAGAGGCTTGTGTTGCTGTAGGTCAAAGTTGATTTGACTAAATGGATTAGCTCTTATCCCGTGATGCTGAAGCCTAGTAAATACGCACTAATATAGAGGGAAAGATGGAGGGCACTGGTTATTGTTATTGTTAATTTATTGTTCAGTCGAGGCTGAAAATTGGTCTTTGTCTCATTTTACACAACAAAACATTTTCATAACACAATCACAATACATAAACTTAAAAGTCTTTACCTCACCTAAGAACATTACATTCCTACTTTATTCAAAAGATTAATTGTGTACTGCACAAAGGTTTGTTTGAAGGTTGCTTTATTTGCCCTCACTGACCTGTAACAACATCCAGATGGCAACAACATAAAGGCCTGGTTTAGAGGGTGCTTTACATCATCACATATGAACCATCACATACAGTTGAAGTCAGAATTATTTGCCCCCCTGAATTATTACCCCCCTGTTTATTTTTTTCCGCAATTTCTGTTTAACAGAGAGAAGATTTTTTTTCAACACATTTCTAAACATAATAGTTTTAATAACTCATTTCTAATAACTGAATTATTTTATCTTTGCCATGATGACAGTAAATAATATTTTACTAGATATTTTTCAAGACACTTCTATACAGATTAAAGTGACATATAAAGGCATACCTAGGTTAATTAGGTTAACTAGGCAGGTTAGGGTAATTAGGCAAGTTGTTGTATAATGATGGTTTGTTCTGTAGACTATATTGGGGAAAAAATAGCTTAAAGGGGCTAATAATTTTGTCCTTAAAATGGCTTTTAAAAAATTAAAAACTGCTTTAATTCTAGCCGAAATAAACCAAGTAAGGCTTTCCCCAGGAAAAAAATAATATTATAAGACATACTGTGAAAATTTCCTTGCTTTGTTAAACATCATTTGGGAAATATTTAAAAATATTTAAAAAAGATAATAAATTTAATGGGGGGCTAATAATTTTGACTTCAACTGTATGTTAACCTTCAACATGCAAGGCAGGTTTGTCATTATTGGAGACATATATAGAACAGTTCATACAATGAAACTGGGTCTTTAGGACGATCTCTCACCACAATCACTAAACAGGTGTCATTGATGTGTAAATGTAGACAATCAAGTGTTGACATGACTGTCTACATCTACACATCAATGACACCTCTTTAGAGATTTGCCCTGCAGTGGTAATTGTTTAGAACAACATAAAAAGAAAGGCTTTCCCTAATAGTCAGAAATACAGTACATCTAAGACGTTTATCATCAGTTTAACAAAAAGATACACTATAACACCACACTTTATTTGAGATTTTTGTGAGATATTGTTAAACTTGTTGAGCCTTGTACTTTTAACACAAGAAATACACAATTGTAATAAATTAAGCTTTATTAACAAATGAGTAGGCAAGGGTAACTAACAGAAGAAGATAAACTTGAGTCTAATAAAGTGAACTATATTCCATTCTGCAACATGTGGAGAACTGGATCCTTGGAGTTGAGAGATATGAAGTCTTGAGAAATCTGGACAATCTGGAACACAGATGTGGATTTCAGAAAAGTTTTGCCGAGTTCAGACTGCAACTTGCATGATTTTCAAAGTAGTCATGTAACAGATGTTTTCACACTGCATGACTATCATGGGCTAGCATTTGGTCGCTGCTTTGTTTACACTGCTTGGCGACAGAGGGTTTCACACTGCATAACTTTACAATAGGAAGACTCGCCAACAACTTTGTCCAAACTACGTCTCACAACCAAAAACATTCATTCATTCATTTTCTTTTCGGCTTAGTCCCTTTATTAATCTGGGGTCGCCACATCGGAATGAACCACCAACTTATCCAGCACATGTTTTACACAGCAGATGCCCTTCCAGCTGCAACCCATCTCTGGGAAACATCCATACACTCTCATTCACACTCATACACTACGGACAATTTAGCCTACCCAATTCACCTGTACCACATGTCTTTGGATTGTGGGGGAAACCGGAGCACCCGGAGGAAACCCACGCGAACGCAGGGAGAACATGCAAACTCCACACAGAAAAGCCAACTGACCCAGCCGAGGCTCGAACCAGCAACCTTCTTGCTGTGAGGCGACAGCACTACCTACTGCGCCACTGCGTCCCCACAACCAAAAACACGTCATATATATTTAGTTATTAACTACATAATAAGAAAGAAGCCTTTAATTGGGTAAAAAATGTACATATTTGCTCATCTGGGTTTGAAGGGAATTAGCAATTTCTCCTCAACTATCTTTCTTTTCCAACCCAGTTGTGATATTGCTCACACGACACGCCGAACAGACACGGGTGCTCCTGCCAAATTTACTCTAGTTTTTCATCCATTTCTTGGGTCCAAATAAACTGAAAATTAGTGCTTTTGACTTCTCCCTCAACCTCTCGTTGGCCTGCAGGTAGCCATACTAGTGGATGCTGCTCTCTCATTGACTGTAGGTAATCGCCGATGTTATTTTCAGCAAGTACACAAGAAGGCAAGGGTGGCTTTGATGTCATAGTTAAACTCATCAAACTTATTTTAATATTTTCTTTTGGCTTTTCATGCTATACAAATAGCGTGATTAACACCAATAATTATAGCATCCAAAAAAAAAAACTAGATTTCAAACAAGAAGTTGAAGAGCCCAACTAAAGCAGATGCTGTCCTCCATCATGGTGACTTCAAATGAGCAACAGAAATTTTATTAAGAGCTTTTGTTCACGTGACAGAAATAAAGTCAAAGTTCTGTAATAAGTGAAGCTCCTGATGTTTGAGTTGTTTAATGATGTTCTGCTGAGATCTTGAGAAATTACATTTTTATTGTGTAATTATTTTTATTAAAAAATTATTATTTAGAGTTTAATTCTCAGTTGATTTCATCTTTGGTTTTGGCCGTAATTTGTGTTTTTCTTTCCTTTAGTGATTCTGCTTGTTAACAGTTGTTTATCAAAAATTCTGAATCCTCCTTTAATTAGACACTTAATTATCTCATTAACTTCATCACTGCCTGAGTGTTCAACCCTCTGCAGTGAGCACCCTACTGAAGATTTTGCTCTGTGATTTAAGGGGTTAAATGTGTTCGATGAAAAATACAGACTGTGAAATGTATTTTTAACAGAAATATTCTGTAGATTGAATTTACGAATGTAAAATGTTAAAAACAGTAGATTACTGGCAACCACAGCTGCCAGTATTTTTTTGTAAAATCTAGAAAAACAACAGCAAAATACCGTAAAACCTTTTGTGTCACCATTGTGGAGGATAGTAGCGGCTGTGTGCAAGTCCAAGATAAACAGGGACTAATCTGATGTTATGCTGCATCTTCTTTTATTTAAATGTAACGGTGTAGTTACAAATGCAGTGGAAATCTGTTAATTCCAGTCACACATGAACACAATAATGAATTTAATGACTTTGCATTATTTAAAAAGTTTTTGTAGTGAACTGATGTACAATGGTTCTCAATATCAATATGCTCAGATATATTACTTAGACATTTAAAATATTGCTTTTATGTTATTTTCAGTCAAATACTATAGATGTTATTTTCAGTCAAAACTTATTTCACATGGCATGATTTGAATTGCCGACAGCTCCAGATATTTAGCATGCCAAATATCTCATGGGCATTGGTGACTCATCAGCGATTCTCTCAGATCGCGTCTTTATAGTTAACACTGTGGGACTGTTACTCGCGTGAACGAGCACCGATTTGCCTGTGATTTTAGGCATTTGTCGGCGATTTCTCAAAACCTGTCGAAGAGTCAAAATCAGGGCTAAAAACATGCAGTCTGAACTCGGCATTACTGAAGCTGAAGTTGCAAGCCGATCTCACAAGGAAAAGTACCTGATTTACATATTGTCAGGACATTGGATTTGTACAAGTTCATATGATTTTATTTGTATGAAATGTGCAATTTTTTTAAGGAACCCCACTTCTAATCCCATCCGTCACTTGGGATGTGCAAATTGTACTCAAATGTACAAATGAGATTGTATATAATTCATATGAATTAGTCACTAAATCAAAAAAAATTACAAAATGTTGTGAGATTGCATTGGAAGTTCTTGAAGATAGTAGGCATTTTGTGGTTCCCCTTCGGGAGGGGAACTTCAATGCTATGTGGAAAAACTTCCACTATGGGGATTTCGTCAGAATCCAATCATCTGAAAGAGTATAAAAACGGGCCAATGAAATGCCAATGAGTTGGCGGCGTCAGCGTGCACAGCTGTCTTGAATGACAATCAGCCTGGCATAAAAGGCTAGCATGTGCTCAGCAACGACATCCTTTTCGCTTTCAGAGCCTTTCACGAGCTTCTGAGAGAGTCTATGAGGGTATCTCCAACCTGTGTCTACAGAGAGAGATCGAGAAGCAGCTTCTCCCGGTCCAGAGCGCGTATACGCAGTGGCAGATGGTCGAGCTGGGTTGTTCTCCCTTGCCTGGCGTCCTTTGGGTCCGGTCCTCCAAGAGCGGTATGTATATAGGAAGCAAGTTTCCTAAAAGAGCAACACGGTTGTGCAGCGCGTCTTTTTCAAGACGTCGCTCCGACCGTGCGTTTCTGGTTGCGGTGGTTTCCTGTCCCCGGATGATGGGCACGAGCACTGCGTTTCATGTCTGGGGGTCCAGCATGTTGATGCGGTGCTCGCGGGCAGTGCATGCCATCATTGTGATGTCATGTCTGCTGCGCAGTTAAGATCGCGGCTCGCTCTTGCAAAAGAGCGACCCACCCCAGTTGTCCCCCGCACTGCGGTTGGCACTCGGGCAGATCTGAGGGTTTCAGTGGGAGTAAATCCGCCGCCCTCGGGCTCGCGGACCTCTCGCTCCTCCACGCGCTCCATCCAAGCTTCAGGTGAGAGAAGCGCTCCATCCTCGGGTGGTCGCCCTCTCACTTGATGACACCGAGGATCAGATGTCCATCGCTGCATCGGAGGATGGGCTGTCATTGTCTGATGAGGATGCGAACCCGCTCGCTCCCTCCCTCCGGGGTGGAGAGCACGGTGTTGGCATCTAAAAAGCAGACATGATGGCCGTGCTTTCCCGGGCTGTTTCGGCCGTGGGTCTGGTGATGGTTTATCCCCCAGCCCCGCGGCCGGACCGACTAGATGGGTGTTATGTGGAGGATATAAGAAGGCAAGACCTTCTAAGCCTTCCGTCCCCTTCTTCCCGGAAAGTGCGCAGTAAGCTCACGCAGTCTTGGAGGGCACTTTTTTCTGCCCGATCTGCGTGCGCTTTCATCCTCACCATCCTTGGAGGGTTGGTTGTCATTGTCTGATGAGGATTCGAACCTGCTCTCTTCCTCCGGGATGATGGGCGTGGCGTCGAATCCAGAAGCAGACTTTGCAGCCGTGCTTCCCAGGCTGTTTCGGCCGTGGGTCTGGAGATGGTTTATCCCCCAGCCCCGCGGACGGACCGACTAGAGGGGTGTGATGTGGAGGAGATAAAGAAGGCAAGACCTTCTAAGCCTCCACGTCCCCTTCTTCCTGGATGTGCACAGGAAGCCCACGCAGTGCGCTGCGTGCGCCTCCGCCCTCACCATGCATGCTACGGCCACCTACCAGCGCTCCCTAGCGCAGGCGCTGGCCCAGCTGCGCGGGGATGGTTCCGACCCAGGACTGAGCTTGAGCTCCGCACAGTTATCGACTGAAGTCGGCTGTGTGTGCCCCAGGGAAGGACGATGGTCACATTAGTGGCCCAGGAACGCCACCACGTGCTAAACCTGGTGATCTGCGTGATGCTGACAAAGTTCGCTTTCTTAGCTCACCCATATCCCAGGCTGGCCTGTTCGGCGACACCGTCAGTGAATTCGCCCAGGAATTCACGCCGGTGAGCGAGCAGTCGGAGGCGATGGGTAATACCATCTCTCGGCGGGATCGTAAAACCGCTCCTCCCCGCCGAGCCATCCACATCCACTGCTTCACGCCGAGAGCGCCCGCCTGCGGCTTTGCTCGGTCGCCCCCGCCTGCGCCTCTGACCAAGCGGCTGCGCCGAGCATCTCGCAGGCAACCAGCGCTCCCCGCCCCAGGGCGCCGCTAAGTTCGGTAAACGAACCGCGAAGCGTCCCTGAGACGGGCCATCTGGAGAGGAGGAAATTTGCTCTTTCCCCGCTGGAGGGCGGGGCTCTTCTTCTAAACAGCGTTAAAAAACGCTATCAAAACCTCAGAGAAAGAGCATTTTTTCCCTTCCCCGGATGTGACAGCCCGAACACTGCCAGTCTGGGACGCTATGCTTTCCAGCTCGCAGGATCGGTGTACTTCGCCAGTGGCTCGCGGAGCGAGAGAGAACGGTCTCCTTTCTCTCCCCCTCCCAGCCCCACCTCCGGAGTACGGGTGCGAGACAAGAGTGAAGCTCTTGCCTCCTGCTCTCCTGTGGGACCCCAGTGCTTCCCGGTTGAGCCCACCCACTCCGCGCTGCCCCACCGCTGGTACGTCAGCGATCGTGCGGACGAAGCCACTTGCGAGGGCTCTGCCTGCCTGGTTAGCGCGGGCCAGCCCATCGCAATGGCTCATCCGCGCGATCAGACTCGGCTACGCGATTCAGTTCGCGAAATGGCCTCCCAAGTTCACGGGTGTGTATTTCACCAGGGTCAGCCCTGCGTCCGCCCCTGTCTTGCGAGAGGAGATTGCTGTCCTCCTGGCGAAGGATGCAATCGAACCGGTCCCTCCAGCCGGGATGGAGAGCGGGCTTACAGCCCGCACTTCATCGTACCCAAAAAGAGCGGTGGGCTACGGCCAATCCTTGATCTGCGCTTTTTGAACCGCTGGCTTCACAAGCTGCCGTTCAGAAAGCTTACGCAGAAGCGCACCCTCCGGAGCGTTCGTCCTCGGGATTGGTCTGCAGCAGTAGACCTGAAGGACGCGTACTTTCATGTCTCCATACTTCCACGCCACCGTCAGTTTCCTGCGGTTTGCGTCTGAAGTCGAGCCTGGCGGTACAAGTCCTCCCCTTTTGGCTCTCTCTGTCTCCGCGGGTTTTCACCAAGCTCGCGGAGGGTGCCCCAGCTTCGGCTTGCGGGCATCCGCATGCTCAATTATTTCAAGCGACTGGCTGATTTCAGCGCGCTCGCGGGATTAATTGATTACGCACAGAGACAGGGTGTTTCGGCACTTCGACCAATTGGGGTTTCAGGTCAACCGAGAAAAGAGCAGCCTCGCCCCCGTGCAGAGCAACTCTTTTCTCGGGTTGGAGCTGGACTCGATCACCATGACGGCGCGCCTCCCCCGAGAGCGCGCCGGGCTGATGCTGGCCTGTCTGAGAGAGTTCGACAGGAAAATGTGGTCCCACTGATATTATTTCAGAGGCTCCTGGAGCATATGACATCCGCAGCCGCGGTCTCGCCGCTCGGATGCTCCATATGAGACCACTTCAGCATTTGCTTCACGATCGGGTCCCTAGACGCGCATGGCACGCGAGCGCGCACCGGGTGACTGTCACTCCGCTGTGTCGCCGCGCCCTCAGCCTCTGGATGGACCCTGTGTTCTACAGGCCCGCGGGCCTCTAGAACAAGCGTCCAGGCATGTCGTCGTTTGACGGATGCTTCCAGTTCACGCTGGGGGGCCGTGTGTTGCGGGCATGCAGCTGTGGTTCCGTGGTAGGAAACTGGTTGCATTGGCATCTTAACTGCCTGGAGCTGTTGGCAGTGTATCTCACGCTGCACCGTTTTTTACCGGTGTTAGAAGGGAAACACGTGCTGGTCAGGATGAACAGCATGGTGGCGATGGTGTATATCAACCGCAAGGGAGATATTCGCTGTCGCCGCATGTCTCAGCTCGCTCGCCGTCTGCTCCCCCGGAGTCATACGCGGCGCAATCGCTGCATTCCATTTTTCCCCGCCGAGCTCAACCGTGCAGCCGCTGCGCTCTCACGGCAGTTCGCCTGGGAGAATGGAGGCTCCACCCCCGACTGTCCAGCTGTTATGGGTGCGTTCTGCGCACTGGCTACACAGCTGGCCCCGGGGCGTGCGTAATACGCATTTCTCCAGTGAGCCTACTCGCACAGATGCTGTGTAAAGTCAGGGAGGACGAGGAACAGGTCTATGCATTGCGCCTCTCAGGCCCAATCAAACCTGTATTCTAGCTCTCTCCTCGTGATGGCCCCTCCCTGGCATGTCCCATGGAAGAAACTTCTTCTTTGGGGACAGGCACCGTTTGGCACCCGCGCCCAGTTCTATGGACATCACGTGTGGCCCATAGATGGAGCTCGGAGGACTTAGGTGACCTATCGTTAGGTGGTTAACACCATCACTCAGGCCTAGAGCACCCTCTATGAGGCATGCCTATGCCCTGATGTGGAGTCTATTCGCTGTGTGGTGTACTTCTCTCCGAGAAGGAAACCCCAAACATGCCAGATCAGTGTGATGCTATCCTCCTTCAGTTGGCTGGTGCCAAGGCTGTCCCCTCCGCACTGAGGGGTTGGCGTGGCGATCATCCCCGCTCTGAGGATGCGGCGATGGCGGCGCGCTGGGAAAGCATCGCCTCATCATCCAGTCCCCAGAGGCGCGAGACGTGGATATATATCCTGTCCCCTCTCGTACCCATTTGAAGATCTCTTTTAGGAGAGGTCTGCTCGATCACTCGACTCAGTATCTATATGATTTGTGTCCAGGTAGACAGCTCTGCTGGTCGCGTTGGCATCGGTCAAATGGGCGGGTATCTGGAGGCATTTTCGGTCAGCGAAATGTGCCAGCGTTTTGGGCCGGCCCACTCTCACGTTTACCTGAGACCCCGGCCCACCTAGGTGCCCTAGGTTCCTACAGCGCTCGTTTAGACTATGTAGTGAACCTGCAAGCGCTGCCCACGGAGGAGGCAGACCCAGCCCCTTTATTGCGGTGTCCTGTTCGCGCTTGCGTATTATAACGGACCGTACTCAGAGCTTAGATCCTCTGAGCAGCTCTTATATGTTACGGTGATTGGCAGATGGGAAGTGCCATATCTAAACAGAGGTTGGCCCACTGAACAGTGAATGCCATCTCCCTCGCTCATCGAGCTAGGGCGAGCCGTGTCCCCCACTCGGAGCGCGCTCCACTCGGAGCGCGCATCCTTTTGGGCGTTAGCATGCGGCGCCTCTCTAACAGACATTGTAGAGCTGCGGGCTGGGCGACACCTGAGCATTTGTGAGATTTATCTTCGAGTGAACTGATTTCCTCACGAGCGGTGAATGAGGAAATTCGGTTAGGTGTTGTAAAACGCTTGCTGCGCCTTTCTCTCTAACACAGAGATACGTGCGCTTTTCTCGCTTTGTCAGTTGAGTTCCCCACTCGGCGAACCCTGCAGAGTTCCTCCGAGGTCCCCAGCATCTGACTCAGGGGAGGAGTCAAATGTTGGCCCATTACGTTGTAGGTATGCCCGCTGGTCATCCCGCGTTCTGGGTATAGGTGCCTGCTATGTGCGATCCCCGCTGGCGATCCCATACGCTCACTCAGCCACGATGTAGTCCCCCCTCCTAGGCGGGCTCGTGTCTTCCCTCCCCGCTAACCACCTCTTCGTATGTGCACTCCCCCTTCTCAGGGCTAGTCCATATGCTATTTTGCCACCAGGTCTCCCCCTCCGGGCAGCAGGTGGCCTCCGCAGCGTCCTCCCTATCGGGACTGAACGCTTTCCCAACGTACTGTCGTATTTAAAAATTCCTAGAAACTAACTAGGTGTATTTTACGACTCCCCGAAAAATATATCTAAACCAGAAAAGGTAAGTAAGGTAAGTAAGGGCCAGGGGACACGTTGGAGGACTGTGTCTCCAGCGATGCAGGTGCGCTCGTACTGCTGCGTGGCGCGCCCCTCACTGGAGACATGGTAAGGTTCTTTCGTTGTGGCGCTTTCCATAAATTTCCCCATAGTGGAAGTTTTTCCACATAGCATTGAAGTTCCCCTCCCGAAGGGGAACGCTCTGGTTACTAAAGTAACCCTCGTTCCCCGAGGGGGGGAACGGAAATGCTATGTTCCTTCGCCACAACGATTGTCCCTTAGCTGTTGAGTGTGAAAGCCTCTTCAGCTAGAAAAGGATGTCGTTGCTGAGCACATGCTAGCCTTTTATGCCAGGCTGATTGTCATTCAAGACAGCTGTGCACGCTGACGCCGCCAACTCATTGGCATTTCATTGGCCCGTTTTTATACTCTTTCAGATGATTGGATTCTGACGAAATCCCCATAGTGGAAGTTTTTCCACATAGCATTTCCGTTCCCCCCCTCGGGGAACGAGGGTTACTTTAGTAACCAGAGCGTTGTTGCTCTTGTTGCTTCCCAAACTCATGTCTTGCAGACCTTCAGGGGTGTTCAACTCTCTGCACAACCTTAACAACACAACAGTGACAGTCTGTATCAGAAGGAACACTTTTTTGTAGGGAGGGATTTGCAAAAAATGGGACTTTCAGATCTTGCATTGTGATTGGATAACACTGTTAGAGTTGGCCACCCCTGGTGTGAATGATGTTTGCATAGTTCAATATACATATTTGGATATGGAGTAGATACGTTTCATTTTGTGTCCATTTTTGTAATAGAGTTTTCTGTATTATTAGGTCCTTTCTCTGTTGCTTTCAGCCAAAAAAAAAAATCAAAAATTTTGCAAGTTGTGATAAATGAGACTTGAAATTTCATGTTTTAGCGTTTGTCATAACGTATATAACTGTACAACACAATGCCAATGTTTTAACTTCAGAAGTGCCCCTATTATGGATTTTTTTTTTAAATATATAATTTATGCAGTATGTAATAGGCATGGGCCGGTTTAAAATTCTGACGATATGATAACCTTAAATAAAAAATATCATGGTTTTGCTGTTTCACAGTATTGTGATTACTGCTCAAAAATAAGCTATTTTAAAATGTCTGGGTATAAAAACAACAACCTTTTCCCCCATTGAACACAATATGTTTTATTTTAAGAAGCATTTAAAATATTTTGGCTTTTTTATTTTGAACATGTCAGGCAAAACAATTTCAATAATTCACTGACTGTCTTCATTAGTTTCAAAATTACAACTTGAAGATTCTACAGGACATTGTTAACAGTGTAGGCTAGTGCTAGAAACCTATTTACAACATTAAGAAATAAAGTAGTCAAAAACATACGAAAAGCCAAAGCAAATTTTTTCCTGACATTAATAGAAAATCAAAAGGGGGTTCTAAACAATCTGGAACCACCTGAAAACACACACAAACTTTTATATTACATAATATACTTTTATATTATTATATACAGTACTCTTATATTATAAGATGATAAATAGACAAATTATACCCAGAAAGTTGCAGATGTGTCAATAATTTCTTTATTATTTGTGTATCAACTGTAACCCATTGTTTTTTATCTAAAAATTCGAAAGTGTGTCCTATAAAAACACTCAAAAAATTATTATTTTTTGGCTCGTTCAAACTACTTATTTAAAATGAGCTAAAACAACGCAATTCTTTAGATTTCATTGGGACAGCTTAACTTTTTTATGTTCAATCCACATAAATTTGTTAAAAGTGTTAACTTAATGAATTGTGTGGAACCCTGCATTTTTTACAGTGTAGCTCAGAGCCAAGTTTCAACATGGACAATGTCACCGAATCTGAGGTCTTACATAAAATAAGACCCCTCTTATTAAATAGGTGTGCATAAAGTTTATGAAAAGCTTTATTAAAAATTAAATATCTGTGATCCAACTCAAGTTTAAAACATGGAGGGTTTGCATACCTTGCACTCGGGCCTCCTCTGGTTTCTGTCCTGTATGCATTAGCACAAGGCCAGCAGGAGATCTGCTAGTTAGGCGATTTGGAGGTGCAGCACACCAGCTGCGTGTATGCGCGATACAGCAGTGTGCTTTAAGTCTCAGGAGTGCACTAAGCTGCAGATCAAATGCTGTGACCTTCAAAAACAGGAAACGGTCCGTCTGCACACAGAGATGACTCAAACCTAATGAACCTCCCCAATTAAATATAACAAGGGCAAAAATAGGCCAAGACAACACGCGGCGATAATGGTGACAGTAATTCAGTCTTCTCAGCAGCAGCGGTGCTCCATTTATCACACCTTTTTAATTAAACCCCATAAATAGCGTGTGTTTTATGTATTTTTTGCTGAGGTTAAAGGCTGAATGTTGATGTTTGCTCATTAGAAGTGTGTGTGACGTGTTTTAATGTGTGTGTTTGTGTACATTGCAGGCCTAAGAGCATGAGTGATCATCAGGATCAGGCTGAAGATGTCGGGCTCCTGACGCCTCATGATCAGTCGGAGCCCTCGAAGGACGATGACATGCATTTCAGGCAAGTTCTTACGTGACTGTAAAAGTACACTAAGACTCATCATTATATAATGGGTAGATAAACTGTTTTAGTAGTTTATGCAAGAAGAAATTAAATGGGATAGACCACCCTAAAATAAAAATTGGTAATAACTGCACTAATTAACTCCATTAATAGACGTTAGTAAGCAGTTTGTAACAACTGTATGCTGTGCTGTATTTTTGACTTATAAGCACATTTAAAATGTGCTTAATAATTGTACTTTCATACTTTGTTACTGATTAATTTTTCATGACTCAGTATTGCATTATTTAGAAATCATTTGTATTTAAGTGTTGTTGGGGTTTTTTAAGATCCTTTACAATGAGTTAATGATTCATGATTAATAAACTATTCAAATCAACATGTATATATTATTATTCAGGCATATACTAATAATGTTAATAAATACATTTCTGTAAATAAATGCTTTATTAACTCAACTTCTTCCAGTTTTGTGACCTAATCTAAACTGATGATTGTTTATGCTTTATAAATCCCTAATAAATGACAATTAAAGGCTCAGTATCAAATGAACAATACATCTTTGCAATCTTATCTAAAAAGTAAAATTACTGTTTAACCATTGCTGAATAACAGGAGTGTCAAAATATAACATAAAACTGGATAAAACAACAACAATATAATAATTTAACGATATACTGTATTATGATGCAACATTTCAATGTTATTAAGCGATGTTTAAACTGTACAGTCATTTTATTTTAGATAAGATTGCAAAGATTTATTGTTCATTTGATGCAGTTTCATTTGTGTATCTTCAAATGAATAAAGTCGTTTATTTTCTTTTTTCCTGTTTAGAATGTAACTGAGCCTTTAATTGTCATTTATAAGGGATTTATAAAGCATAAATAGTCTTCACTTTAGATTAGGTCACAAAACTGGATGAAGTTGAGTTAATAAAGCATTTATTAACATACAAATTAAGTATTAATATATGGCTGAATAATAAGATACATGAATGTTAATTTAAATAGTTTATTAATCATTTACTTACACATTCTGAATAATCTTTAAAAACCAGCAACATCTCTCAAATAACTGGTTTATAAATAATGCAATACCTAATTTCATTCATTCATTCTTTTTTTAAATCTGGGGTCGCCACAGCGTAATGAACCGCCAACTTATCCAGCACGTTTTTATGCAGCAGATTCTCTTCCAGCCGCAACCCATCTCTGGGAAAATACCTAATTTAGTAATGAAAAAATAATAATTAACAAAGTATGAAAATACAATCATTAAGCACATTATGAATGTGCTTATAAGTCAAGAATAGAGCATTTGTAACTGCAGTTATACACTACTTACTAACATCTGTTAATGTAATGCTTAACAGATAATGAATTAACTATTTGCTAATGCCTCATAAATGATTCATAGTGTGAAGTTATTGTAAAGTGTTGCCTGAAAATGTAATCACTGTTTACTTGTCCTCAATGAGTTTTTTTTTCTTCTGTTGAACACAAAAACTAGATATTTTGAAGAAAGCTGAAAGGCTGTAATCAGTGCTTAATTTGAGCCGGAACTTGCCAGATCCTGTTCTGGAAAATGTCAGACATTCGTGGTTTGCATTCCGGTATTTATTTTAATGGATCCAGCATTAACTTGTTAACTTGGTAAATACCTACGTGTGTGTGTGAAAGATTGAATGAGCACAATCGAAGGCTGTGTGGATTGTGTGTGCGCGCACAAACATGACGGCCCTCAACAATATTTTCAGCCAATCAGGTTTCTTATGTTTACAATCACTATCATTCGTTGGTGATTATTGTTTTGCGCGCAGTGAGCAGCGAAAATACATAATGGCATAGTGGCCAACCTAAACAATATTTGCATTTTCAAAATGGCAAAGAGGCATGCATATTTTCATTTTTAAAACCATGAGTAAATCTGATAATGAGCCTGATCAAAAGAGATCTCGAGAAGATGAAACGGCACAAATTTTAGTTTGTTGCTACTAAGCATGGGACAGTATAAGATTCTGAAGGTATGATAACCTTGGATAAAAATATCACGGTTTCACGGTATTGTGATTACTGCTCTAAAATATTTTCTTTTTAAATGTCTGGGTAAAAAAAAAAAAAATCCCCTTTAAAAAACAATATATTTTAATTTTTTGAAAGATTTATAATATTTTGGAGCAGTGAACATGTCAGGCTAAATAATTTAAAAGATTAATTGACTTCGGCTGTCTTTATTTGTTTCAAAAACACAGATTTCTTTACAATTTGAAACGGCATCTTTGGATATTTTTTCTGCTGGAGATACTATTGTCCTAAAAAAGAAAACAAAAAAGTAAATAAAAAATCTTACACACACCATAGGAACGGTATTACAGAAATTTTTGGCGGTTTTAAAACCTTGACTTTTCCTAACCGCGGTATACCTTAACAACGGTTATCGTCCCATGCCTAGTTGCTACATGATTTTATTATCCATGACTGACCTATAACGTTATATGGCACAAAATATTAAAAGTTATGTGTCAGAAATGTGATGCTCTTTTTTGCGTTTTTCTTTTTTTTTCCCTGGTTTTGTTCCGGGAATTATTTAAATTTACAAATTAAGCACTGCTTGTAACCATTGACTTCCATAGTATAAAAAAAATACTATGGAAGTTAATGTTTACAGGTTTCCAGCATTCGTTCAACTCATAAAGGTTTGGAACAAGTGATGAAATTTTGTGTGACCTATCCCTTTAAGCAATTCCGCAATTCAAGTTCTGGCTGAGCCATGATGTCTCTGGTTTTGGAAAGCAGATCAGTTTTTGAAATTCTCAGAGACTTCCAAAATTTCTTTAATCACTTTTCTTCATCATTCAGATGTCTGGTTTGAATTTCAACAGATTGTCTAGACCACATCTATATGTTTAAATTAGGGCTGTCGATTGTTTAACATTAGTTGAATGCATTAATCGCAATCATGCTCTCTGATTGAACTAGAGCAAATTTAAAATATATGATATAACTGTTAAAATAAAGAAATGCATGACAATCCAGTTTAATGAAGCAGATCCTCAAGTTTTATCATCTTATAATTCTTATAATTTATTGTTTTTAACTTGTTTTTAAAGTGAATAAGTGCAGATGTCAGTTGTCATCGATTAGCTGCGCTGTTAGCAGAGGTAGTTTTTGGTTACTTACTGATGTCCAGTGTTCTGCATTGTGCAGTGAAAGTGCCCTCTGCAAACTGACTCACTTTTTTCAGTTTCACACTGTTTATGTATTCTTGTATCAGTAGTTTGCCTTGATGGTAACTGGTACGATCCTCAACAACGTTGATGGCTCTGCAATCTCTGGCTATTTATTTAGTGATGGAATGAGTCATCAAGTGTCCTTTTGACGTGCATGGCTTGTTGATGTTATCTACAGTAGGTGTTGGCATTTTGCTAACATCTGCAAAAATATGTTTGGCCCAAAGATAGTACTTTAAAGGTGCTGTTGGTAAGTTTTTGACTCTTCTAAAGCAAGAAAATACCATAATAAGTTTGCAGATATTTAAGAAACATGCCAAGTGAACATGTTTATCTGAAAAACAATGCTAAAGTCAGATATTTTGCTTTGAAAATGTCTGTTACATGCCAGAACAGCTGTCTTTGTTTTGGTTTTTTTAACCTGTCCAATGCCAGCTTACCCAATTATATTTCAGCACTCCAGGTTGCCTTGTTGTAAAACCACATATTTCATTTAGGTCAATCGATAAAATTGGTTGGGTTTAGGGAAGAAGGAGGGTAGGTCAGTCGATTGGTCGGTCAGTCATGACTTGTTTCCACTGACTGGTACAGTACGGTACGGGTCGGTACGGCTCATCTTTATCAGGCTTGTGTTTCCACTGCTAAAAGGGTACCAATGGTACTCTTTTGACGGGCGAGGTGTACGACAAAAAGTTGCAGTCAAGTCAAATGTCTACAGTAAAGCTGTACGGGTCGCTCACATATCATATGAGAAGCACTTCTCACAAAACAGATGCTTTATACACATAAATACTTCTGTATAAATGTTTATTACTAACTTTTCTATGAACATGAGTTGATTATAACTGCAGATCAATGATGGTGTGAAATAGCCTACTGTAACGTCTGCAATTATATAAAATAAATAAATAAATGCAGGGCGACGCAATGGCGCAGTAGGTAGTGCTGTCACCTCACAGAAAGAAGGTCGCTGGTTCGAGCCTCGGCTGGGTCAGTTGGCGTTTCTGTGTGGAGTTTGCATGTTGTGTGCTCCAGTTTCCCTCACAGTCTAAAGACATGTGGTACAGGTAAATAGGGTAGGCTAAATTGTGTGTAGTGTATGTGTGTGAATGAGTGTGCATGGATGTTTCCCAAAGATGGGTTGCGGCTGGAAGGGCATCCCCTGCGTAAAACAAATGCTGGATAAGTTGGCGGTTCATTTCGCTGTGGCGACACTGGATTAATAAAGGGACTAAGCTGAAAAGAAAATGAATGAAAGAATAAATAAATGCAACATATATGAACACACACAGACCCTTACAATCTCCGATATGTTACCACTTACAGAAAAACTACACAAAGCATACATTTAGTCCTTATTTAGGTTCAAAACAACACAAAATATAGCCCACAGTCAGTGCAAACCTCTCATGATTAAATGTGTCTTTAATCTTCAGCAGCACGTGTAGCCTCTTGTTAGAAAGTAATTCCATTATTCAGAGTTCCTAATAGTCCAAAAGGTAATAATAATAGTTAAACATGGCAGTTTGTTCACGTTTGCTGAAAAAATAATGTGCTCCTTTTTTCTGCCTTCTCCTTTGTTTTTTTACGCGTCACTCTTGCGTTTGTCAGTTTCGGACAGGATCGGTTTCAAAAGCAGGTCAATCATCAAGCGCACGTTATTATCATCAGCTCAAGAAGTTTGTTATTTCAAATATAGACGTACGGCGAGCGCAAGCAAGAAAGTGAAACTGCTTGCGCTTCAGACTGGCTCGTACAAAACTACGGGGCACAGGGTAAAATCTGCTCTTCTTTTTGGCTGTTCATCAAGACGACAACAAGGTTCGTTTGAGCCCGGGTCGACCATGGCTCGTTATTATATGTATATATAATTACACTGTAATCTCTTGGCTGTGCATTTAAAACATGGCGGCTTCTTTGTTTTCATTTTGGCTTGTTACAGTACGGTTCAGTTCGGTACGCCTTTTGACAGTGGAAACAGCCATAAAAGCGTACCAAACCATACCGTACCACTCAGTGGAAATAGGCCATCAGTCAATCATTCAGTCAGAGAACAGCAGGCGTGAATAGCACTTGCGAGAGAAATTTGAGATCTTAAAAAGCGTACACAGTGGCGGGAAGATAAAAACTGCAAAAAAAAAAAACAGACCTCCTAGGACGTATTTCGCAGTCTCCAGAAATGTATATAGAGGTACGTTTTCAGAATGAGCCTGGGTTGGGCAAAATGTATCAAAACATTGTCCTTTAATTAGATGATAAGCAGTTAAACACATGCTCCTTGCCACATGAAAAAAATACTATAGTAATTTATAGTAAACACTATAGTGTTTTTGAATGATACTGTATTGTACTGTGTGTGTGTGTGTGTGTGTGTGTGTGTGTGTATATATATATATATTATTTAAAGCTTTTTGTTAAAGAATGCTACAGCATACTGTAATATGAACTATAGTGAAGTGATAAACCATACAGTAAATATTGTAGTATACTTTAGTTTTTACTACAGTAAACTGTATATTGTAGTAGGATATACAATATTGTAGAAAATGACATTATTGGCTAATATGTTGGTATTACTGTAGTTGTTGTATTACCATAGCATCTATAGAATTACCACAACAGATCAATTCAAGTACTTTACTCCATTGTTGTTCAAAAACACTGCAATATTTACTTTAAACTTTACTTTAAAGAAAAAAATTACTTTTTAAAATGATTATAAGGCTGCACTGAATATGTGTGTTTTGTGTCTGTGTGGTTTAAGTTGTTTCTAATGTTTTTCATACATTTAGAAAAAAGTTTCAGTAAAATAAAAGAATGTATCACCTTGGTAGCCTCACGGTGGCGCAGTGGGTAGCACGATCGCCTTACAGCAAGAAGGTCTCTGGTTCAAGCCTTAGCTGGGTCAGTTGGCGTTTCTGTGTGGAGTTTGCATGTTCTCCACCTGTTGGCATGGGTTTATTGCATGGTGCACCTGTTTTCCCCGCCAGTACAAAGACATGTGGTATTAGTGAATTGGGTAGGCTAAATTGTCCATAGTGTATGGGTGTGAATGGGAGAGTATGGATGTTTTTGCAGTGATGGGTTGCAGCTGGAAGGGCATCCGCTGCGTAAAACGTGCTGGATAAGTTGGCGGTTCATTTCGCTGTGAAGACCCCAGATTAATAAAGGGACTAAGCTGAAAAAAAAAATGAATGAATGAATGAATGAATACCTCGGTACTGATACTAAATCCCAGAGACGATTCTCCATATATGTAAAGTACATTATACAACGTAACACAAATGTAATACAAGCAAAACAAAGTTCAGACACGGAAGGCAAGGCAAGGAAAACGCGTTGTAATGGTCACAAACTCAGCCACAATGTGTGTGTTTGTGCAGTTTTTATAGTCCATATAATCAGTCTATGACAATCCTCCGGCTGTGTGTATGCAATCAGTCATGATCAGGAACCGGTTGTGTGTGTGTGTGTGTGGTGCATGATTGGACCTTGTAGTCCATAAATGGCGGATTTGTAGGTTGTTAGCGATCTGCAGCAGCTAGATCGCTGATAATCATATCAGCTTTATTCTGTTCCTTTATTGGAATTGTTCATGCAACATTAAACTTTTTTTCACTACTTTCTCTCCCTCAAATGGTTTCAAACCATTATGACTTTCTTCTGTTGAACACAAAAAATATTATTATTATATTATTATTGAGATTATTAAAGAAGATATTTCGAAGGAAGCTAAATCCTTGTAACCATTGACTTCTATATAGTAAACAAATACTATGAAAGTCAATGGTTACAGGTTTCCAGCGTTCTTCAAAAATCCTCTTTTGTGTATCTTCATTCTGAATATGACCCCAAAGATATCGTTATACTCCAAACTCAGCTAATGTTTTATACAGAGAGTAATTTTTTTTTTTCAAACTGTAAATGAGCTTTAGCTTTCCAAAATGCTAGGCACTATTCATATCAGATACTGGATGCAACTTTATCTTGGTAAAGTTTTTTTTAGACAAACATACCAAGGAAGTAGCTGGTTTAGATATTGGCAGTCTATTTGCTTTGACATGCTGTTGTGTCTTTAAGTGCATTTTACTATATGTAGAAGTAGCCTGACCTACTTTTTTATTCATGAGTATGAAACAAAAACCTATGGACAAATGAAAGTGCAGACATACTACACTTGTGCAAACAAAGTTGTTGCGTTTTGCTTTTGCCTGACCTCTTAGCTAAATTAAAATCACTATTTAAATTAAATACAATTTTATTTTATTATTTTTTAAAATGACAGCAGTGCTATAATTTAAGTGGCATAAATTCCATATTTTTGCATTTTGGATTTGATATTGGTGAATTTAGTTGACGTCATATAACCAAAGCAATGTTTATAAAAAATTTTACTTGCTCAAAGTGAGTTCTAAAAGTTTGTTAATAACTAGTGGCTTATTACATGTTGGCTGTTTATTAGTACTTATAAAGTACTATATTTTTCATTAGTAATGTGCGTTGCTGAGAACTTTTAAAGCAGATTTTACCAATTTTTTAAAAATCCTTTGATTCAAGATTTTTAAAAAGTTGTATCTAGGCCAAATGTGATACTTATTTATTCAACTTTATGATAATGCATACATCTTAGTTAAAACACACTTGTGTCCCAGGGTCACATACATTTCACATTGTAAACACGATAATATTCAGGTAAATAATTTTATTTGCTCCAAGTATTTGATTTTGTGAATTTTATTATGGACCCTCTTCACAAGACGATGCATTTAATGGTCATCAGCATCTTAAATCCTTAATTTAAGAAAAAAATTTAACTTGTACATATATAAAGCTATAATTTATATTGTCATCTTTGCATCAAATTGCAAAACAACAACAACTAATTACCGCTTATGCAAGGTGTTTTAGTAAGTTTGTACCTTCTCTCTTTTGACTGTCGGTTTCTGAACACAACCAGAAAACATAATCGATGAATTTGTCTTTTAATATTTGAGCAAATAGGGATGCAAAAACAAATTATTTTGTTGTACTCTTCCGTTCTATAAATGTACCCAACTTCACTCCAAAAAAAAAAGATTTTTGCTGTTTGTTCAAACTACTTATTAAAAATGAGCTGAAACATTTGGTGGCTGAGATAGCTTAATGTGCTGCAATTTGAGAAAACATATGCAATTACAAAAAACGCCAGCAAATTAAGAAAAGATCTTCATCAGTGCTGCCAATCCTCACAACACATACACATTAAAAACGTGCTGCATTTTGCACAATGCAAACAGAATAATAATACACACTGCATTTTTTCACAACACTTGCAAAAAGAACAAAACACAACAGAAATGTTTCAAGGAGACCCAAAGACGTTTTCTTAAATTACAGCACAGTAAGCTCTCTCAGCCACCATAGAAACAACACAATTCTTGAGATTGTTTTGGGACAACTTAATTGTTTTATGTTCAATTCACTTCAGTTTGTTATGTTAATTTAATCGATTTGTGAATTGAGTGAATTGTGTGGAACCCAGCATTTTTTACAGTGTATGATGACTTCACTGCTAAGATACCTTGAAATGTGAAAAGCATCCGTTGGGAGCAGGTACAGTGCTAATTCGCATGTTGTGAATTCGGAAGTGGTGTTAGTGAGACCAGCAGGGGGCGCCCAACCTGTGGTCTGTGTGGGTCCTAATGCACCAGTATAGTGACGGGGACTCTATGCTGCTCAGTGAGCACCGTCTTTCGGATGAGAGATTAAACTGAGGTCCCGACTCTCTGTGGTCGTTAAAAATCTCAGGATGTCCTTTTAAAAAGAGTAGGGGTTTGACCCTGGCATCCTGGCCAAATCTGCCCACTGGCCTCTGTCTATCATGGCCTCCTAACCATCCCCATATCATAATTGGCTTCATCACTCTGTCTCCTCTCCACCAATCAGCTGGTGTGTGGTGTGCGGTAGAGCTGCACGATTCTGGCTAAAATGAGAATGGCGATTTTTTGCTTAAAATAAAGATCATGATTTTCTCACGATTCTGTAGATGTAAAATAAAGGTTCATATGAGTAGGCTATTATTATTGTTATTTCAGAATACAACTATTCATAATTCTGAAGTTGAATTTTTATGTGTGAGACATATGCGTGCAATCTGTCATTGACAACATTATTAGACCATTTTTTTCTACTGGTAAAATCAGACATTTGTCATTATCAGATTCCCTCTTCCATTATATTCAACATTATATAGGCTAGAGTAGGTATACTGACACTGTTAAACATTTATTCTCATTCACAACACTCTGTGTTCGCTATGAAAGAAAAACGTATTAAATGCTTGTCGTAATCATAACTCTAAAATGCGATATGATTATTTAAATGATGTGCCTGCTTTCGGTTTTATTTTCGCTGCTAAGCTGCAAACGATAGCTCTGTGCCACAAACTGAATGTTATTTACAACTTTATTACCTGTTGTTCACAGCCTATGCAAGTTCTGTTCACTAAAGTGGGCATCATTTCCAGGCGCGCGACCGCCCTCTCTGTGGTAACAGCTCACAGTCAGCTCACGTCATGTGTGTTTTTGCGGCCATGAATACATCATTACATGAAGACAGAAATGACATTTGTGGGTGAATTATACCTTATAAATACAGTATGTGAGTCTTTCAACACCATTTGGAGGTATTCACGTTACTGAACATTGTATGTAAAACAACGTGAAGACTTGTGTGGCCACCTTTGCTTTTTTTCTGAACTTGAAAATATGATAGGCAGAATCGTATAAATGCTGGATTAAGATCGTCTAGGGGGTCGAATCGAGATCGCGATCTTTTTACGATTAATTGTGCAGCTCTAGTGTGCGGTATGGCGCAAAATGGCTGCCGTCACGTCATCCATGTGGATGCTGCACACTGGTGGTGGATGAGGAGATTCCCCCCAGTGTGTAAAGCACTTTGAGTGCCCAGAAAAGTGCTATATAAATGTAAGGAATTATTATTATTATTATTATTGTTGATTTGGTTGATTCCATTCTTTTCGGCTCTATTTTAATGATCTAGGTGCAAAATCTAAAGCACATGGTGCAAAAGCATTAAGGTTGTGTCTACTTTTGCTATTTTAAGGACGGAAAAATATGGTTTGCGCCACGGCGCATGGTTTAACAGGGTTGTGTTATTCTCTTAATGAGTTATGGGTATGTTTTGAGCATAACATGCATTAAATCAATCATAGTCTCTTCTCCCATTCCCTTTAAGAGTCGGTTGCATCGTGCCATGGCGCATTTGCTATTTACAAGGCGGACTTTGTAAGTGGAAAAACTTGTGCTTCACTAGCAAGAAAACAGTTAAACAGACAATCTGCAGCGCGAGGATAAAGAACAAGCCTCCTGCATTCGGCCTCTTTACTTTCTCTTTACTTTAATTTTACACTTTACTTTACAAATATAAATATGCAGCAATGTGTAAGCGTTTGAACCTGCATAGGCGCATAACTAACGCAATCTGCACTGGACTTTAGACCAGCTTTTAGTTGGTCAATAGCGCTTTCTATTTCTGTTTCTCAAAATAGCAACGTGCCAACACGCAAAACATGAAAATTAAGGATGCGCTGGTCTGAAAATAGCAACAAATCGTGCCAAACACGTCTTGCGCGTTATTGCGCTAGTTTTATGATAGGGTCCTTTATGTTTTGGACTTCCTACATAAGCCAGCTCTATGGCTGAATGCATTGAGGGATTTTGTTTCCAGATGGGTTTTATTTGAGCACTATATATCATGTGTTCATACAGTCATCTATTCTGTCCAGACAGCTGACTTCTACAGGGCAAAATGACTGAACAGCTCACCATCACAGAGGCTGTATTATATTTCCTCAGTAAAAAAAAAAAATCCAAGTTTGACGATCTTTGTCCCCTTTTACTTGCTTCTAGATGAATTATTGACCGTATCGCTGCCACTGGGACATATTCCCTTTCTGGCTCTAGATGCATTTTGGCCGTTAATCATGCCTGCCTATGCAGAACCCCAGCCAAGGGCACACAGACACCCTGCCAGTCTGGTAACTCTCCACCTCCGCAGGCCGGGCAAGATGAGCCCACAACTGTGACAAGCTGCAGTCACCATGCGCCAGAGCACAGCATAATAAGAGCGCGTGACTCATGTCTGGATAGCTCAAAACACACAGCAGCAATTGTATTATGTCTCTATTTATATCTTACTGTCATGTTTAAAAGTACCTGCAAGCAGATGATGACTGCTGTTTATTTCCACTAGAAGAACTAAGAAACTATTCAGCATATTCACAGTAGTTTGAAGTATATGTAAGTGTAGTAAGATTGCTAACATCTATGTGAGAGCAATATATTTGTAAGCGTAATTTAATAGCACTTGGGACTAAATTGGCCTACTTTTTACTTTATTAAAGTGCATTGTAAGGGTAACAATAGTAAACTGTAAAGGGATAGTTGACCCAAAAATGAAAATGTGCTCACTATTTACAAACCCTCATGTGGTTCCAAACCTTTATGAGTTTTTTTTTTTTTTTTTTTTTTTTTAAACACAAATGAAGGTATTTTGAAGAAAGCTGAACGCCTGTAACTATTGACTTCCATAGCAGGAGAACAAATTACTATGGAAGTCAATGGTTTTTCAATTTTGAGTGCAACTTTTTCCCTTTAAAGTAATAGTACATATATAACAATAATATAACTAAAATGTATTTAAATTAGCTTGTGAAGGAAGGAAAGTTATGTCTTGAATCAAGAATGGTGTCCCATACGTTTATTTCACGTGACCGCCATTTTAAAACACGAAAGCGAGGCTGCTGTGGGAAAAAACCCGGAAGTATAGGATCAGCTCTGTAAATATTGCAACAACATGCTGTGTACTACAAACCTCCAGCTGTTGCTGCGACTTCAAAATGGAGAAATTGTGTAAACATCAATTTAATATAATTTTGTTCAGTTTAATTTAAACAATTAAAAGCATATTAGGCATCAAACAACATCACAATCTCTTTAAGAGTGATACGCTTCAGTGTCCTCCTAGGCTTCAGTTCATGGCAGCAGGTAAACAC
Organism: Danio kyathit; assembly: GCA_903798195.1. Taxonomy (NCBI): domain Eukaryota; kingdom Metazoa; phylum Chordata; class Actinopteri; order Cypriniformes; family Danionidae; genus Danio; species Danio kyathit. Next base: position 70,552,212 of record LR812525.1, on the reverse strand, counting down.
CGTGAGGATGCTTCCCTGCTTCAGCCTATGTAACACGGTGAGCGATAAAACAGTGCAGTCCTCTGTAGCACATCTTCGTGTTGTCTGTAACAGTGTTGTCCCTGTACTGAAGTTTTAAAAACGTCCAATTCCCGCTAACATTTAAGCGCCGCTGAGTGCGCTCATAAACACTGCTGATTTGCCTTAGTATTCTCCAGTGCTCAACAGAATGACTGTGAAGGTCATCAATTCACCGCTCTTCACAGATTGAAAACACACATAGACGGACATTGGATCGTTTTAAAGCTGTGAAGATCAATCGATTCATCAGCGGATCGCTCGTCTGTGTTTGCACTCCGTAAACAGCGGTGAGTTTGGTGAACTGATGACCATCACAGACAATCATAGCAATTTCTGTTGAGCACGTAAACACCATGGCAAATCAGCGTCGCTGTTTAAGAACGCCATCAACAGTGCTTAAATGTTAACGGGAAATGGGCGTTTTTTTTATTTCATTACCGAAATTTTGTATCCTTACTAGTCTAATATAGTGAAAGAATCAGCTCAGTAACTTGAGTTTGATGAATGGCATCTAAAATGTGTGTTTGGGAAAGAAAATGTAAGCTAAGTAGTGCCATTTCCCTTAACCTAGCTGAAAATGAGGTCAATTATCCCTTTTTATTTTCACTATTCATTCAGAACAGACCTTCGGGTCACTCGGAAAGGTGGTGAAATGATCAATTTGTGTCACTTTCTTTTCGCTGATAAGATATACAGCCAGGTACACAATATTCCTGTGTGACTCAGGCAATACTTCCGGGTTTCTTCCCACCGCAGCCTCAATTTTGCTGTTAATAATGGCGGCCGCGTGAAATCAGTCCATACTCCGAGTGAATGTGGGCTCTGCATTTAACCCATTTAAGTGCACACACACACGCATGCACGCACGCACACACATTTTAACATTTAAACTTCAAATTATAAAAAAAAAAAAGCATTAAAGTCATCACTCTTAGGTGTAATTTACTTTCAAAGTATTTTAACAGTTCAGTTGTAGCGATCTTTATGTTTACTATTGCACTCCCTTCGCAGTGCACTTTGAAAACATTGATGTAATTTTGAATTTTCATGAGCCGTGGCTCATGGCGAAAGCTATAGGTGGCTATTATTTAAAAGCGGAATTTATGTTACGTCTCCAAAGCTTGTGAAAACAAAAAACATAGCATATGTTAATGCTTTAAATTTATAGTAGGTTATTTATAAAGTATCTGTACTGTATATGACATGGGCCTGTTGGTTAGAACATTTCTGCAGTGGTTTGCATGTCAACTTGTAAAAGTAGACTTTTCAAAAAAATAAATAAACAATATCCTACTTAATAATAATAATCATCATCATCATTATTATTATTAATATTGTAATTTAAGAAGAATTTTTTTTCATTTCCTAATGAATAATAAATATTACATTTTTAATATTATTTAAAAAATGTAATTTTGAAAAAGATATTTATTTATTTATATGATTTATATATGAGATTAGAATACGTGTTAGCTTTTGTAAGTGATTTTATGTCTTAGAATAAATATGTAATGTTCTCAATAATATTTGTAAAGGAAAACACAGGCCCTATATGTTCCATTTACATATATTTCAATTAATATGGAAAACGAGTGCATGTTTTTACCAAAACTAATATTGAATTTTTTTTAATAATGCATGTGCATGCATAATTTGCACAAATAAATGATGCTTATTTTCTTTAATGCAGTTGTTACTCCGCCCCGTTTAGAGCATCATTGTGGGTGTTTTAGGCTATAACTAACATGGTTCAAGTTATGGATCTACGACAGAGAAACTACGGGTTTTGGGAAACACTCGTCACAACATCATTCTTTTCCCAAACGATGCATCATACTATGATAGTTCAGCCGCGAGTTACGTCGTTGTTTGAGAAATGCACCCCTGTTTGTGTACTTTTAGTTAACTTGTAATTTTGTGTGTGTTACACTTCAAGTGTACTTAGGTTTTCTCACTAGTGGATGGTTTGTTATTGGTGATAAAGAATACAATTTGTAGTAGCCAATTTGGAATAAGTTGAAGTCGTAATTGGGCATATTTAAATATTCAAAGAAGTGTATGATGTATTGCTTGTGTGTTTCAAAGAAACTCATACATTTCTGTAATGTATCATAATACAAATAAATTACACTTTAATAGCATTAAGCAAGCATGAAGTGAACTTTCATAGGCACAAACGTAAAGTATAATAAGTATTCTTTAAGTGCATTAAATACATCAAAAGATATGCTACTATAGGGCCCAAAGTGACGTTAGTTTAAGATGTTGGCTCACAACCTAAAATTAACCAAATATCAACGTCTATTGATGTTACAGCTTGATGTTGTGTGGATGTTACCACTATGGCGTCTATCAGACATTGAATTTTGGTTGCCATACCTGATGGCTAAATGTCAGTATTTGACGTCAATTGGTTTAAGATGTTGGCTCGATGTTGGATTTTGGTTACTTTGCAACACAACCAAATATCATCGTTATTAGATGTCAAAATAACGTTGTCTTTAGACACCAAATCTAACCTAATATGATGATGTGTGTCTGCTGGGTATGTACAGTATTTAAGGCAAGTATATATTATAAGTAACTGTAATTTACCTAAAAAATGTCAAGAAATCCCTTACTTTTCTTATTCAGCAGAAAAGGCAATTATTATCACGTACTTTGTAACTAATTACACCCAACGGTGTAATTTAATTGATTCAAGTCCAAACAAGGTAGACTACATGCAGAATTGAGAAATGTCTATATGCATTATTAAATACTGTACAAACAGAAACTTCATACTTTCAGTTCACATTATCTCTCATATAAAGTGTGAAATGCCATTTTGATCTCACTCACCACACAGGAAACCACTTGACTTGTAGATCTTTAAGACACAGTTTTTACAACATTCACACACTTACTGCCGAGATACTGCCAGGGATTTCTGCTTGTTTTTAATCATAAATGAAACCGTTCAGCTGTTTTACAACTCAGTTAGCACTGCTCGAGCCATTGTTTATGTGTTCAAATGACAATAGAGCGTCATCTATAATAGACTCGGATGTTCATTCTTATCGAAGGCAGCAGACATAATAGCGGCCTAAGGGGACTTAATATTATCTTCTCTGGAACAATGATGTGCGAAATGAAACATGTTTCTGTTGACGAGTGTGTGTGTAGCGGTGTTCCCTGTTATGTTGAATGATGATAAAAGCGTAACGGATGCATTCGTCCTGTCAGCAGCAGTGCAGTGAGTCTCTGCTGCACTCTTGGCCACGTGCCTGTTCTCCTGCGGCTCTGGAGATGGAGAATGGAGAGAGTTAGTGTCCTGAATGACTGATGATTTGATCATCTTATTTCTGATGGCCTCTGATGTCATTAGTTGTCATTGTTTTGCTTCGGGCTGTCATTGAAGTTGATGGTTTCATCCAGTGTCACTTATAGGATGTTCCCACTCCAGTAGAGTAGATTAAAAGGCACCTGTGATGAAAATCAACTTTTGTAAGCTGTTTGGACAGAACTGTGTGTAGGTATAGTGTGTGCACAGTCATATTGGAGCGATATAAAGACAATAAGCTTCTTTTTAAAAATTTACTGACGTTAAAATAGGATCCGGGCAGCACGGTGACGCAGTGGGTAGCACAGTCGCCTCACAGTAAGAAGGTTGCTGGTTCGAGCCCCGGCTGGGTCAGTTGGCATTTCTGTGTGAAGTTTGCATGTTATCCCCCATGTTCGCGTGGGTTTCCTCCAGGTGCTCCGGTTTCCCCCACAAGTCCAAAAAAACATGTGGTATAGGTGAATTGGGTAGGCTAAATTGACCGTAGTGTATGTGTGTGAATGAGTCTGTATGGGTGTTTCCCAGTGTTGGATTGCAGCTGGTAAGGCATCCGCTTGTAAAACATATGATGGATAAGTTGGCAGTTCATTCCGCTGTGGTGACCCCAGATTAATAAAGGGACTAAGCCGAAAAGAAAATGAATGAATGAATGAATACTCTTGTGATACGAAAGCCACAATAAAGTACACATACAGTAGTTGAAGTCAGAATTATTAGCCCTCCTGAGTTATTAGCCCCCCTGTTTATTTTTGTCACCAATTTCTGTTGAATGGAGAGAAGATTTTTTCAACACATTTCTAAACATAATAGTTTTAATAACTGATTTCTAATAACTGATTTATATTATCTTTGCCATGATGACAGTAAATAATATTTAGCTAGATATTTTTAGAGACACTTCTATACAGCTTAAAGTGACATTTAAAGGCTTAAGTAGGTTAATTAGGTTAATTAGGCAGGTTAGGGTAATTAGGCAAGTTATTGTATAATGATGGTTTGTTCTGTAGACTATCCAAAAAAAAAAAAGCTTAAAGCGGCTAATAATTTTGACCTTAAAATGGTTCAAATTAAAAACTGTTTTTATTCTAGTCAAAATAAGACTTTCTCCAGAAGAAAAAATATTATCAGACATACTGTAAAAATTTCCTTGCTCTGTTAAACATTATTCATTCATTCATTCATTTTCTTGTCGCTTTGTCCCTTGCGGGGTCGCCACAGCGGAATGAACCGCCAACTTATCCAGCACGATTTTACGCAGCGGATGCCCTTCCAGCCGCAACCCATCTCTGGGAACTTCCACACACACATTCACACTCATACACTATGGACAATTTAGCTTACCCAATTCACCTGTACTGCATGTCTTTGGACTGTGGGGGAAACCGGAGCACCTGGAGGAAACCCACGCGAACCCAGGGAGAACATGCAAACTCCACACAGAAACGCCAACTGACCCAGCCCAGCCGAGGTTCGAACCTGCGACCCAGCGACGTTCTTGCTGTGAGCCAACAGCACTACCCACTGCGCCACTGGGTTGCTCTGTTAAACATTATTTGGGAAATATTTAAAAAAGAAAATAAATCAAAGGGGGGCTAATAATTCTGACTTTAACTGTACATATATAATATCCATCTATGAAAACACCACTTTTAATAACAGAAAAATGGATAACATATATCACATTCGGTCTGACCTCATTCAGCAAAATCATCATATTCTAAAAAAGTATTTGAAATCATTTTGAATATCTGTATAATATAAAGTCATTCAGGAAAGCTTGTGATGCTTCTCTGCCTCGAGCATGAGCTCATTTATAGGGTCAAGGGTCATTTTCTGTCATGAGTTCACCCTGAAGTTAACAAGACTGTGTGTTTGCTCAGTTTTATAGTGCCGATGAAAAGAATAAATGTCAAACTTGATAACGTAATGGAAATTTTACTTTTATATGTTCTTTTAACATGCCGTTTTGTAAATGCTGCTCCTTTGAAATAAATCATGTTGGTTATACAATGTATATATACAGTATATATAGAGTGCATCCATAAAGTATTCATATCGCTTTACTTTTTTTACATTTTTTTATGTTACAGCCTTATTCCAAAATGGATTAAATTAATTTATTTTCCTTAAAATTCTACACACAATACCCCATAATGACAATGTGAAAAAAGAGTTTTTGAAATTGTTGCAAATTTATTAAAAATAAAAACCTGAAAATCACATGTACATCAGTATTCACAGCCTTTGCTGTGAAGCTCTAAATTGAGCTCAGGTACATTCTGTTTCCACTGATCATTCTTGAGATGTTTCAGCAGCTTAATTGGAGTTCACCTGTGGTAAATTCAGTTGATTGGACATTATTTGAAAAGGCAGACACCTGTCTATATGTCCCAGGGTTGACAGTGCATGTCAAAGCACAAACCAAGCATGAAGACAAAGGAATTGTCTGTAGAACTCTGAGACAGGATTGTCTTGATGCACAAGGCTGGGGAAGGTTACAGACAAATTTCTGCTGCTCTGAAAGTTCCAATGAGCACAGTGACCTCCATCATTCGTAAGTGGAAGATGTTTGGAACCACCAGGACTCTTCCTAGAGCTGTCCGGCCATCTATGCTGAGTGATCGGGGGACAAGGACCTTAGTCATGGAGGTGATCAATAACCCGATGGTCACCCTGTCTAAGCTCCAGCGTTCTTTTGTGGAGAGATCAGAACTTTACAGAAGGACAACCATCTGTGCAGCAATCCACCAATCAGGCCTGTATGGTGGTCAGATGGAAGCCACTCCCCACCTGCAATTGCCATAAGGCATTTGAAGGACTCTCAGACCATAAGAAACAATATTCTCTGGTATGATGAGACTAAAATTGAACTCTTTGGAGTGAATGCCAGGCGTTACGTTTGGAAAAAACCAGGCACCGCTAATCACCAGGCTAATACCATCCCTACAGTGAAGCATGGAGGTGGCAGCATCATGCTGTGGGGATGTTTTTCAGCAGCAGGAACTGGAAGACTAGTCAGGATAGAGGGAAAGATGAATGCAGCAATGTACAGAGACATCCTGAATGAAAACCTGCTTCGGAGTGCTCTTGACCTCAGACTGGGGTGACGGTTCATCTTCCAGCAGGACAATGACCCAAAGCACACCGCCAAGATATCAATGGAGTTGCTTCACAACAACTCGGTGAATGTCCTTGAGTGGCTCAGCCAGAGTCCAAACCTAAATCATGTTAAACATCTCTGGAGAGATCTGAAAATGGCTATACACCTTCACTTCCCATCCAACCTGATAGAGCTAGAGAGGTACTGTAAAATTCCCAAAGACATGTGTGCCAAGCTTGTGGCAACATATTCAAAAAGACTTGAGGCTGTAATTGCTGCCAAAGGTGCATAAACAAAGTATTGGGCAAAGGCTGTGAATACTGATGTACATGTGATTTTTCAGGTTTTTTATTATTTTTTTTATAAATTTGCAACAATTTCAAAAACTCTTTTTTCACATTGTCATTATGGGGTATTGTGTGTAGAATTTTAAGGAAGTTCATGAATTTAATCCATTTTGGAATAAGGCTGTAACATAAAAAAAGTGGAAAAAGTGAAGAGCTATGAATACTTTCCGGATGCACTGTATGATCATCCAGGTTAATATTTATCACATCCTCTTTCTATTCCTGTCTTTGTCACAGGGTGCATCTAATAGATGATCTGTCATATGAGGACGTCAAGAAATGCTACCGTGGATCTGTAAGTACCGGATGACACACAGATCATCATATAATAGGTAACCTGTAAAAGCAGTGATTACATTAAATAACAATAAATCTGAATAAATGTGACCTTGCATCATAAAACCAACCATGGCTATAGCCAAAAATACATTATATGAGTCAAAATGCTACATTTTTTTTATGCCAAACATTATTAAAGGGATAGTTAAGCCAAAAATGAAAACTTACTCACTATTTACTGCCCTTTAAGTTGTTCCAAACCACTGAACACAAAAGAAGATATTTTGAAGAAAGCTGAAAACCTGTAATCATTTACTTTCAGTAGGAAACACAAATACTATAGTATTTCAATGGTAAGTCAATGGTTACAGGTTTCCAACATTTTTCAAAATCTCTTCTTTTGTGTTTTACATAAAAAAGATACATATAAAGGTTTGACACAAGTAAAGGTGAAGTAAACAATGACAGAATTTTCTGTTTTAATTTAACTATCCCTTTAAGTAAAAATTTTCCATAAAGACATTTAGTAAATTTTGTTCCATAAATCTATCAAAACTTTGTGCATTGCCAAGAATTGAATTTGGACAACTTTAAAGCTGATTTTTTCAGTATTTAGATTTTTTTTCCCCCAGAATAATATATAGTTGGATCTCAGCCATATATTATCCTATCTTAATAAACCACACATCATTGGAATGCTTATTTATTCAGCTTTGAGAGTATGTATAAATCTCAATTTCCAAAAATTGACAGTAATGCCTGTTTTTTTTTTATGCAGCGTCAGAAATAAATAATTAAATGTACTGTAAACTTGAACTTTCATTAGCAGCAATTTTTTTACCTAGAGAGGAGTGTTATAAATAAATTGCATCACTTGAGAAGCTCTCCTGTCATAAATATTGCATATCTAAAAGGGAATCTCCTACGAATTCATGAAGTTCATGCCTTGTCATCATGTTTTTTTCCTGATTCTTTAATGCTTAAAAGGTTTTTTTTGCTAATGTAAGCTTTTAATAAATCTGGCTGTGACCTATTGGCATAAAAAAATAAAGCATTTTATTTTATTACAAATCAAGTCTCTTGGCTTAGATCTGATGAGCAAATCCACTTTATACAGTGTTGTTTTTCTGAACAATAAGCATATCCTTTTACAAAAATCTGATTCAAGCATTATTTATTTCATTGTGGTGGAAAAAGCACCACATTCAAGAAATGACCCAGCATTTTTGCAGTTATTTTTAGCCATCTGGTGTTGCAGTGATTTTTTAGTGGATGTTTGAAATCTTATCAAGTTAATGTCTTAGAACTGTAACCACATATTTAAATCATCAAAGTAAATATAAACAAGACTGTTTGCCTTTTTATTAAAATAGTCTTCATTTAGTTTGAGTCTTGTTTTCTAAAGCTTATACATTTATTTTTGCTCTTAAAAAGAAAGTTAATATGAACCCAATAAATGAAGCCCAAAATTAAAATGAACACAATCTCAGGCCATCCAAGATGGATGCAACATTTTCTTCAGTAGAATTGTAACTCTTTATCAGGCAGTCATTAGAATAATTTATTTATTCATTTTCTTTTTGCTTAGTCCCTTTATTATCTGAGGTTGCCACAGCGGAATGAACCGCCCATTAAAATAATAATCATCGTAAAAAATGTTTTCTTCTCTAAACAATAATAAAGATCTGTTTCTGTAGTAAAACCTTAATTTGAATGTAGCTTAAAGTAAACTTGATCATTTCATATCTGACATAGAGTTGGAACCCTAGTTGATGCTGCACTGGTGAAAAAAATGTTTTTGTTTTGTTTCTAGTCCAAAAATCTAAAAATGCCAATACAGGCTCATTCTGAAAACATAGCCCTATATACATTTCTGGAGATCACAAATTATGTAGCCAGAGCTACGTATGGCTGCATTTCGTCTTTAAAACAAACGCTACGGGGTGGTATGATGCCGTTCTTTTTCTCGCTTACCAGCTGATCACTTACCTCCATAAGGACAGCTTTCCCGCTGTTACCAGTTTGTCCAGTTAGCTCACCATGGACGTCAGTGGACTCGAGACTCAAAGAGGAGTTGACCACGACGATGTGGTTCCATTCCGGTGAAGAACGACTCCAGAAAACAGTTAAGACAAAACAAAAGCCTGGTGAGAATGTGGTAAAATCTGAAAATAAGGCGAGGGCTTTTCTTTTTCGGTTGGATTTATAGAAGTGGGTGGGTGGGTCAATCGGTGCTTTTAAAAACACTATTGGTTGGGTTTAGGGAAGGAGGAGGGTGGGTCAGTCGATCGGTCAGTCAGTCATTCATTCAGTAAGTCAGTCAGTCAGTCAGTGGACAGTGGCATCTGGTGGATTTACGTGAGAACAGCAGGCACGAATGGCACTCATGAGAGAAATATGAGATCTGAAAAAAGCGTACAGAAAAAACAAAAACTGCAAAAAAAGTAGCTCCTAGGATATATTTGGCGCTCTCCAGAAATGTATATAGCGGTACGTTTTCAGAATGAGCCTGAGTTGAAAAATTCTCAAACCAAGAAGCATTTTCTAAACAAGTAAACATATTGTTTTATTTTCTGAAATAAAAAGTCAAAATGAAGTGAGTTTTTCCTTAAATTAAGAAAAATAATCTGCTAGTGGCATAAGCAAATACCAATATCCAAATATTTTTTTGATTACTGTTTGCGTGGTAGATTTCAGAGTTACTTTTGTGACCATGTTGATCAGAAAGTCTGTGACAGGAACTAGATTAGTTCTTGACTTAAAGGAGCACTCCACATTTTTGTAAATAGGCTTATTTCACAAGTCACCTAGAGTAAAACAGTTGACTTTGGCCATTCTTTTAATCCATTCAACCGAGCTCTGGGTTTAGTGAGAGCAGTATTATTCATTCATTCATTCATTCATTTACTTTTCGGCTTAGTCCCTTTATTAATCAGGGGTCGCCACAGCGGAATGAACCGCCAACTTATCCAGTATATGTTTTACGCAGCAGATGCCCTTCCAGCTGCCACCCATCACTGAGAAACACCCATACACACTCATTCACTACAGACAATTTAGCTTACCCAATTTACCTTTAGGTCATGTCTGTGGACTTGTGGGGGAAACCGGAGCACCCGGAGGAAACCCACACGAACACGGGGAAAATTATTATAATTGTTCTAAACTATTAGCTTAGTATAAATCATTGAATCGAATTAGACCCGTGGCATCTTGCTTTAAAAAAAAAAAAAAGAGTTGTCTTAATTAAAGCTTGACCCTTCTGTAGTTACATTACTCAGTATTTAACTGTGAATATAAATGTATTTTGCTGTAGGACATTTATGCAGTACGTTACTGTATTTTAAATTGGCATTGTTGAAATTACTGCATATTTTACAGTAAAGATATACAAAATTCTGTAAATACATAAACAACAATATAAATGGTGCGATAAATGCGAATACAGTATTTTTGCTGTAATTGATTTACAGTAAGTTAATGGCAAACTGCTGCCAGTAAGTTACTGTTGATTCTACGGGAAATTGTTAACAGTAAACATTTGGCAGCTAGCTCTCTGCAACTCTCACATATTCGCCCACTGAAGCTAAGCAGGGCTGCGCACGGTCAGTACCTGGATGGGAGACCACATGGAAAAGCTAGGTAGCTGCCGAAAGTGGTGTTAGTGACGCCAGCATGGGGTGCTCAACCTGCGGTCTGTGTGGGTCCTATCGCCCCAGTATGGTGAAAAGAACTCTTTACTGCTCAGTGAGTGCTGCCTTTTGGATAAGATGTTAAATCGAGGTCCTGACTCTCTAGGGTCATTAAATATCCCAGGATGTCCTTCGAAAAGAGTAGGGTTTAACCCCCGCATCCTGGCCAAATTTGCCCACTGGCCTCTGTCCATCATGGCCTCCTAACCATCCCCATATTATAATTGGCTTCATCACTCTGTCTCCTTTCCACCATCAGCTGGTGGATTGTGTGCGGTAGGGCGCAATATGGCTGCCGTCGCGTCATTCTGGTGGATGCTGCACACTGGTGGTGGATGAGGAGATTCCCCCCAGTGTGTAAAGCACTTTGAGTGTCCAGAAAAGCCCTATATAAATGTAAGGAATTATCATTATTATTATTATTATTATTCATTCATTCATTCATTCATTTTCTTTTCGGCTTAGTCCCTTTATTAATCTGGGGTCGCCACAGCAGAATGAACCGCCAACTTATCCAGCATGTTTTTACGCAGCAGATGCCCTTCCAGCTGCAACCCATCTCTGGGAAACATCCATACACACTCATTCACACACATACACTATACGGACAATTTAGCTTACCCAATTCACCTGTACTTCATGTGTTTGGACTGTGGGGGAAACCGGAGCACCCGGAGGAAACCCATGCGAACGCAGGGAGAACATGCAAACTCCACACAGAAACGCCAACTGACCCAGCCAAGGCTCGAACCAGTGACCTACTTACTGTGAGGCGACAGCACTACCTACTGCGCCACTGCGTCGCCCTATTATTATTATTATTATTATTATTGTGTACTAAGACCGATGGAAAATGAATAGTTGCTATTTTCTAGGTTAATACTGTATTTCTAGGCATTATGCTCTCATTCTGGTGTAATAATCAAGGAACCTTGCTGCTGTACCATGGCAGATGCAATGATACTATGCAGCGCTGTTACCTAGCTGGGAACCATTTTTTTTAATTATTATTATTTTGTCAAAATTAAGAGAGCTTAGCTGTATTGGCCTACAAAATAGCAACTTCTTGCTATTTTTTTCGTCAGTCTTAGTACACGGTGTGACTACAGAAATGTCAAGCTTTAAAATAGGAAAATTATCAAAAGTAATTTTAATTTTTTTTACCCGAGATGCTAATGGTCTAACCCAATTCAATGATTTATCCTAAGCTAAGCTAAAATGCTCCCCCCATACCCGGAGATCGACAGAATGATAACGATAACAAAAATGATAAAATTGATAACAAAAATGGTAAAAATGATAACAAAAATGGTAAAACTCAACTGTTTAATGCTGGGTGACAAGTAAAAAACAGTGGAGTGTTCCTTTAAGGCACAATGCTTTTATTACAGCTTATAAACAGACACTATTTGTACAAGCAGGGTTAAACGTTGACAGGGAAGTGGATAAGTCCATCTACATAATGAACATTATCCGAATGATCAGCTGAGCGTCAGTGTGTTCAAACTACAGCAGGAAGCAAGAGTAAGTCTCACTGCGAGAAACCAGCCCACAAGTTTTTCTTTCAAGGTGCAGTGGGTGTTTCTGCTGCACGCCTGTGACGGAGAGAGAGATAGAGAAAGAGTGAGAGAAAGAGAGAGAGAGAGAGAGAGAGAGAGAGAGAGAGAGAGAGAGAGACGCTTCTGAAGTAACCAGAAACGCTGTGTTAGCTCATAGGAAGAGGACAAGTCTAAGTTGCCTCTCAGTGGTGGGACAGCAGAGAGAGACGGGGAATCTGCAGAACAGACACGGCTGCCTCTGCGTTTGGCGTGGAGCGTTAGTGTCGTGTCAGCATGCTCAGTTTGGTGCAGAGCTCGCATCCTTTACGAGAAAGAGCCAGGCTGCAGAAGAGCTGTGCGAAGCAGCTGATTTCCCTTTCCTCTACCCCCTCACAGACCGTCAGCAAGTACAATGCGCAGTACCACAAGCTCTTCCAGAGCGTGCCCAAAGAAGAGCTCCTCATGAAAGGTACGTTTGTTGTTATTCTTCTCCTTCTGCTGCAAGCTTTTTCATTTTGCTGCATCTTCTCGCTCCGTGTAAAGTGACCTTGCAAGATGATTCAGCTAATGATACTCCAGCTCCCTCCATACACTCAAAAAATATGTTTGCTGCTGGTTCAAATTTTTTATTTAAAATGAGCTGAATCAACTTAATTCTTGATTTTTTTTTTGGGACAACTTAATTGTTTTATGTTCAATCTACTTAAATTTGTAAAAACAATTAGGTTGACTTAATTTGTTTTCGGTCAACGTGAAGGAATTGTGTGTGTTTGTTGTTTGTTCAAATTACTTATTTAAAATGAGCTGAAACAACACAATTCTTGAGATCTTTTTGTTTGTTTTTGGACAACTTGATTGTTTTATGTTCAATCCACTTAAATTTGTAAAAACTAATAAGCTAAATTAATTATTAATGTTGTCCCAACACAAATCAATTGTGTGGAACCCAACACTTTTTACATCTTGCAGTTGTTTGAAAGTATAGTTTAGTGTCCGCAAAATCTAATCTATTTCATTTGAGTTCATCAAATAATGTTAAACTGCACTGCTTTACTGTTAATAAAATTATCCATTATCCACGTTCACAACATGCCGAAGTAGAGCAAAGGTCTGAAAACACATGGGAAATTGGATTTCAGTCTGCATCTTAAAGGGATAGTTCATCCAAAAATGAAATGTATTTCTTCAGAGAGTTATTTCCTCTGTTGAATAGAAAAGAAGATATTGTAAACAAAGCTGGAAACCTGTAACCATTGACTTCCATAGTATTTGTTTTTGCTACTATGAAAGTCAATGGATACAGGTTTCCAGCTTTGTTCAGTATATCTTGTTTTTGAGTACATTTTCAAAAAGAAAGTAAAAAAAAGTGAGTGCATTTTCGATTTTGGGCATCTATTCCTATCTATCCTACTATCCCTTTAAGACATGTATATAAATCAAAATTTATTTCTAAATCACCTTGAAACAACCACAATGGGAACCAAAGTGCTGTACATAAACAAATACTTACAAACATGCAAACAGCCCAAATACATTTACAACACATGATTAAAAGAAAATAAGTGTGTTTTCAGTAACCTCTGAATATATATTATTTTATATATATGGTCCTTTATATAAGGTGACTTTAATTACTATATAGTATGAAAATAATAATGTTCTTTAAAAAAAGTTATGTAACTTAAAGTGATAGTTCACCCTAAACATGAAAATTTGGTCATAGTTTGAATAGATACCATAGCTGTGGATGGACAGTATGAATTTTATGCACAGCAATGGTTTCTATTCGATCCCTCTAGAACCACCACCGATCCAAAATGGCTCCTATGTGTATGCTAATAACTAAATAATCTCTAGAAGTGTTATTTGATTGCACCAGCCAATTCGATTGTTGTCCCTCGATTGAATGGGCGATATCAGTGGTTATCAGCTGATAGATATGGGCCAGTAGGGGCTTTCTGCTTTCATCCATCCACATGGTTAATTAGCTATAGATTACATACGGCTGCAGCCGGATGTTAACAAGTCTTATTTATATTATTTATTAAATTTCCCATTAATTGTGTTTTATTAACGTCTACCCCTACCCCAACCCTAAACTTAACCATCACAGTAATGTAAAAACAGATCTGGATTTGGAGTTTTCTCTATTAGTATAGCTCAGGGGTGTCCAAACTCCGTCCTGGAGGGCCGGTTTCCTGGATATTTCAGTTCCAACCCCATTAAACACACCTGAACCAGCTAATCAAGCTTTTTCTAAATAGACTAAAACTTCCAGGCAAGAGTGTTGAAGAAAGTTGGAGCTAAACTATGCAGGGCACCTGCCTTCCAGGACCGAGTTTGGACACCCCTGGTATAGCTGATTAACCATGAGAATTATTTATTAAATTTCCCATTAATTGTTTTTTATTAACATCTACCCACCTACCCCAACCCTAAACCCAACCGTCACAGTAATGTAAAAACAGATCTGGATCTGGAGTTTTCTCAATTAGTATAGCTGATTAACCATGTGGATTAATGATAACAGCCTTCTGAGCCTACCAGTAGGCGCAAAAGGCCCTTACTGGCCCACATCTATCAGCTGATAACCACTGATAACGGCCATTCAATCGAGTGGTAACATTCGAAGCGGGTGATTGAACTATCTGCTTTTTTAAATGTGACGTCATGTAAAGCGGCTTCCGGGTCCAAGTGCTCTTTCAAACTATATGGGGAGACCCATCGAATGCTAATAATAAAGGTGTACAAAGCGATGTAATTCTTTCGAAAAATCACGATCGCAATATATATATATATCGATGCCTATTATCCGATGGCCAGAAAATGATAATAATAATAATAATAATAATTCCTTACATTTATATAGCGCTTTTCTAGACACTCAAAGCGCTTTACATATTGGGGGGAATCTCCTCATCCACCACCAGTAAATTCCACCAGATTAATTTTTGAAAAATTGTTATATTGATGTCTGTGATGCAGCAAGTCCAGATACTGTTGTGTACACAATGATTTGATATAAAATTCACATTAATGTGTAATATGACTCAAAAATTGTCATAAACGAATATTTTCTCAATTCAAATGAGTAGCGGCTTGGACCCGGAAACAGTATTTCATATGTCTCGACTTATTAAGCAGGTATAGTATTTTTGCCATTTTTATACTCCTCCTAGGTCTTTTGTCCATTTTGTCCAACTTTCATGAAAAAGGTCATTTGGCCATGCTGACACAAATGTACAGAAATGAAGCTGATTAGTCAAACCATTCTTAAATAACACAAGCACATTTCACAAATTTGACATGAGGCTATATCTAGACCAAACTTGGAGTGGGGTTTGACAACCATGAACTGAGATAAACTACACAGCTTTAGCACAGTGCTACCTAGTGGTCAGGATATATGAAAATGACTATAGCAGCGTACAGTTGCAATCAGAATTATTCAACCCCCTGATTTATTAGCCCTCCTGTTTATTTTTTTCCCCAATTTCTGTTTAACGGAGAGAAAATTTTTTCAACACATTTCTAAACATAATAGTTTTAATAACTCATCTCTAATAACTGATTTATTTTATCTTTGCCATGATGACAGTAAATAATAATATACTAGATATTTTTCAAGACACTTCTATACAGCTTAAAGTGACATTTAAAGGCTTAACTAAGTTAATTAGGTTAACTAGGCAGGTTAGGGTAATTAGGCAAGTTATTGTATAATGATGGTTTGTTCTGTAGACTATTGAAAAAAATATATAGCTTAAAGGGGCTAATAATTTTGACCTTAAATGGGTTTTAAAAAATTAAAAACTGCTTTTATTCTAGCCGAAATAAAACAAATAAGACTTTCTGCCGAAGAAAAAATATTATCAGACATACAGTAAAAATTTCCTTGTTCTGTTAAACATAATTTGGGAAATATTTAAAAAAGAAAAAAAAATTCAAAGGGGGTTCAATTATTCTGATTGCAACTGTAAGTTTTAATTTCCCCATGTCATCCACTTTGGTTGCTGGCCATTTTGAAATTTGGCAAAAATGCTACTGTATGTGTTATGAGTGCATTTTCATATCATTTACACATTTTGAAAACCTTTTTTTTAAATTCTCACCAAATTTGAGGCTGATTTATACTTCTGCGTCAAGCGCACACATATGGTCCGGCGCAGCCTTCACACGTTCGCATAGCCCTCGCAGTGGCTGAAGCCGAAGTTAACCTCTCAAAAAATGTAACTACACGTCACAAAGAAGTGTAGCACATGCTCTGTGATTGGTCGGCTTTGGTAGCTATGATGAGTTTGGGCTGTGCTGAGAGCCGTGAGCCCAATAGAGCAAATGTTCACAAGTGTCGAGTCCCATAAAGAAGCTCCAAATGGAAACTTTTCTTTTTGTGTTTACTTTATGATTAAAGTTGATTAAAGTAAGTTTTAGCTACTTGTAGCGTTCAGAATAAACAAAACACCCGCGAAAAAACTCGCCACAGAGGAACATAAAAACATACTGTCAACTAGCATTTCGGAACTATTATTGCAGAGCAACACAAACAGCACATATAAGTATAAATGCATGACTACGTGCAAGGCAGGCACCATGGGTCATTATGATCACTTGACGCTAAAGTATAAACCAGCCTTTAGTCATAATTAGATCATGTTCACAAAAAAACAAAAGACTTTCTAAGTATGTATCTCTTCAAACTAAGCTTGTCATCATTGTGTCAAACTGTGTCACCATTGTAACCTCACACTGACCACACCACTTCACATTGCAAATAGCATCTGTTGAAATATATATACTGTTGAAACCAGAAGTTTACACACAGTATAAAAAGGCAAATAACTATTTAAAAAAGTCAGATGTTAATGTGACTAAACTTTTTCTCTTTTAGGTAAGTTAGGATTATCACATTTGTTTCTGTTCTGCCTAATAGCAGAATAATGAGAGAGAGATTTTGAGAAATTGTTATAACTTTTCTTGAAAGTCAAGTTTACATACAATAAGATTATTATGCCTCTGAAAAAGCTCAGATGATGGTGTCAAGGTTTTGGAAGTTTCTGATTGGCTAATTGACAACATTTGAGTTATTTGGAGGCACAACTATAGAATAGTATTTAAGAAAAACCTCAAACACACTGCTTCCTTGTGTGACAACAGGGGTAAATCAACAAGCCAGAATCAACAAAAAAGGCAAATTACAATTTGCAAAATTAAACTGGGGGAAAGAATAGTTTTTGGTGACATGTCCTGTGGTCTGATGGAACTAAGATTGAACTGTTTGGCCATAATGACCAGTGTTACATTTGGAGGACAAAGGGGAAAGCTTACAAGCCTAGGAACACCATCCCAACTGTGAAGTATGGGGGTGGCAGCATCATGTTGTGGGGCTGTTTTGCTGCAGGAGGGACTGGTCCACTTCACAGCATAGATGGCATCATGAAGAAAGAACATTATGTATAAATACTGAAGCAACATCTCAAGACATCAGCCAGGAAATTAAAACTTGGCCACAAATGGGTCTTCCAAACAGACCATGACCCTAAGCATACTGCCAAATTAGTTAAAATGTGCTTTAAGGACAACAGAGTGAATGTTTTGGAGTGGCCATCACAAAGCCCTGATGCTCAATCCTATAGAAAATTTGTGGGCAGAGTTGAAAAAGCTTGTGCAAGCAAGACAGCCTACAAATCTGACTCGGTTACACCAATTCTCTCAGGAGGAATGGGCCAAAATTCCTACAAACTATTGTGAGAAGCTTGTGGAAGGATACCCAAAACATTTGACCAAAGTTATACAGTTTAAAAGCAAAGCAAAAAAAAAATATATATACCAAGTAAATGTATGGAAACTTTTGACTGTCTAGAAATGTAAAGAAAATTCTCTCTCTATTCTGGCATTTAGCAAATGTAAATCATTTAGGTAATCCTAACGGACCTAAAATAAAAAACGTTTAGTATAATTTACTATGACATTTTTTTAGAGTGTATGTAAACTGTATGTATATATATATATATATATATATATAATTTAATTATTTATTTTTTGCTAGTTTTACTAAAATCATCATTACTGTAAATGTATTTATTAACTTGTTGTAATTCCATTCTTTCTGCTCACTTCTGTTGTACTTGGCCTCTTATTTTTCTTTACAAGTGTAATTATTTTTATATTTAACAGTTTATTATAGTGTAACAGCACTGAAGCTGTCTCAATGAAGTTTACATGTTCGCAACTTTACAAATTTGATGGGTGACCTAAAATATTGCAAATTCGTAATATTTATTTGGTCATAATTTATGTTTCATTTATTAAACGTTTTAATTTTAATGATTAATTTAGTTAGTTAGGCAGTTAGTTAGTTAGTTAGTTAATCTGCAATCTTCTCATCCATTTTAGACCACAGTGTATTGCTTGTTCATTTCCATTTTTAATAATATTGTGCTGTTGCCATCTATCTGACTTTGGGATCATCATATTAACCAAATGAGACATCTGAATTTGATGCTTTCGTTGAACTTTCACTTGAAAGTATCATCTTGCATCTCTTGTATAAGTGACCTTGTGACCTGTTCTTTAGTGTACTCATGCGCCTTGCTCAGAGACATCCTCCTGCAAGGCCGACTCTACATCTCTCGAAACTGGCTGTGCTTCTACGCAAACCTCTTTGGTAAAGACATCAAGGTGAGCATCATATCTTCAGCTTATGATTATAGACATTATCGACATGTCTAGAAGGTGGCATTTGTGCAAGTTTAGTGTACCATTTAAGAAATTAATTTGAAAGCTGAACATCAAATCAAATAACTTTTTTTGTATATTGTGGTAATATCAAATCCAATGTACCTTGTGATAAACATTGATTATTAAAACAGTTTGAAACTCACACTTCAAGAGAAGAAGGAGGCAGGAACTGCTGAATGTTTCAAACTGTTTTTAATATTTAATAAGCAGAAAACAAAATGCCCTCTCTCGTCTTCCACTGTCGTCACTCCTCTTTTCATCCTTCCGGAACTCTTCTGTGAGACCAGTTTGGTGCACAGGTGATGATTGTTAATATTTGTGGAACAGATGGACATTTTCCGTGACTGAGGTGTTTGGTGACACTGGGTGGGTTGTACATAAATATTCACAAGTTTCCTGTTTAGTGTTAAAGTCTGCATAAAATTTAAATTTACTTTATTTTTATATATACTCTACGCTACCTGACAAAAGTCTTGTCACCGATCCCAGTTGTAAGAGCAACAAATAATAACTTGACTTCTAGTTGATCATTTGGAAAAGTGGCAGAAGGCAGATTTTTTCAGATGAATCATCTGTTGAACTGCATCCAAATCATCACAAATACTGCAGAAGACCTATTGGACCCCGCATGGACCCAAGATTCTCACAGAAATCAGTCCAGTTTGGTGAAGGAATTATCATGGTTTGGGGTTAAATTCAGTATGGGGGTGTGCGAGAGATCTGCAGAGTGGATGACAACATCAACAGCCTGAGGTATCAAGACATTTGTGCTGCCCATTACATTTACAAACCACAGGAGAGGGCAAATTCTTCAGCAGGATAGCGCTCCTTCACATACTTCAGCCTCCAGATTAAAATTCCTGAAAGCAAAGAAGGTCAAGGTGCTCCCGGATTGGCCAACCCAGTCACCAGACATGAACATTATTGAGCATGTCTGGAGTAAGATGAAGAAGAAGGCATTGAAGATGAATCCAAAGAATCTTGATGAACTCTGGGAGTCCTGCAAGAATGCTTTCTTTGCCATTCCAGATGACTTTATTAATTATTTGAGTCATTGCAGAGATGTATGGATGCAGTCCTCCAAGCTCATGGTAGTCATACAGTATTAATGTTAAGTGACAAGACTTTTGTCTAAGCAACATCAGACCTTACTGTCCTAATTAAATAATAAAAAATCCAAAGAAAAAAAGGACAAAATCATGCAATTTCAGGTCCGTTTCAATTGGATGTATGTCACAAAATAAGGTAAAAGGACAATCTTAACTTCCATTTCATGCTGACTTTAAAGCATACACATGATGCAATTTGTACAATTATATGCATATATGAAAAGTTATTTCAAACCTTAACATCATCTGATGCTGAAAATCAATTAACAAGACAGTAAAGTCATGAATATTAATACCCTGCAGTGTCACTGAATTTCTTAGTTGTAGAAAATATAAAAAATCTTATTTAAAAAAATCTAATATTGTTAAAATAATTATTATATGGTTATGATGATGTAGCACTGAATAATAGAAGTAAAACTAAAAACTTTAAACAATTTTGTTTCTGTTTGATTTAAGACATTGCTGGGTTCATTTCAAAGGGTTTACATCAATGCAGAAATGATCCAGAATGCAACAAAAATCTGGTCATTTTCTTTGGTTAATTAGGTTGTGCAATTTTTGTATTTTATTATGATGACAACTCAGTGGGTACCTTGATACCAAGACCACATAACCAACCAGTGATGATGATTGGTGTATCTGTGAACATGGTGTAACTGAGAATGTAATGATTGGCTTAGAGTACATTTCTATCGTTTGCCAATCAGAGGCAGAGTAGGGCGGGTGTGTACACAAGCACACGCACTGTCAGTGGCACACACCAATGACCAGGAGTCAGAACGATGGCAAATCCAACAAGTTCAAAGGTAGTGTTTGCAAACTGGAAATATAAGTACTACTTTTCCCTCATTGAGGAAAAGGGCAAGAATGTTTATGTACAGTATCGTGCAACTTATGTCCTGGAAAATAAGAGTGTCTCTGCGTCGGTGACAAGTAATTCTAATCTAATGAAGCACCTCACGTCGTCACATGCCGCCACAAAATTAGTGGCTTTGCAGGTGATACCGTGAGCTCTACTACCAAAGGAGGAGACGAAGCCACGATGTCAAAGCAAATAAAACTTGATTTTTCTCCACTGCAAACACTCATTACACATTACACATTACAGAATTAAACACAATAACATCTAGATATACAGTATAGTTGAGGACATGCTGCTGTTGCTTCTTACATTGTCCCACAACAATATTAAAAAAGTGTAGATTAGTATATATATACAGTATATATATATACTGTATATATAATGTTTTATATTTATTTTATAGTCATTTGACAAATTAGATTCTTTTTTAAGTAACTCAATAGTTATTTTCCCTGGTAATTAGCTACTTTTATATGTAACTCAGTTACTATTTGTGAGAAGTAACTATAACTAATTACTTTTCTAAAAGAAGGTGCCCAACACTGGTCAAGACGACATCAAATTTTTGAAATTTTGACGTCAAAAATCATTAAACATTATTGGTTTCATGTCAAAACCTTGATGTCCATTTGACATTCACGCATTGATGCTCTTTTGACCACCAAAGTGTCAACACAAAAAGTATTATAATATAAGGAATGTTTTATTCACCTGAAAGCTTCAGTTACAAATTTACACTGAATTTTGTATCTCCTTAATGCATGTAAACTACCGTGATGTCAAAAGGTTTTTGACACAAAATCAATTAGCAATTTTGACATGTTTTTTGATGTCAAAATGTCAATTTGATGACAATTTAATGACAATTTGACATCAATTTGGCATCCAAAAACACAAAAATCAATTGCAGGACAATCCCGTAATCAATTTAGATGAGTTTTTTTGATGCCAATGTTAGATGTCAATTTAATGTTTTTTTGACATCTACAATTGTAGTAAAATGTCGATTCGAAAATCGATTTGCATGATTTTTGGTGTGTTTTTTTATGTCGTTTTGACATCAAGGTGCTCGCTGGGAAGCTTAAAAGGAACAGCCACATAGAATGAGGCCCAATCCCAATTCTATTTTTGTAGCCCTACCCCTTCCCCTTCCCCATGGCCCTTAAAATTGAGTGTGAAGGGGAAGGGCTTCAAAATTTACCTCTAAAGAATTGGGACAGCACCACAGCACCTGCATACTTCATCATATGTCATCGCAATCTCTTGCTTCATTTGAGATCAGACGATCGCAACTGAAGTATTTAATCCAGTTGTGTTATTTTGTGGTGTTTATCTTCAGGAAATCACCGAAGGCATATATTATGTTATCATAACAATATAATGTGGCAATAAGATTGTAGCTGTACTGTGAATTTACACAGTGGCCATATTCATCTAGGTAAACACACCAAAAACAATAACATTATAGCAGACACTGTAAAAAGCTCATTCACAGCCACTAGACTTTTCTGACAGGGTATTTGAGTGTCATCGAGTGGCAGAATGTTGTGGGACTGCTATACAGGACTTATTATTATAGATTATAGATCGCGAAATTTAGCGTTTTTTTTTTAAAGCATGACGGTAAAACACGAACGCTGTTATGAATGTATTCAAACATGTGCTTGTTTGTTGTAAAAATTCATAATAATGACAAAAAATACTAATTTGTGGATCTCCTTACTTCCGGGTACAGCCATGCTGCCGTTGTGGCTGGTGTATTCTGGAAAATTTTCTTACCCCTTGTTTTCGAGTGTGGTCCTGAAAAATCTTCATTCGAAGGGCTATCTACCCCTTCCCCTTAGCCCTACGCTAAAGAGCTAAAGAGAATTGAGATACCACTACCCCTTCACGGGAACACGCAAAACGAGGGCTAGGGGTAAGGGCTAAGGGGTAGAATTGGGATTGGGCCTGAATGCAGTTTGTTGTATTTCATTAAGCATAATGTTTTATCATTCTTTTGTACACCGTGTTATTTAGTAATTAGATGTAGCTGGTCCAATTTCAATCCTTGAGTGGGAAAATCTTGTGTGCAAGAATTCATAATTGAAGGTTTTCTTTTCTTTTTTTCTATCACTTTCTCTTGCCTCTCAGGTGGCCATTCCTGTTGCGTCGGTTCGTTTGGTGAAGAAACATAAGACAGCAGGTCTGGTTCCTAATGGCTTGGCTATCACCACAGACAACAGTCAGAAGGTGCGTTTCCACTGGGTTCTAGGTCACCGGCCGGCAGATTGAAATTCAAAGCTTAGTCAGCATATGCTGCTCTGCTGCAAAACTGTGGAAATGCAAATTGATGCAACACTGAGACTCCAGGTCACAGTGTGAATCTTTGTCTTTAGTCAGCATTTTTTTCTTTAGTGAACTACTGTATCTGATTCTTGTCAGGGATGTAACGCTGGTTTAGCAAGAAAAATCATCATTTAGTTTCCTACACTGTAAAAAATGCTGGGTTCCAAACTAATGATTTGTGTTGGGACAACATGAAGGAATTTGGTTAAAGGTGCTGTATGTAAGTTTTTGACTCTTCTAAAGCATAAAAATACCATAATATGTTTGCAGATATTTAAGAAACATGCCAAGTGAACATTCTTGTTTATCTGAAAAACAATGCTAAAGTAAGATATTGAGCTTTGAAAATGTGCGTTACGTGCCAGAATGTCTGTCTTCGTTTTGGTCATTTAACCTGCTCAATGCCAGTTTAGTCAATTATATGTCAGCACCCCGGGTTGCCTTTGTGGAAAACAGCGTATTTGATTAATTCAGTCAAGAAGGCTCTCAAAATATGCGTCCGCGACTGAAAATGCAACCTCCGGTGCACAGTAGCAGACTCTGAAATGAGACACAGATTCAGAGTTCCACATGATATGGTTATTAAATAGCAATTAACATAAACATTACAAAGATAAACATTAGGTGAGCAGGTTACATTGTAACCCCGTGTCCTAACAACACACTACCTGACAAGATTTGCAGTAATAAGCAATTTAGCTGTTTGCACCAGACAAAACACAACATAAATTTAAATACAGCCATTCAGAAGCACAGAATAGTGCACTCACTGCAATCCAACAAATTGTAAAATTTATAATCTAATTATTACATTTTAAACCTTTTTAACATTATTAAATGTGCATGCTGAATCACTGATATGTGTTGGTTTGCACTGAGTCACAGTTCTGAAGTTTAATTTCAAGCGGTTTATTTTATTTTCAAGATCTGCTGCTGCTTTCAGTAGTATGGCAATAAATGTATAGCAGAATTGCATTCAAACTCACATTAATAGCATTTAACGCTGAATAAAAGCACATGAGGTGTACTTGATCATTGTCAGTTTTCTGTTGTTCAGTTGCAAAAAATAAAAGTCATTTCTAAAATAGAAATTTCAGGTGTTGGTTAGAACAAAAACTACTTTTAATATGGAAAATATTCCTACTATAGCCGTTGCTTTTATTTAGAACACAGTTTAAATCAGCTTTTGTTGGTGTTGTGAATCTGGCAACCTGATCTTGCGTGTGTTTTTAACCAGGAGTGCAATACCTATAGTTCAACCGCTGATTCAAACTTACATACTGCACCTTTAACTTATTAGTTTTTACAAATTTAAGTGGATTGAACATAAAACAATTAAGTTGTCCCCCAAAAAGCTCAAGAATTGTGTTGGCTCAGCTTGTTTTAAATAAGTAGTTTGAACAAACAGCAAATGCCATTTTTATACTGTAGCTGTTATTGGGAAATATTATTGCTCAGATATTCCAGATTTGTAGAAATTTTTATAGTTCCTATCAAAAACTATACATTTTGATAGTAGACTCTAGTATCAAATCTGAACGCAGTGTGTGAATTTCTCATTTGAAAATCTGAATGCTTTTAAAACCCTTACACAGTCACAGGCCTCAAAAAGAACTTGCAAAAAGATTAATTATAATCCAGACTCAACATTGCATATACTTGCGATGTGACTATTGCAAATGATCACATGCGATGTCAATGCTGAAACGATACTTTGTTCAGCCCTATTGCTCTAGATAAAATGTGAATACTGTAAAGCTGGACATCACTGGGAATCTCGTGGGTTTCATTTGTTTTGTATTAATCTATAAAGCCTTTGCCCCTCATGAGATTGGCTTTCACACACTCTTTGTGTTCTCTAAAATGATAAACCTTTTCCTGGTAGGGAGATTATGTGGCTGCATTGTGAAATTAAACTAAAGTGCTTTATCATAATCTGGTTATGCCCTCCCATAACTGTTGAAAAATCTAAAAGTAAAACTGATTATTACAGAAGCAGAAACTGTGTCTTGCAGCATAAAAATCAAAGGTTCCTTTTGGCATCAGAGATTCCTTTGATACCCATGGAAACTTCCCATAGCTCATAATTACTATATTATTAAAATGTTTTTTACATAATAAAAAATATTATAAGAAAATGGCTCTTCTGAAAGCTTTTGAATGTTGGAATAACCAGCTTTTCCTGTCTTAAGTTAATGAAGAAGCTGTGCAACATGGTCTCTGTGTATATATTATATACACTCACCGGCCACTTTATTAGGTACACGTGTCCAACTGCTAGTTAACGCACATTTCTAATCAGCCAATCACATGGCAGCAACTCAATGCATTTAGGTATGTAGACATGGTCAAGACGATCTGCTGCAGTTCAAACCGAGCAACAGAATGGGGAAGAAAGGTGATTTAAGTGACTTTGAACGTGACATGGTTGTTGGTGCCAGACGGGCTGGTCTGAGTATTTCAGAAACTGCTGATCTACTGGGATTTTCACGCACAGCCATCTCTACAGTTTACAGGGAAATGGTCCAAAAAAGAGAAAATATCCAGTGAGCGGCAGTTCTGTGGACGCAAATGTCTTGTTAATGCCAGAGGTCAGAGGAGAATGGCCAGACTGGTTTGTGCTGATAGAAAGGCAACAGTAACTCAAATAACCACTCGTTACAACCGAGGTATGCAGAAGAGCATCTCTGAACGCACAACACATCCAACCTTGAGGTGGATGGGCTACAACAGCAGAAGACCACACTGGGTGCCACTCCTGTCAGCTAAGAACAGGAAAATGAGGCTACAATTCACACAGGCTCACCAAAATTGGACAATAGAAGATTGGAAAAATGTTGCCTGGTCTGATGAGTCTCGATTTCTGCTGCAACATTCAGATGGTAGGGTCAGAATTTGGTGTCAACAAAATGAAAGCATGGATCCATCCTGCCTTGTATCAAAGGTTCAGACTGGTGGTGGTGGTGCAATGGTGTGGGGATATTTTTTTGGCACACTTTAAACCCATTAGTACCAACTGAGCATTGTGTCAACGCCACAGCCTACCTGAGTATTGTTGCTGACCATGTCCATCCCTTTATGACCACAGTGTACCCATCTTCTGATGGCTACTTCCAGCAAGATAACGCACCATGTCATAAAGCGCGAATCATCTCAGACTGTTTTTTTGAACATGACAATGAGTTCACTGTACTCAAATGGCCTCCACAGTCACCAGCTCTCAATTCAATAGAGCACCTTTGGGATGTGGTGGAATGGCAGATTCGCATCATGGATGTGCAGCCGACAAATCTGCAGCAACTGCTTGATGCTATCATGTCAATATGGACCAAAATCCTCTGAGGAATATTTCCAGTACCTTGTTGAATCTATGCCACAAAGGACCAAGGCAGTTCTGAAGGTAAAAGGAAATCCAACCCGGTACTAGTAAGGTGTACCTAATAAAGTGGCTGGTGAGACATTCTACTAGCATTACTCACTTTAGTTATTCCAGTAGCACTTTATACACCATGTTTTATAGAGTCTGTTTAAAGGCCTTCTCTCTGATCCTAATATGTTTGTTTCCATCTTGTCCGCAGTACGTCTTTGTGTCTCTATTATCCAGAGATAGCGTTTATGATGTGTTAAGACGCATCTGCACACATCTACAGGTGAGAGTTTACTCGGTACATATGGGTTGTTGTGTTGGGAATATTATGTGAACACTGTGAACCTAATGCTATGTGTGTGGTGGCCATGCTGCTTCTGTCATTCAGGTCAATGGGAAGAAGATTCTCAGCCTCAAGCAGTACATGGAGGAGCCCAACTCTTTATCTCTGGTAAGTTTAAAAATCTCCATTGGTCTTGTTCTATAGGAACTTCAAATCTACCAATCTGCCCAACCATGTAACATTTTACATGCAATGTTTTCATCCTAGCGTAATAATTACATCATCTGTAATATGATGTGAATTGTATTTTAGTTAAGGGCGTCACGGTGGCGCAGTGGGTAGCACGATCGCCTCACAGCAAGAAGGTCGCTGGTTCGAGCCCCGGCTGGGTCAGTTGGCATTTCTGTGTGGAGTTTGCATGTTCTCCCCGTGTTCGCATGGGTGCTCCGGTTTCCCCCACAGTCCAAAGACATGCAGGTATAGATGAATTGAATAAGCTAAATTGGCTGTAGTGTATGTGTGTGAATGAGGGCATCCGCTGTGTAAAACATATGCTGGATAAGTTGGTGGTTCATTCTGCTGTGGCGACCCCTGATTAATAAAGGGACTAAGCCAAAAAGAAAATGAATGAATGAATGTATTTTAGTTACAAAAACTTTATCATTAACCACCAATAAACTGCTCAACCATTACTCTACCATTACCATTACCAGCTATGTTTCCATCTAAAGATGCAAATTAGATTTGTGCAGAAAACTTAAACCTCACAAAAGTCAAAGAGAACAAAATCATCAATTCCTTATAAACTGCTGCCAAATATCTAAAAGAAAAATGGAAATTGCTGCAGTAGGAGAAGCCAAGGTGGGCCTTTTTTCTTATATACAGTAATAAATCACTTGCGAGTCAGAAGATTAAGACGGAACCCAAGGAACGCGCAGTGTTTTTGGAGGCCTGAAACCGCTCTATGGGAGCGCAGCCAATCAAGACAGTTCTCTGAGATAATAATACTGAACCACTTTGATGACAGACTTTGGTTAAAGGATTTTAGAATGACCAGGAAACTTTACAATGTCTATTAATGCCATCCCACTGCACCCATTTTTGTTATCGCATGATTTGATAAAACAAAATCACGTGGCTTTTTTGCACATGCTGGAGTTTGGAAATGTGTTTCCATTGTAGTTTATGCACATTTTTTCTTATTGGATAAAAGGTTTATCCTACCCTAATCCTGCACATTAATTTATTATGCTTGTTTTCAAAATCTATGCACATCTTGACATTTCCATTAAGCATGTTATTAATGCAATATCCCAAGATGTGCATAAAAGTAGGTAGATGGAAACATACTGTAGGTAATATCTGATGAAAGCAGAAAGTAAATGGTTGTTCATATACACTGTAAAAGCAATTAGTTGACTTTACTTAAAAAAGGGAGTGAACCCATTGCTTTTCAAGCTATTAATTGACTTTACTTTAAAAATTTAGTAAACTCATTGCCTTAAATTTATTAACTAAATTATTACGTTTATTAAGTATATGTTCATTAATTCATTTTCCTTCGGCTTAGTCCCTTTATTCATCAGGGGTCGCCACAGTGGAATGAATCGCCAACTTATCCAGCATATGTTTTATACAGCGGATGCTTTTTCAGCTGCAACCCAGTACTGGGAAACATCCATACACACTCATTCACACCCCCACTCACTAGTCTACACTACGGCCAATTTAGTTTAGTCAAATCACCTATAGCGCATGTCTTTGGACTGTCAGGGGTTGTCACGAATGAAAATGAAAAGGGTTGGGGCGATGCGGAAGAAAGTGAAGAGCAGGGCGGGCGGGGGTACGTGTGAGGAGGGGAATCGGTAACGTGAGGTGCAGGATCAGATTTCAGAGGTGCCGGATCCGGATCCGGCTTGTTCCGGCACAATTTAAGCTCTGCTTTATTTTGAACTAATGATGAGTTAAAGCATGTGCTAGTCATGAACTAACTTTAACTACAGCATGAGTCATATTGGTTCATGTGTAAATAACGACTACCTTAATTACTTGTTAGTACATGATTGTTTGTTAATTAATGTAATAGTTTATGCTTAATTTAACCATCATGAACTTATGATATGTTAATGTATTACTATTCCATGACTTTACTTGGAGGGGCACATCATCCTTAACCCATTCTTACCTACTCATGACTTTCTTATGCCCATCTGTCTAGTGTGTTTACACTAAATAACAATAGAAAAGTGTTCTCTCTCAACATCAACATGAACAGTTTAAACATAGGAGTTCATGAGTGGTTAAGGATGAGTTAAAGATGATGTGCCCCTCCAAGTAAAGTCATGACATAATTATACATATATCCTCATGAGTTCATGTTGGTTACATTTAGCTTAAATTTAAATGTTAAATAATGCATTAATTAACAACACATACTGACAAGTAATTGAGGTAGCCATTATTCACACATTACCTCATGTGACTCATGTTGTAGTTACAGTTAGTTCATGATTAGCACATACATTAACTCATCATTAATTCATAATAAAGTAATGTTTAGTTTACATATTAATGCATCATTATTCATGTACTGTTATTGTAAAGTATTACCAAGTTAGGTAACTAATCACTTAGTACAGTGTACAATGTGCAAAAGGCATTTTCTTTTGGTGCATTTCTTTCTGAATGAATGGTAGTGTAACCTGTACTTCTGTGTGCTTGTGCAGGATGAGTTCCCCGTCCCTGAAGTTTTCCCTGTACCAGATGAGTTTCCTCCAGTGCTGAAGTGGAGGAGGAAGCCGTCAGTGGTGTCGGTGGCTTCATCTTTACCTGACTTGCTGGGAAACTCAGCCAGCAGCTTGAGTGCTGTAGATGCCCCATTCCAGACAGACAAACCTCTGGAGGGTGAGTTTTTGATTTCATAGTCATACCACCATTTAAAGTTGCCATGAAGCAGAAGTTAGCGCTCTGTCCACACGACCATTGGTATTTTCAAAACTGCACTTATTTCAGTTTTGATGTTTGTCCACACGAAAATGCAGTGTCAGGTGACTAAAACCTGAACTTTTTGAGAACTCCCTCCCGGGGTGAAGATTTTCCAAAACTACAGTGCGTTCGTGTGGACGCTACAACCAAAGTTTTAGCCTCATGACGTCCACACTCGCACTGTTTTCTCTTTTCTGATTGGCAAACACAGAACACAAGAATGAGGCAAATTCTTCACATTTGCTGCAAATGAATCAAGTACTCCGTTTTGTTCAACCACGGCAAGGTAATGAGCCTCTGTACTCACGTTTGCATTGACTTGATTGCAATTTACTCACAAAATATACTTAATTCCCCATTTGGTATGAACTCAGTATGAAAGTGTCATTATCATCACCTGTTGGTTTGACATGTTCATAACATGCATCACTGCGTTTTTGCGTTTTCATGTGGACAGAGATTTTTTTTTAATTAAAAAAGGGAAAAATCCATTTATTAATATATGGACTGTCCTTTTTTCCTCTATTGTACTGTACATTCAATTGAAATTGTTCCGAAATGAGATAAACTATGTAGAGCGGTTGCATAATTCTGTACAGATTGTTAGAAGATGGGCGGTGCTAACAATGAAGAATGACAAATGGATGAAAGTTGGGCAGAAATGATGGTATGATGCCCTGATAGCCCCATCCTAAAGACATTCCATGTGGCCAGATATGGAATAAAGTAATTTCGAGAGGGCAGGGAAGGTTATGGTATTTGATAAAAGACTGACTTTTTTGCTAAACAATGAATTGCACAGATACACCATATATAACAAGCACTACTATGATGTACATATACATTTTTTAATTTCATGGTGACTTTGAAATAACTACAATAACATACTGTATACTCACCAGCCACTTTATTTAGTACACTAGTACAAATTGCAATAGCACTGAGTTGCTTGGTAAAACACTTTTGTTTGTTTGTTTCTACAAGTTGTATTTTAGTCCATATTGACATATTGACATTGGCATCACACATTTGCTGCAGATTTTAGGCTGCACATCCATAATGCAAATCTCTTACTACTTGAACTTTATTGTACTTTAAAATTCAGGGGTGCTTTTGGTTTATTTTACACTTTCAAATTACATCAAGGGACCACAACCTCTGCTCTGTCAAGTTTTGATGTTAAAAATCCAAACATACAGTTTAACAAAGTGACTTTTATTGGCATTTTTAGTAACAACATCAAATGTACAGTTTAACAAAGTGATTTTAATATATATATATATATATATATATATATATATATACACAGTGCTCAGCATATATGAGTACATGAATGAACATGAAAATGAATAGTTTTACCCATTTCTCAGTGAATATGGGTAATATGTATTGGTGCATTTGAACAAAACAGATTTATTAAACAGATATATTTATTAAAATAATATTTTAGTCACAGAACATCTTTAGAAATGGAAAGATAGTACATTTAAATTTATGCTAAATATTGCAACAAAATTACAAACTACAACATTTCAACTAAGTTGTATATATTTTTTGTTCAACCCAGCCTCATTCTGAAAACGTAGTCCCGAGGACGTTACCTGAAACCGCGAAATACGTCCCGGGAGGTATGTATTTTTGCAGCTTTTGTTTTCGTGTATTCGCGAGAGGCCGCTGCGTGCACTTTTTCGCATCTCAAATTTCTCTCGCGAGTGCCGTTCGCACCCGCTGTTCTTGCGTAAACCCACTGAAGGTCGCTGTTGACCGTCTGTATGTCTGTCTGTCTGACTGAACGAATGACTGACTGGCCGGCCGACCAATCGGCTGCCCCACCCTTCTCCTTCCCTAAACCCAACCCGTTTTATCGATTGACCTGCCCACCCGCTCACTTCCCTAAACCCAGAGCCATCCAGAAAAAGAAAAGCCCTAGTCTGATTTTTTTTTACCACGCTTTGGGATTTTACCACATTCTCACACTGTTCACTCGTTCATTTTATTTTTTGGATTCTGTTTTTATCTTACCTGATTTCTGGAACTGCTCTTCCCCAGACTCGAACCCCGTCGTCGTGGTCAACTCCTCTCTGCATCTCAAGTTCACCGACGTAAGCTGGATTTATACTTTCGCCTGGCTGACTGCGCGCGGACCTTGCGAAATAGACGAGGCTTTTATACTTGCCACATTCGCCGTTGTGATATTCTTTAAAAGAGAGGGTGGTTAAAAGAAACTGACCATAAAGTCAGACGAATAAACAGAGAAGTAGAAAGTTTCCGGAACTACCTCATATCAATAATATAATTCAATATTTTTAAAATAATTATTTTTTTTGTTTTTATAAATTATTTTAGTGATTAGAAGGATTTTTAAAACCAGTCAGATTTTTTTTTTATCAAACTTTGACGCATCACTTGCTTTTGTTCATATCTCAGACAGTTTTACCTATTACAGTTTATTAAAATATCAATGACTACAAAACGTGGGTTACTCCACAAATACATTTTTTATTACGGCAAGAATAAAAGCAAAATAAAAGCACTTAAAAATACAGATGTTTTTTTTTATTTAGCCCACTCCACAATACATATATTACTGTCTGGTTAGTTTCTGTCCTATACTTATGCTAAAAAGGCAATAATGGTCCAACATTCCTGACCATTATCACCAATAAAGCCAAGAAAAACAGGGCATCAGTATATCGTAAACTGATAGGTTTATATATTCCTTTCCAGTTATCAAAGAAATAATTTGTTAACTCATTTTAGTTTTGTAACTATTAAATTGTTTTAAATTCAAAATTGTAATATATACATCAGTGTAAACCTGTGAATGGTGGAAAAACATATTTCTGTAATTGACCCTTCGCTAAGCCCCGCCCTCCTTAGTTACTGTTGCTACGCCTGTCAAGCTTTCGTGCCTGGCACTTATATTACAATGTGTATACGCTGGTGTCTGACATTCCCAGGGATATAATTAGTCATTTTTGGCGAACAGGTGAGATATCTGAGAAAGCCAGACAAAAAAGAACTGCAATATGCATTACAGGGGTATATTCACGACATAATAGGCAACCGATTAGAAAATAATTCAATCAAAATTGAAGCTAGGTTAGCCTAGCCGCCTCATATGCTGACCATTCAACAGCTTAGTTCATGCACAGCAGGAGAGGTGAAATTTAAAAATAATCTAATAATAACAAATTAAACCGTGATTTCTCTATTTTAGCCAAAAAGCCTGAGACTAATTGTTGTGCAATGAAATAAAGCGTTACTAACCCACAAGGAAACACGCATGGACAGTGCTTCTACATCATTCATTCACAGAAAGAACAGCCAGAAAGGGGAAATTGATGGATTTGTACCAAATATTAGCATCATTGACCCATAACAATGTACAGTAAGTTACCTATAACTGTCAGTATGTTTGTGTGCTCTTTATAAATTACTGAAAAACAGCTGCGGGTAACGTTAAAGTATATTGATCGCAAGTGCTCAGTTTGTGATCACATCTCTGTTTTGTTCTGTTGATATGTAATTTCTAATATTCGTAGCTTGAAACAAATGACTGCTATTAGTATGATTACTATGGCGAAGGATTAAACAGAGCAGTGCTCATAATATCGAGCAAAAAAAAAAGAAAAAGAGAGCTGGGAAACATAACCTGCTTTGTATTTTTGTAGGAAACACAGTTTAGATCGTTAGGGTAACGTGAGAGGTGTGTGAGTTATTGCCATCTGTCTTTTACTGACTGTGTCAGAAATATCAAAACAAAACCAACTTAACTCCGCTCCTTTAGTGCCCCTCACAGAGCTTGATCCACACTGGCATTTCTCCCCTTGGGTTTTAGGTTTTGAAAATGGAAAAAATTCCACCACCCCGTCCAAACTTTTGGCCTGTTTCCCTCGCTCGAAAGCTTGACAGAGCCCCTGCGCGTAGCTACGGTTGCTAAGCCACGATTGGTGTGTGGCGGTTTTTGGGTGTGGCTTAGCGAAGGGTCAATTGTGTTCCTGGGTCTCCACTTTTGCCATGGCCTCTTTTGGCTTTAACAAACTTATCCCTCAGGTTTTCCCAAACTTTTTAACAAAAACTTTCCTTCTTTCCCACGACTGTTGCTATTTCTAGCCAAGAATTATTGATCATCAGGTTATCTCTATGATCACGGATCATAAAGATGTCTGTACAGTCATTCTTTTTTAGACAAAATCTCTTCAAAGTGATTCATATTCAACTCAAATCAGCCGAAATGATGTTGCGCCCAAAGCGAACTTCCGCTAACACCGCGATGATGTCACATTCGCAGCGCGCACTCAAGCAAACTAGCGAACGCGTCGAGTATAAACCAGGCTGTACACGATGAGCTAGCGGGACAAACTGGTTGCGGCGGGAAAGCCCTCCACACGGTCAGCTGGCAAGCGTGAAAAGGAACGGCGCGCCCCATATCGTTCGTTTAAAAAAATTAAACAAAATGCAAGCTATATGTACCTCCGGCTACATAATTCGCCGTCTCCAGAAATGTCCACGGGGCTAAGTTTTCAGAATGAGCCTGTGTTGTTTTTGTTTCTCTTGATTTTTGCTATTTTTGAAAATGTTATTTAATATTTTTCCCTAACTTTATTAATCTTTGAACCATTATTGTAAGTTATTTTGTTAGATTGGCTCCAGATTTGGCTTCAGTACTGATGTACATGTACATGTACATAACTAATGTACATGCTCAAATATAATATTGTAAAGCGTCCTATAGAAAAAATTAATTTAAATGAGAGATTTGTGTGGGGTGTATTCATATATGCTGAGCACTGTGTGTAAAAAAATGACAGAAACATTTCAGGAAACTATTAAAAAAGTTACATTTCACAGAGTAGATGATTGATTGCATTTGCTAAAATGTCCAGTACACATTAATAAAACAAATATCATCCTAGATCTATTCCTTGACTTGTACTGTGTGCGTTAACACATAAAATGCAGGGCATTTCCACACAAAATGAATGGAAAATAAGTGAATTAAAGTGACTCCAGTGCTGCACATCACTGGGGTTATTTTTGTGCTGCGCTGCTGATGTTAAATCCAGGTAAAATACTGCAGCAGGAAACGCATTAGCTGTGAGCAGATTAATTTCTCAGAGCAGACTGGCAGTTAATGTTCCCGTTTGATGATTTTATTTTTCTGGAATGGAAAAAAAGAAAAAAGTCCATTAAATGATTTTGTTCTGTTCGGGAACAAGCTGATCGCTTCACTCTGACGTCATATTTAGATCATAAATGGGAGATATTGTGAGTGCCCAAGTCTCTCAGTGTGTGTGTGTGTGTGTGTGTGTGTGTGTGTGTATGTGTGTGTGTATGTGTGTGTGTGTTCTGGTTTATGTGCTTTATTGCATAGTGACGTGGCTATGACCTTGGTATTACACTGTTAAGGTTGTTTATGAGGAAATGCCCTGTATCCCTGTAATTCAAAATGCTTATAAATCATACTTAATGGGGTCTTTTGACATTCAAATTGTCCCAGTTTTGCTGTGATGGTTAGATTTAAGGATAGTGGTACAGTAAGGCCATATAATAAGTGTTTTTTAAAATATAAAATGCATTATTCCTGTGGAGAAACCACAGTGTAGAAGTGTGTGTGTATGGACATGAGGCAGGACTGCTTCTGTTTGCTCAGATCCATTATGTAATACAGGATTAAAAGCAGGAGATTTTACAATCTAGAGATAAAACGACAAAATACCAGCCTCTGGCTTAGACTAACATGTAATACTAGTGAATGTGTGTTTGTATAATGTTAAAAGCTGTTTCTGGTCTTTATGGGTTATAGGTTAATAATCTCACACATTTCACCACATAATACATGTAGTCACTTAATTAGTGTGAGATACAAGTGCATTTGTGACCCTGAATCACGAAAATCAGTCATAAGTGTAATTTCTTGTTAAAAATTGAGATTCATTAGGTATCTGAAAGCTGAATAAATTAGCTGTTCATTGTGTTATTTATTTTTTTGTTGTGGTAGGACAATATTTAGTAGAGAATGAACTATTTACACTGCAAAATATGCTTTTCTTACTTAAAGTTTTTGTCTTGTTTCTAGTCCAAATATCTAAAAATGATTAAATCAAGAAGCATTTTCTAGATGAGTAAAAAATATTGTTTTGTTTTCAGAAATAATATGTCAAAATTTAGTGAGTATTTCCTTTAAACAAGCAAAATAATCTGCCAATCGGTTAAGCAGAATAATCTTATTTTAAACTGACTATTTGCTAATTACATTGGCAAATTATTTAGCTTGTAATAAAGAAAAAACACAATTTTTACTTATTATTTCTGAAAACAAAACAATATTTTTGACCTGTCTTGAAAATGCTTCTTGATTTAAGAATTTGTAGATATTTGGGCTAGAAATAAGATGAAAACTCCAAGTAAGAAAAGCATTTTTTGCAGTGTAAAATCTGTAATATGACAAATAAAAAAATAAAAATATTAATAAAATTACATTTAAAGTTCACTGAATGAAGTGCTTAGAAATGCACATTACTAATTTAAAAAATGACTTTTGACATGTTATTAAAGAGTTTTGATATATTTTTGGTACAAAATGTGCAAAATATGGTGTGGAGTTTGCATGTTCTCCCTGTGTTTGTGTGGGTTTCCTCCGGGTGCTCCGGTTTCCCCCACAGTCCAAAGACATGCGGTACAAGTGAATTGGGTAGACTAAATTGTCCGTAGTGGATGAGTGTATGGATGTTTCCCAGAGATGGGTTGCGGCTGGAAGGGCATCCGCTGCGTAAAAATGTGCTGGATAAGTTAATGGTTCATTCCGCTGTGGCGACCCCAGATTAATAAAGGGACTAAGCCGACAAGAAAATAAATGAATGAATGAATGAATGTGCAAAATATGTTCATGGAACATGATCTTTACTTCTAATTTAGAACTGGGGTGGTACCTTTTCAAAAGGTACACGTTTGTACTTAAACATAAAGGGTTCACATTGGTACCTCAAAAGTATAAAATAGTACCCAAAAATTTTAAGAGG
Source organism: Danio kyathit (assembly GCA_903798195.1). Lineage (NCBI taxonomy): Eukaryota > Metazoa > Chordata > Actinopteri > Cypriniformes > Danionidae > Danio > Danio kyathit. Next base: position 70,515,174 of record LR812525.1, on the reverse strand, counting down.
AACACTTTTGTATATTTTAGGTACTAATATGTACCCTTGAGGTATTAATATGGAACAAATTTGTACATTTTGAAAAAGAACCACCCCAGTGGCAACTCGCGTACCTTTATTTCTGAGAGTGTAGGGCTGCACAATATTGGAAAAATCTGATATTGCAATATTATATTTTTCTGCAATATATATTGTAATACAACTACAGTTTCACCAGATTGTTTGAATAGCTATTTGAAATTTTTCTGGGGAGTCTAACAGTATTTAGATACAGAAACTGAATAATTTTTAGGGTTGTCTTGTTTCTAGTCTAAATATCCAAAAATAGTTTTATATTCACTTTCAGAAATAATTATGCAAAATAAGTGGGATTTTCCTTAAAAAAAGCTAAATAATCTGCCAGTAAGGCAAGCAAAATAATTTTTTTTTAGATTGTATATTTAAATATTTAGACAAGAAACAATAAAAAAAAAATCTAAGAATTTTCTTTTGTAAATGTAAAATAACACTAGACCTCATTATATTAATAATTGAATATGATTAATCTTTGTTACACCTACAAAAGCCATAACTTATTGTGCCCAAATGTTTTAAACTCATACAGTCACAGGTCATAAACACACAGGCCATAAACCTTCACTCTATTATGGTTAAACTTTGCAGTGACTCTAAAAATCATGTGTTTAATGGCTCCTGCTCAACTATAATTCAGACTCAACATTGCAGATCATGTGATGTCACTATTGCAGATGCACACATTGCAATATTGCTGCTGAAGCGCCTTTCTTCCAATATAATCTTAATATTAATATTGATATTTAATACTAATATTCTAATAATACAATGAATTTTTGGCTACTGCCAATAATATACCAGTGCAGCAAAAGTCCAGGGTCACACCTAATAAAGAATAAAGACTTAATAAAATCTGTTTGAGTCACTCTATACAGCACTAAAAGTCATGTAACACATTTCTTTTCCTCATCCTGTGATGCTACTCTTTTTCTAATGCAGATCAAGTTCTGGAAAGCAAGAAGATCCTCCTGACAGAGACGATACCTGAACTGGGCCAGATGGAGTACCAGCTCCTCAAATTCTTCATCCTGCTGTGAGTTTGGCTGAATATCCTTGCTATGTGTCCGCAGCCATAAATGTTAATAAAAACAGAATGTCTTGAACACCCAGAAAACGTCTCACAATCTAAACCAAGAATTTATTTTGGTCTGGTGCTGTCACAGAGACCAATTTATTCTTTCAGGACACCTTATTCAGCAGAAACTGTCATCTTTATACAGAGAAAAATAACTTTTATAGCATGGGTACTGTCTAAATGATTTACTTTAATAAAATCTATATATTTTTAAAAACACATACCGTTAAAGTCAAAATGCCCTCCTTTGATTTTTCACAGTATTTCCTATAATATTTTTTCTTCTGGAGAAAGTCTTATTTGTTTTATTTTGGCTACAACAAAAAATCAGCTTTTAATTATTTAAAAAACATTTTAAGGTCAATATTATTAGCCCCCTTAAGCAATATTTGTTTTGATTGTCTACAGCAGTGGTCCTCAACCGGGGAGGGTGGGATAATGACAAAACATTGCTGTTACTCTGATACAAGTTTTATTTCTGGAAAAAATTACAAAGCATTGATAATTAGTCTTACGGAAATATGTATATTCCATACAAGCTGAAGCTGATCGGTCAATTATTGTCACATGACTCATGGTGCTCTCTGGTTTCATTCATCTGGGTGCGTCTGGTCACACCTCCATTAAAAATAACTTGTGCGAACTCTAGAAAAGATGCGATATGCGAACAGCCCCTAAAAGGCCGCCGTCATTTGGGATCTCCATCAGTTGATCTTCTTGCACAGCCATGGTGGATTCACCTGATTTGTTGACAACTGTGTTGCAGATCTATTCCTTGGCAGTTTGTGGGTCCTTCACTGGACTTTTCCCTCTTAGCAAAGAAACTTTCCAAATATGTCTGTTTTTTCAAGATGTCCTCGCTGCAGCCCACAGCTTGATGACGTAGGCGATCATTAACTATGTAGCGGACCTTGTACTGCCTACTAAGGTAACGCCCATGCTACTGTGATAGTTAGGTTTAGGGTAGGGGGAGGTGTAGGCAATCGTCAACTACGTAGCGGACCTTGTACCGCCCACTAAGGTAGCGCCCATGCTACTGTGATGGTTGGGTTAGGGTAGAGGGAGGTGTAGGCAATCGTCAACTATGTAGCAGACCTTGTACCACACACTAAGGTAGTGCCCATGCTACTGTGACTGTTTGGTTTAGGGTAGATGGAGGTGTAGGCGATTGTCAACTACGTAGCAGACCTTGTACTGCCCACTAAGGTAGCGCCTATGCTACTGTGATGGTTGGGTTTAGGGTAGAGAAAGGTGTAGGCAATCGTCAACTATGTAGCAGACCTTGTACCACACACTAAGGTAGGGGCCATGCTACTGTGACTATTTGGTTTAGGGTAGATGGAGGTGTAGGTGATCGTCAACTACGTAGCAGACCTTGTACTGCCCACTAATGTAACACTCATGCTACTGTGATGGTTGGGTTTAGGGTAGGGGTAGGTGTTGGCCATCGTCAACTATGCAGCGGACCTTGTACCTCCCACTAATGTAACGCTCATGCTATTGTGATGGTTGGGTTTAGGGTAGGGGTAGGTGTAGGTGATCGTCAACTACATAGCGGACCTTGTACTGCCCACAAAGGTAACACTTATGCTACTGTGATGGTTGGCTTTAGGGTAGGGGGAGGTGTAGGCGATCATCAATTACGTAGCGGACCTGGTCAACTACGTCATCAAGCTGCAGGCTGCAGTGAGGACTGTTTCATTTTTTTGCTGCTTGGGTTAAATTTGGGCGCTCAAGTGACTGAGATGTAGCCGAGAGAATATGGTAATTTTTCAAAATAAAAGACTTTTTAAAATAAAAGATCGTTCCGACTCAGATAATAAATAAAATGGAAATAATTACTGTATTCATTTCTTGTGCGGCCCAGTCCGCAGCCCGGTGGTTGAGGACCACTAGTCTACAGAACAAACCACTGTTATACAATGATTTGCCTAATTAACCTAACTTGCCTACTTAACCTAATCAACTTTGTTATGCCTTTTAATGTCACTTTAAGCTTATTACAAGTATCCTAAAAATATCTAGTAAAATATTATGTACCATCATCATGGCAAAGATAAAATAAATCAGTTATTAGAAATGAGTTATTGAAACTATTATGTTTAGAAATGTGTTGAAAGAAATCTTCTCTCTGTTTAACATAAATTGGGAGAATAAACATACAGGGGGGCTAATAAATCTGACTTCAACTCAATATGCATATAACTGTGCTTCAGTAAGTAAGCAAGTAAGAACGTTTTTTTCTAAGCTTTATAAATAGATCGAATCAAGAGATTTGATGCAGTAAAAAAACAAAAACCTTGCGCTTGCTTGCCAGTCCACCTGCTGCAGTAATCTGTTCTCATCGCCACACAGCCAGATTGATGTAGATTTAAGTAGAGCAGCAGGGATAAACTCACTGGACATGTAAACTCTCACGCATGTTATCTGTGCTGTTGCTAATGCAGTGCTGTGGTTGTTGTGTCTGATTACTTTTTGGTAGGTTAACGTTCTTTAAAAAAGTATGTTACAACAGAAAACATCTCCACCAGAACAAGCTTTGTTAATAAAACAATATACATTAGCATTTCTATATTATATAAATTGTTTCAAAATATAATTTAAAAATGTAAATGAAGCTGCAAACAAATAAGAAAAAAGTAAATAATATAATGATGAATATATGATGATAATAAATATTATATGAATATATTCAGTACAGCATAATATTACCAACAAATACAAATATAACACAATGTAATATAGAAAGAAAGAAAGAAAGAAAGAAAGAAAGAAAGAAAGAAAAATAAAGAAAGAACTTAATATTAATATTTTGTATTATTGAATAAACATTAATAAAATGATAAATTAGAATGAAATAATTTTCAGTTGTATCTCTATCCCAGAGATGCCCAAAACTAGGGCACAAGGGGCAAAGTTGGTTCATGATTACCTTTGATTTGGGCCGCAGCCCGCCATCCCATTTGAGAAGATGGTAAAAATGAAGGGGAGGGTCAGGGGGTGGGGTGATTGTGTGTAATAGAGATTGTCTTATCTAATTTAATGCAACATTTTGCTTGTTTGTTTTATTGTAGATCTACAACAAGCAAGCTTGAGTTAAAACTTTCAATTCAATTCTGTGAATGGATCAGATTAATTTAAATGTGCATTGAACTGCATTGTGTTGTAAAAGGAATTGTTTGTTTTTACTGTAATAAGTTAATTATAAAATGTGCAAAATTATAATGCAATAGTTAGCTTAATATGATTAAAGTAATGCTTTCTATTTATTTTTAAATATTATTTAAAAATTACAAAATTTCCCAAGGCAACCTTAGGCCCATGGCCCCCAATTATGTTAGGTGTTTGGCCCTTTATAAGAAAAACTATAGGCACCCCTGCTCTATCCTGTATAAATATTTTAAAAACAATATATAATGGTATTGCATTTACATAGAATATTAATAAAAAAAAATACAGTATAAAAACTCATCATTATAAGTGTAATAAATAGATACATGAATAAATGCATTAATAAATAAAATAAGAAAAAGAAATATTATATATCATCATTATTCTTATCATTTTTAACTATTTGAACTATTACTATATACAGTATATATATATATTTTTTCATTTATTTGTTTTTTCAATTTTTTAAAGAACATTCAACAGAAGGATTCAAGAAGGATTGTACAGTTGAAGTCAGAATTATTAGCCCCCCTTTGAAGCCCCCTCTTTTTTAAATATTTCCCAAATAATGTTTAACAGAGCAAGAAAATTTTGTTTAAGTCTGATAAAATTTTTGGAGAAAGTCTTATTTGTTTTATTTTGGCAAGAATAAAAACAGTTTTTAATTTTTTAAAAAACATTTTAAGGTCAAAATTATTATTATTATTATATTAATATATTATTATTATTATTATTATTATTATTATTAATATAATTATTATTATATTATTATCTAAATTATTTTTCCGATAGTCTAAAGAACAAACCATCATTATACAATAACTTGCCTAATTACCCTAACCTGCCTAGTTAACCTAATTAACCTAGTTAAGCCTTTAAATGTCACTTTAAGCTGTATAGAAGTGTCTTGAAAAATATCTAGTAAAATATTATTTACTGTCATCATGGCAAAGATTAAATAAATCAGTTATTAGAAATGAGTTACTAAAACTATTATGTTTGGAATTATGTTGAAAAAAAATCTTCTCTCCATTAAACAGAAATTGGGGGAAAAATAAACAGGAGGGCTAATAATTCAGGGGGGCTAATAATTCTTACTTTAACTGTATATGCCTGAAGGACATCCGCTGCATTGAACAAATCCCAGAGAAATTGAGTTCATTCTGCTGTTGGTGGCCCTGAAAAATCAGGAACTAAGCCGAAGGAAAATTATTGAATATATACGCATGACAAAAAAACATTTACAAGTTATCTTCCTGTGAGAGATTATTGTCAAACATATTTCAGCGCACAACAACGCCATCTAGAGTCCGACTGAACATGCACGAGGCTCTGCATGATCTCATCTCTCTGATTAGCATGAGTGAGTCACATGGTTGCAGTGTTTTGTTTCCATCTGAAAAACTGCCTGTTCATGGCCGTGTGCTTCTGTCGCACACAGCATTATCCTGCTCATCCTGTCATCATGTTACCTGGCCTTTCGTGTCTGCAGCCTGGAGCAGCAGCTCTCCTTCCTCAGCAACAACCCTGCGCTGACTCTCAGAGAGAGGTAATTCCACACCGCCTCACCTCACACACACACACGCACGCACGCGCGCACACACACACAGCACTCTTACAGACAGTGCTTTCACTTCACTGTACTTAAGTTCACTTTTAAGGCTTTTGTACTCTATCTAAATGTTTCCCAGACATCCCACTCTGCAAAAACGTATTTCCGAGACGTAAACCCAACCCCCAACCTCTTTATTATTTTTAGCCAAAGTTTCCATGAACCTGTGATATCATCTGACTACACACATTTCTTTCCAGTGCCTTAAATAAATGCAAGGCCCTTCAAATAGTATTCAAGACCAACTATTGATACCAGCTCAGTTTTATCTAATAAATGGTGGCTGAATGAAACGATTTGAGAGCATAATAATCATATAATCATTATCATATCAAAATCAATATTATAATAATAATCCTGACAAGCAATATTTATAAGATAAATAATTTTTATTTTTATTAATACAAGTAACAAACATACAGAAACCGAACCTACAGAATTAAAGGATTTATTCATTCATTTTCTTTTCGGCTTAGTCCCTTTATTAATCAGGGGTCGCCACAGCGGAATAAACCGCCAACTTATCCAGCATATGTTTTACGCAGCGGATGCCCTTCCAGCTGCAACCCATCACTGGGAATCACCCATACACTCTCATTCACACACATTTATTCATTCATTTTCTTTTCGGCTTAGTCCCTTTATTAATCAGGGATCGCCCCAGTGGAATGAACCGCCAACTTATCCAGCATATGTTTTACGCCACGGATGCCCTTCCAGCTGCAACCCATCAGTGGGAAACATACACTACGGACAATTTAGCTTACCCAATAAACCGCATGTACCGCATGTCTTTGGACTTGTGGGGGAAACCGGAGCACCCGGAGGAAACCCACGCCAACACGGGGAGAACATGCAAACTCCACACAGAAATGCCAACTGACCTAGCCGATGCTTGAACCAGCGACCTTCTTGCTGTGAGGCGACAGCGCTACCCACTGCGCTACACACCGTCCAAGATAAAATTCTAATACATATAAAACAGTACAATAGGCAAGGCAAGGCAAGTTTATTTATATAGCACATTTCATACACAGTGGCAATTCAAAGTGCTTTACATAAACAGGAATAAAAAAGACAAGTATAAGAAAAAATAAAAATAAAAACAGATAATAAAAAACAGATACAAAAATGTGTTAAAACAGGTTGTAAAAAAAATGAAAAAGAAGAGAAAAACGTAAGCAATTTGTCGGACGTAGCACAGTGCTCATTCAGTAAAGGCACAGCTAAACAGATGTGTTTTCAGTCTGGATTTGAATGTGCCTAATGTTGGAGCACATCTGATCATTTCTGGAAGCTGATTCCAGCAGCGAGGGGCGTAGTAGCTGAAAGCCGATTCACCCTGCTTTGACTGAACTCTTGGAATTTCTAGTTTATATGATCCTGAAGATCTGAGTGATCTGTTAGGCTTGTATTCAGTAAGCATATCTGTAATGTATTGAGGTCCTAGGCCATTTAGTGATTTATAGACAAGTAATAGTACTTTAAAATCTATTCTGAATGTAACTGGGAGCCAGTGTAGAGACCTGAGGACAGGTGTGATGTGCTCTGATTTCCTGGTTCTGGTCAGAATCCTGGCCGCAGCGTTCTGGATGAGCTGCAACTGTCTGACTGTCTTTTTGGGAAGGCCCGTGAGGAGGCCGTTACAGTAATCCACCCTGCTGCTGATAAAAGCATGAACAAGTTTGAACAATAAGGATATTGAAAGAGGAAATATAAATGAACAAATATCATAAGATAAACAACTACACATGAAAGACTTGTGTATCAGTGGCACTTTCAAAATAATAATAAAAAAAATATATCACTATTTTTTTTAACCAATCTAAAAAACGTAACAAATACTTCATTTCCAATTAAAAAATGCTAAATTTGCCCATTTCTTTGTGAATAAAATGTTTCCCAAACAAAATATTTGATAAAAAGTTAATAATGTAGATCTGTGATATATTAGTTTTACCTTTATAGTAACGAATTATATCTTATAGGCGTCACGGTGGCGCAGTGAGTATCATGATCGCCTCACAGCAAGAAGGTTGCTGGTTTTAGCCTCGGCAGGGTCAGTTGGCAGTTCTGTGTGGAGTTTGCATGTTCTCCCCGTGTTCGCGTGGGTTTCCTCCGGGTGCTCCGGTTTTCCCTACAAGTTCCAAGACATGCGGTACAGGTGAATTGGGAAGGCTAAGTAGTCTGTAGTGTATGTGTTTGAATGAGCGTGTGTGGGTGTTTATCAGTGATGGGTTGCAGCTGGAAGGACATCCACTATGTAAAACTTATGCTGGATAAGTTGGCGGTTCATTCCGCTGTGGCGACCCCGATTAATAAAAGGACTAAGCCGAAAAGAAAATGAATGAATGAGTGAATTATATCTAGTAATTGAAAAGCACTGGAAGAAACAATATGACTTTCTATATAAAAAATATAAGCTATTTCGAAAGTTTCTTGACAAGCGATATGTGTTTTTTTTTTTGTCCCGGAAAGCCTCAGGTCAGCTTCAATTACTGCGGCGATTTGCACCACAGGTATTTTACTGCGCTTTTTGTGTAATTTAAGGCTAATTATATCACTAAATGTCATATTCTGTCTTGCTCTTGCTCACTCTATCTTGCCTCCATGATTTTCCGGGATATTGCATCTAATTCAGGGGCATCAGGGAGCCACTATGAATATGCGAGGTGGGATGTCTGGTTTTTATTTTAGGAAACATTTACTTTTACTTAAGAAATTCAACATAAACCTGCATCATTGCCATGAAACATTGCTCCAAAAATTGCTTGTGTATCATCGCCTTAAAGTACACATGAAACTAACCATATTGATTTTGTTAGCTTACAATGCTAGTTTTGTGGTGAACAATTCATCTGTGCATGTCATTAAGAATAAAAAATCGTTGCCCTTTTAATCTTTAATTAAAAATCTGAAAATGCACTTCCAGTCTTGTCTGCCTAAGGTATTGCGCGTGGCTTACATACTTAACCACGCCCCTCCAGCTGTCAGTTTTGACAGCGTTATGACAACAAACAGAAATGATGAGGAGGAGGTGTCTGTTAGGTTGTAATAACTCTCCTGACACCCTTTTCCAGATCTTTCTAAATTAAATGCCTACATTACATTCATTGAGCTTGCAGTAGAAAAAACAAGCCACGCCCACTGTTTACTCATTTAATATTCCGTCTCTCTAGGAAATGTGTCACAATACTAAAAGAAAATGCAGCTTCCGGTTCATGCAGACTTTAAATAACATATTTCAGATTTGCATTCATGTAGACAGCGGCCTCTAGTGGATTTACCATCTGAAACATGCAACAAAACGTACCCGTAGAAACATATTTTTACAAAAATGTATGTATTTTGAATGAAAGAAACTGGTGGAGGGTGAGTAAATGATCAAAGAATTGTTCACTTTTGGGTGAACTATCACTTTAAGAAGCACTTTTTAAACGTTTACTTGAGCTTTAAAAACCTAGTACACTATCTGATAAAAGTCTTGTCGTCGAATCCCAGTTGTAATAGCAACAAATAATAACTTGACTTCAAGTTGATCATTTGAAAAAGTGGCAGAAGGCAGATGTTTCTAATGAATCATCTGTTGAACTGCATCCCAATCATCACAAATACTGCAGAAGACCTATTAGAACCCTCATGGACCCAAGATTCTCACAGACATCAGTCAAGTTTGATGAAGGAAAAATCATGGTTTGCGGTTACATTCAGTATGGGGGCGTGCGAGAGATCTGCAGAGTGGATGGCAACATCGATATCCTGAGGTATCAAGACATTTGTGCTGCACATTACATTACAAACCACAGGAGAGGGCAAATTCTTCAGCAGCATAGCGCTCCTTCTCATACTTCAGCCTCCACATCAAAGATCCTGAAAGCAAAGAAGGTCAAGGTGCTAGAGGATTGGCCAGCCCAGTCACCAGATATATGAACATTATTGAGCATGTCTGGGGTAAGATGAAGGAAGAGGCATTGAAGATGAATCCAAAGTATCTTGATGAACTCTGGGAGTCCTGCAAGAATGCTTTCTTTGCCATTCCAGATGACTTTATTTATAAGTTATTTGAGTCATTGTAGAGATGTATGGATGAATGGTCCTTCAAGCTCATGGGAGTCATAAACAATATTAATTATTTTTCCACTGCACTATGACTTTATATTCATTATTCAATATCCATGACTGTACATTATTTCTGTTAAGTGACAAGACTTTTGTCTAAGCAAAGTCAGACCTTACTGTCCTAATGAAATAATTAAAAATCAAGACATGATCATATTTTATTTTGGTAAAATAAGCGTAATCTATAGGCCTTTGCCTTTCATATAAGCCACTTCTGATATCAAATGATCAACTAGAAGTCAAGTTATTATTTGTTGTTCCTAAAACTTGGCTAGGCGACAAGAGTTTTGTCAGGCAGTGTACTTTTGTTGTTTGACTAATACAAACTTGAAAAGGAGGACTACATGCATTTACTGTAGAAATCTTTTATTCAAGTATCTGTGCTGGATTGGTGTATTTTGTCCACCCCTGCTTACAGCTTATTGATTGGCTCTGTCTCTCTGTCTGTCCACATAGGTAACTACTGAAGGTCACCACAGCACTTCACAGGACGCTCACTTTTGCTCTGTTTGTGACCACCTTGCAACTATGCAAACAAACTCTCTTATGTATTAATGCAAAGCCTTGCATTGTGTTAGCAATGAAGGAAAGACTGAAAGTGTTACTGGACCTAAAAAAGGAAGGACTCGACTGGCCTGCACAGTGCATTACAGTGGTAAGAGTAATGCACAAGAAAATGTTTTTTACTTTTCCCCTTACAAGGGCAAATGTATCAAGCGCTCTCCATCACATCGGTCGAATTACTTTCCATAGGTTATGAATCTCTTGAACATGTATAGCTCAGGATCTCTAATATTGTACATTAAGATAAGATTATTTTATTTATTTATATGCAAGTCTCTTGCCATGTCCTAGCTCTTCCAGTAGGATTTAGCATCTTCTAAATATCTAATGTGTCTGCATATGGTGTGATCAGGTTTTACTATGCGTTCACAGCTTAATCGGCTCAGGTCCGTGACCTGGGCAGAATGTGTATGGCATAATGAATGTTTACTCAAGCAAATCTTGAAGCTGTAGAACTCATGGACAATAAATGAATGCATTTTCATGTACTTTTTAGAGGTTATTATTTTGATGTTGTATATGGATTGATGGAGGGAGGGATGGATGGATGGGTGGATGGATGGATGGAAGGATACAGGGTTTCTACAGGTTTCATCAAGTCAAATTTAAGACTTTTTAAGACCTTTTTAAGATCATTTTAAGACCATTATGAATATAACTTCAGACTTGCACAAGGCTAAACGCTAAAGATTTTTTAAGACCTTTTAAGATAGACTCCGCAGATACCCGATAGATAGATAGATAGATAGATAGATAGATAGATAGATAGATAGATAGATAGATAGATAGATAGATAGATAGATAGATAGATAGATAGATAGATAGATAGATTTGGCTCTGTAAGTAATCTTCTCAATTAAGGAAAAGTGATGTTCTCCGTATCATCTGATTTTGACAGCCAATTAAATTGCAATTTTTGCACCTATAGAAAACTGATTCACACAGTTAAATTAATAATAACTGCTTTGAGCTGTTTTGACCACAGGGTGGCAGCATTACACAACTCAGATCCCGCTCTCTATTCATTGAAATGTTTAAGACCTTTGTTGCTATTGTCTACTTTTGCAAGAATCATTGGAGACTAGAAATATTAGGATTGAATTTTTAAAATGCATTGGTCATTATAGAGCTAAGCATAAAATGGCATCTCGAAGAAGAAAAACTAATTAAGGGCGGGAATTGATTGCTTTTCCTGTGATCTCGAGTGTCAAGTTGACTGGGAGATGCCCTTTCTGCTGCAACCCAACATTGAAAGTACACTCGTGCAAGCCCATGCTGAGAAACCCACACACAAAAACAGGCACTGGTCAATTTACTTTGTCCAGTTTACCTACACCGCATGTCTCTCGATTGGAGGAAACCACAGGACCCTTGAAGAAACCCACCCAGACGCGAGAACAGGTAAAGTTCCTACAGAAAGTCATCCATGCCTTTTGACTGTCTAAAACGGTATTCTGCCATAAAATGCATCCCCGCCAAATTATGCACCCCCTTGCTGAATTCACTACCTGATTGTCTAATCTCAACCACACCTTCTATTCCCAACCCCACCCTACATCTAATCCCCTTACCCTATAAAAGTGAATGAGGGCGTGCATAATTTGACAGTGGTGCACTTTTCGGTATGACACTCGTTCTCTAACGGACTGTAAAAAAAATAAGAAAAAAGATTTCCAAGAGATTTTTGAAAATTTGAAAACAGTAATTTATAGTCAATAATATAATTATTATAATATAATAATAATTTTTTTTGACTATACTGTGGTAAAGTACTTAAATTAACCTGTTGTGGTAATTCTGCAGCTGCTGTGGTACAACAAATAAACACTACCCAATACACTTGTCAAGTTCTCTACAACTATATCATATATTGTTCTACAATTCACCACAACTTACTGTATTAAAAACTAAAGTATACTTCTATATTCAGGCCCGTAGGCAGCCTGGTGTAAGGGGTCGTTCTTTTTGCTCAAAAAGTAGACCTTTCTGCAGTTATTCGACTTATTTTATATTTAATTATAACATTTAAATACTGCATTTTAGTGACATTTTAAACACTATTTTTAGCTGAATTAGCTGGTCGGGTGTTCATACCGTAGCAACACTTTTTGATGTATTAAAAATATTTCATAAAGATTTTAAATAAATAAATATGAATAAACACTTATTTTAAAATACAAATTTATCACATTATATATCATTAGAAAAAAATAGGAATCTGTTAAAGTTTTAATTTAAAAACTGAAGTCTACTGTCATTTATTTGGCAAATAACAAACTGGCCAGCACATTCAACTTTCCTCAGTCAGAATTGGCCATTTGAATAATAAAAAAATTAAAACATAATAATAATGACGTAGACCTTTATGATTTTACATTTAAAAATTCATGGATAACAACAGTTGCCAAATTAGTTTTCAAATTAATTTTAATATGGGCCATTCGTGGTGCTTCACACCTTTTTATTGGTCATTTTTTTGTTTCAAGAATAAGGTCCAAGATTTATAATAAAGTTCATTGTAAAATGTTTTCTCTATTAACAATAATGCAGTAGGTCAGTGGTGAAAGATGACCTCACTTACGTCAGATTGTATGTTTTCTTGCACAGCTGGATGTTGGACTAAAAAAAACATTTGTTTGCATTGGTTAAAACTAGTTAGCTGAAGTCACGCCGAAGGGACAGTCAACAGAGTATTCTGCCTGTTCTTATAGCCTTTTTCGATGTGTTATTTTTACAATTATGATGTCATAGCAGTTAAAATAAGACAAGTTAATGTATGGGACAAATTCTGAACCTTTGTCAGTGAGGGGTGGGTCTTTCGAACTACCCGAACCCACCCTGGCTACTACTAAAGTATGGTTCAAAAGCACTATAGTGTGTATTACCATAGCCTACTACTATTTTCTATTTTTTAAATTTCTGTGGGGGACACAAATAACACATCTGAAACTACTTGTACTAAGCTTTGTACTAGTAAGGATATCATCACGTTGGAATTATAAGCTTCTATCTGCGTTCTGAATGATTTTGAGATATTGAGCTTCAAAGTTTTTGCATTTAATAGCAAACAGTATGTGTGTAACATTTGTTTTTTTAAATAAATGTAAATAATGTAAATAAGTTGTCAATTAATAAGAATATGTCAATGACTTAATTTAGACAAAAATGTCAGATAGAACCTTATAATTCTAAGGTGACGATATGTGTAGCCTGTTCACGAAGTGGCATTGTTCACTGAAGAGAATTCAAGATGTTGTTGTTGCTAGACTATCCATCAAGCAGGTACCCAATTATTTAAAAAAAACAATGTTATTTACAATGTATATTACAATGTTTTTAAATAATATTATCAGGATGTACAACCCTTAGAATTAAAGATTATGAGTGCATATTAAAAAAAAAGTCACTCAATAAAACCAATACACAAATTTTCCTTCCAGCAGGCACAGGACGTCAACATGATGTCAGACTGACGGTGTACCCCAATGTCGTGGGGACATTGCATTTTGGGTGGAAATTAAAATTGGGTTGATGTCAGAATCAAACGTCTGTCCAACGTTGGACACTGACGTCGATTTTGGTCACTTTCCAACAACCTAAAAACAACCAAATCGTCACCTTGGAATTATAAGGTTCTATCTGTGGTCTGAATGATTTTGAGATATTGAGCTTCAAAGTTTTTCCATTCCATATAGCAAACAGTATGTGTGTAACATTTGTTTTTTTAAATAAAAGCCTTAAAATGTAAACAACTTATAAAGAAACATACCATAATGTAAATAAGTTGTCATTTATTAAGAATGTCAATAACTCAATTTTGACAAAAATGTCAGATAGAACCTTATAATTCTAAAGTGACGAAATATCAACGCCTAATGATGTTACAGCTTGACGCTGTGTGAACATTACCTGACGTCTATCAGACATTGGATTTTGGTGGCCATACCTGACGAATAAATGTCAGTATTTGACGTCTATATGACGTTGGTTTAAGATGTTGGCTAGACGTTGGATTTTGGTCATTTTCCAACACAACCTAAAATCAACCAAACATTGATGTCATCTGACGTCATTATTGGACATTAAAATAACGTTGTCTTTAGACGCTGGCTAGACATGGAATTTTGGTCATCTGACATCACAACCTAAATCTTACCTAATGCTAACGTCTTATGACGTTGTGTGATTCTGCGCTACATTATACACAACATTTTTAAGCAAGTTTTTCTATGCTTTTTTATTAACCTTAAAGGAATTTTTCACAGTATTTCCTATAATATTTTTTTCCTTTGGAGAAAGTCTTATTTGATTTATTTAGGCTAGAAAGAAAGCAGTTTTTCATTTTTTTAAAAAAAGTATTTTAAGGTCAATATTATTAGCCCCCTTAAGAAATATATTTTTTTAATTGTCTACAAACAAACCATCGTTATACAATGACTTGAATCCCGAGCTCTTCTATGACTCAGTGTGTTAGAATGCCTGAAATAGTTCAGTAATTATTAACTATTTGTGAACGCCTATTTTGTACACGTCTCTTCAACACAAATCCAGAACATCATGTGATCAGTTGATAGAAAACGAAAGTTAAGTGCTAAGTTCTAGTCATTGTTTGTCTTTCTTCATCTGCCTGTATTTGCAGTGTTATGGCAGGAGCCTTTATTTCTCAGGATCAGTTCAGCTGTCCGATCTGTCTGGATGTACTGAAGGATCCAGTGACAATATCCTGTGGACACAGTTTCTGCATGAGCTGCATTACAGGCTACTGGGATCAGGATGAAGAGAAGGGACTTTACAGCTGCCCTCAGTGTAGACAGAAATTCACTCCGAGACCCGTGTTAGGGAAAAATGTGGTGCTTGCTGAAATGCTGGAGAAACTGGTAAAGCCAAAACTCCAAACTGCGGCTCCTGCTGGACCTGGAGATGTTGAGTGTGATGTCTGCGCTGGAAGAAACTGCAAAGCCGTGAAGTCTTGTCTTGTGTGTATGGAGTCTTATTGTCAAGCTCATTTTGAACATCATGAGGAATTTCATTCAGTAAAGCAACACAAAGTAACTGATGCCATACAACGTCTTCAGGAGATGATATGCCATGAGCATGACAAGATGTTGGAGGTTTATTGCTGTACAGATCAGAAGTGCATTTGTGTGTTGTGTGTAATGAATGACCATAAAAACCATGATACTGTCACAGTTGCAGCACTGAGGACAGAGCAAGAGGTATGAACTTAATATTCAAATCAAATCAATTTTGCAATGATGAGTGAAAACTTTAGGTGCTCACTCCAGAGAGTGCAAAATACAAAGACATATTCCAAAACAATATACTATTAACAGTTAAACACAGATCATACAGAAGACTATATATATATAATAGGTGGGCATATATTAATTTTTTTAATCTAGATTAATCTCATAGTGGACCACTATTTTAAAAGTGCTTTATATAGGTTTTGGCCTCTTCTAAAGCAGGGGTTTTCAAACTTTTAGGACACACGCCCCCCCCTCCAAGATTGTCCAATTTATCTCGCGCCCTCCCTCCCCCTAGCCAAAATTATAATCCATGTGCAAACATCATTCACATATTGCTTGCTGCAATTAAAGTGAGTAGCATTAATTACATTGAAACATAAATATACAGCTTACCTGATTCAGTGTTATGGGTGAGCCTTTTTCCGTGGTTGGATTACTGACACGACTAACATTAACTGTAAATCATCTTTCACTGTCAATAAGCGTGAGCCATAGCCTACTTGCTTATGATGTACGTACAGAAAATGCTGCATCGCAAATCCAAGTTTACAGAGCCCTGACAGTGTGATTGAGTCGAACATTGAGTACGTTTACATGGGCAACAATACTTTAATATGATTTTACAATTAAGACAATACTCTGATTGAGTCACCATGTAAACAGCGATTTTTGATGACCTTAATCCGACTAAGGTCATAACTGAAATAAACAGAATTGTAATTAAGACGTGGAGTATGCAGATATTAGTGGCATTATTGAAGTAAACACACACACACACACACACACACACACACACACAAGGCTGTCAGTAAAGGACCGCGCACACACACACATCACGAACAACAGTGTTGCCAGATTGGGCGGTTTTGAGTTTGCATTTCGGCGGGTTTTGGATAGTTTTTGGGCTGGAATCAGTCAGCTAGATCTGGCAACCCTGATCACGAAATGCGAAAGTTTTTTCTTTCTATTTGACGTGCGCTATCAAATCCCATTAAAACATCTTACACCAGTCCTTACTAAATATTCGCGTCTAATACCCCAGTTTCATGGGGACATGAAGGAAATATTCATGAGTGAAAGTGCCGAACTGCAGTTAAAGTCGAAAAATTAAAGATGAAACACCCGAAATGACATGAGACTGCATTAAACATGAAGAGGCATTCAAAAAGCACTTCACGTAACACTTTAATTATATTATTGTCTTATTAAGATTAAGGCAAACAACTACTGATGTCTATAGTCTTTATGTCTTCATGTCGCATGTCTTCAAAGTAAGTGAAAGATCCAGAAGGGCATCCTGCTGATTTGATTCTGAAGGGCACTTTTTTGTCAGACGCTCACCGGTCTGACATTCATTCAGCGTTTTTCCATGTTAAAAAGCATCCACTCCATTTTATTTGTATGTTTTACTGGAAAGCATAAACTCTACAGGTGCCTGATAATTAGCTGTGGAACTAACATTAATCCGATTCACTCTAGTGAACACATAAAAATCATCATCATAATTTACTCGCGTGCACGCCTCAAATTCTCGCGCCCCCCCTAAGAGGTGCTGGCGCGCCCCACAGTTTGAAAACCCCTGTTCTAAAGCATAAAAATACCATACACGTTTGCAGATATTTAGAAGTTAATAATGCAGTTATTCTCCTCTGAAAATATGTTCTGTGTAGGAATGCCTGTCTTTGTTTGACTATGTAACTCCGCCTACTGCCAGTTTAACCAACTATATTTTGACACCCCGGGTTGCCGTAGCAGAAAATGCAGCATATTTCATTTCAGTCTTGAAGGCTCTCTCAATATATGCAGGCAAGGACAAAAATGTGACCTCCGGTGGACAGTAGCAGTCTCCAATGTGAGATGCAAATTCAGAGTTATAAAAGTACACATGAGGTGGTTTTTAATTAGAAGATAAAATAAATATTACAAATGTAAACAGTAGCGGAGCAGAATACATTGTAAGGCTTGGTCATCATGCATGCTCACTCCTGTTAGTGTCATCAATCTGGCAACCTGCATTTGCATGGAGTCATTGGAGGAGGGGCCGGGTGAGAAACAAAAACACTCTCCAAGTTGAATTTGTACTGCAATACCTAGTTCAAGGTCAACTACTAGGTATCAAACCTACATACTGCCCCTTTGATTTAATATTGTTGATGGTACTACATGGTTTGAGAAGCTACTACTGACATCAAGAAAACCTAGCATCCTAGCACTGAGGGCTGATAAGTTACTGAGCCAAATGTGACATTTCATCTTATGATCATACCTGCCAACATTTGGATCATTGGGCGGACTGGAATTCCGGGAGTTTTTCGGGAGACAAAACAATACGGGAGATGGGTCTGAAATACGGGAGACTCCCGGGAAAAACGGGAGTGTTGGCAGGTATGCTTATGATCTTTAGAGCTGCATAAACTTACATGACACAAAAATAGGTGTAATTATTAGTAGAAAACTATTAAATAGTAGCTATAGATCTTCCATGTTTTGTACAATGTATAAGGGCATGACAACACATAATGGCTGATAGGCTTTATTTTGTGGCTAAATATTTTTGTTGTTGCATTTCACTGGTTTTTATTTCTTGTTTCTAGAAAAACTTGGAGAGAATCAAGCAGCAAATTCAGGAGTCACAAAAAGAGATTGAGAAGCTGAGAAAGGCTGTGGAATGCTTATAAAGTGAGTGTGTATCTTTACAAAATGTTTTTTAGAATAATTAATTTGTCCACACATGAAATAATTGAGTTATTGTAAACATGGATGCAACGATTCATTCCGCTGTGGTGACCCCTGATAAATAATGGACTAAGCCAAAGGAAAATGAATGAGTAAACAGGGATGCTATGTTTAAGGCTGTGTCAAGCGCATGCGTGAGGTCCGGCGCAGCCTTCGCGTGGTCGCATAGCCCAACTATCAGTGTTGCCAACAATTTTCAATAAAAAGGCGCTAAGCTCTGCGCGAAAAGTTGCTAAATGTCACTAGATTACGCCATACGTCAATTTGCATATTACTGACATCATCACGTTAAGCAGTTTTGGTTTGTTTAATAGCCTATGGTTAATTAAGGGGTGTATACATTTGCACAAGGCTTTATATATGCATGTAAATTTAATCAAATGTATTGTATAGATGTGTAGTACATTTGCAGTAATCTCTCAGACATAATAAACTCAGACAAGTTCTGAAACTGTCACTAAAATCTCTGCGATTGTAAAAAAGAAAAGAATACATGGCCAAATTAAATTGTTAAATTTAAAACAAAGGAGAAGCAGATCAGTTTGACTATAACAATACAAGGAAAATACCTCACGCTCTCAGTGCTAAATCATTTGCCGTCTATGCAGAGGAATGATCAGCTGTCAGGCTGCAGGTATGAGAGACTGCTGCTGTATGAGGACTGGGCCGCCTGTGAGTGCTCTGAGGCGGGGGAGGTAACACCAAAAAAAGTCGCTAGATTTGTCGCTAGTTGCTTTTTTTAAAATTTGTTGAGAGGGGGGTCTGAAAAGTCGCTAAATATAGCGACAAAAGTCTCTAAGCTGGCAACACTGGTAACCACATCACAACAACATGTAGCACAAGCTCTGTGATTGGTTGGCTTGGTAGCAATGACGAGTGAGCAATGCTGAGAGCGAACCCGATAAAGCAAGTGTTTACAAGTGTCGAGATGATGGAAACTGTCGCTCCAGATGGAAACTTTTGTTTTGTGTTTACCTTATGATTAAAGTTGCTGCATGTCTGAATGAATGAGTTTTAGCTACTTATACATTAAGGTAGTGTTCAGAAAAACAAAACACCCACGAAGAAACAGAGGAACATAAAAACCTACTGCCAGCTAACGTTTCGGAAGTGTTATTGCAGAGCAAGCAGAAGTATAAATGCACAGCTACGTGCAAGGCTTGCGCTGTGGGTCATGCCAATCGCTCAATGCAGAAGTATAAATCAGCCCTAAACTGATACATTACACACACAGTGCTGTGTTAGGATGATATGATAAGATGCTTAAGGATTGAAAGCCAATGCCTCATATTCATGTGGTTTGTATAGTCACAGAAATGTCCCCAGAAATCCTTTCCTCAGAAATGCTATTAGTCTCAATAAAATGTTCAGTGACAACGGAGCATATTTCTCCTTCAAATAAATACCATTCTCTTGAAATCTTCATCTTGAAGAAATGCAGTTAAGCTGTTTACACAATGTCTTCATCTCAATGTCTTCAACACTGAGTCTTAAGAGCCCTATTCACATGGGATAAATTTTAACCATTCATGAGTTTTGGGTATTGCAGACACATTGAATGGCACTCACCAAGGAGTAGCAAGAGCATCTATGACAGTTAAAGTTGCAAAACTAGTCCCGACTTAATAGAGTATAACATAACACCATCCCAAAGTGGTTTTCTCTCTATTCTAGAAAGTAAGTCATGTTACAGAAAACACACATATCATGTATCAATGAGGGAAGGTAGCAAATAGTTCAATTCAGAGGACCTGGTTCAAGTCAACATGAAATGGAAGTTAACGTTGTCCTTTTCCCCAATGTCATAAGGCACATCCACATGAAAGGGTTTCTGAAATGAGATAAAAATGTAGTGTGGTGTATGACTGTGTGGTGTATGATTTTGTTCTTTGGAGACATGTTGTGCAATGGGACATACAGGACATGCACATACTGTACAGGCAGAGAAAGAGCATATAAAGTAGCTCTGTTAGGGGGTACTCACACTATGCTATCCAAACCGTGCCCAGGCCCTTTTCCCGGATCGTTTGAGAAGCGTGAGTGCTCTGAACCGGGCTCAAGCACGGTTCACTTGGCCGGCCCTGGCCCGCTTGGAAGAGGTGGGCCTGAGCGGGGTTCACTTGGGCTCAGGCGCGGTACGCTTGTAGTGTGAGTGCAAGCGTGCCTAAGCCCGAAACTGAAAGCGAGACGTGACTTTTAAGGGACTGTTTGATATGGATTAATTAATCATTTTTACTGACGACTGAACTGTCGTAGTTTATTAAAGACGCAAACCCCTCACTGCACGACAGCTGCACCTTCAGCAAACCTCCTAATTCATGCAGCACGAGGACTTTATGAGCGTCAAAAGTATCTGATCTGTTCGGCAAAATATTTGACTGCGTGTCACAGCGTATCAAACGACTTAAACGATATAACTAAAGAAATCTCCACTGTGCTGAGCAAGAGCGCTTCTTTTCCTAAACTGAACAGCGCATCATCGATGACATAAGCGTGCCCAGGCCCGAATGTAATGTGAGTGCGGGCCGTCGGGGGAGACGAGAGGGGGGATAAGCGTGCTTTGGCCCGGTTTAACGCAACTGTACGTAGTGTGAGTACGCCCTTAGTGTCATGACCTGCTCTTTAAATTAAGTATATATCACTTTTGGTGCATAACCCTTCCTAGGTTTTAAATATCTCTTCAATCACCTGGCCCAAGTTCAATGTGTGATTCATCAGTTGACAGCTTTTGCTTAACAGAGTCCAGTGTGAACAAGAGTCTTACATGTGTCTTCAGACTCACAGGCTTGATTGCAGGTTCCTTGAGAGTGTCCAATACAAGTGCCAAGTCCAAATGTGTGTTTCTAGCAAGTTAAAGAGTGTTAACCTTTCATTACTCTGGTGTAAAATCCTTTATGTGGGGTTAATAGCAGAGCTTAGAGTATAGCACAGGGCTGTTTGAAAGCCTTTTTTAATTGACAAATCGTAATGTGTTTCTTAACAGAGCTCTGCACAAGCAGCAGTGGAGGACAGCAAGAAGATTTTTACAGAGCTGATCTGCTCCATTGAGAGAAGTCGGTTGGAGGTGACACGGCTTATAAGAGATCAAGAAAAGGCTGCAGTGAGTCGAGCTGAAGAGTTCTTGAAGAGACTAGAGCAGAAGATCAGTGATCTGAGAAGCAAAGAAGATGAGCTAGAGAAGCATTCACACATAGAGGACATCTGCTTTATCAAGGTACCATGAGAAAGAGTCTTGAACTTACATAAGCTGTCAATAAATGACGGAATTATAGTGTGGGTGATTTTGTTTATAGGATCTGTAAGATGTAAGCACAAGGCACCAGGTTCAAAAGGGTTAGTTTTCATTTGATTAAAAGGTTTAAAATTGAGGTATAGATGTTAAGAAGTCAAATAAAGTGTCTTGAGATGTGGGATGAAGATAGCAGCATTGACATGTTCACTTGCTTTTAAGTGCAGTTCTGGAGACTTGAATTGGAGACAGAATGGCTTCCCACTACCTTCCCCAGGTACCTTCATTTTTCAAGAGCACTAATTGGGTGTGAGGGATTATCTACTTAAAACGTAACACGTTACAACTGTAATCTGGTTAGTTTGTTATTGTCTTGTTGGGGATAGTCTGAAATTAAACCAAAGGCTAGTTTTCCTGTGTCACATTTGAATGAATAAGGATTTTTTGAATGGAAAAAAAAGATGCATTAATTTTGCTCCAATCCAGCACAAAACTTGTAATGAGATAGTTGGATTTGTAAAGAATGGAAATGTCAAAAGCCTTTATAAAATGATAGTTTAGTAGACTAATGAAATGCAGACAGTGCCAATTCTAATATTAGCTCTGTGTTTTGCACCATGTTACTTTTGGCCTGCCTCTGGTTGTGTTTTGTTCACAGAAAATTGTTGACACTTAAATTGTTACTTGTCGATTAGCCGCTTTTGTTCTTGAAATTGATGTATTTTTATTTAATGATAAAATGATGTTTATGTACTGTATGTGCATGTTTATTTAAAGTGTAAGGATGGCTATATCTCTCTTTAATATTAAACCCTGAAAACTGTTATGGAACTCCACACGAGACAAAAATATTTCTTTTCACATGTGCTAAAAAGGCTTACACTCAAAAACTACTAAAATCAATAAACACAGTGTTAAAAAAAAAAGGCTCACACTCATTAAACCTTCACCCATGCTGTTATTTCCATCATAGGACTAATAGATGGACCCTTACAAAAGTTACAACCAATGCTGGACCTTTGACATCGATGAAAATTCAAATTTGAATCTTTCAATGAAGACTTTGAGAACCTATTGACTACAATGATGAGGAGGCAACATGAAAACTGCCTTTTCCAACTGCTCTCTTGTTTGTCTGTCTGTAGAGTTTCCAGCCTCTCTCTATCCTGCCTGTGGACTCCGCCAACATCACTGTAAGTCCAGTGCTCTCCTTTGAAAATGTTCAAACAAACATCTCTCAACTGAGGAAGAAACTTGAAGATTTTTGCCAAGAGGAAATAAAAAGGATTTCTATTAGAAGTAAAGTATGGATGGTGTATTCACTTTCTGAAATAGGTCATTGTGCAAGTGCAAAGTTTATTTGGATTAGTTATTTATTAACTTGTAAACACTGCAAGACATAAATGAGCGCGTTTGCAATGATAAAAAGCATAGCTGCATGCATTTTAAAAACGTCATGCTATCTTTTCAGGATAATGAGGTTTAAAAATGTATTGTATGTTGTAAATTGTAATGTAGCTGATATGAAATGGATGTAACTAGACCAAAACACACACACACACACACACACACACACACACACACACACACACACACACACACACACACACACACACTAATTTCACACTTTTTACTGATTTTTGTAGCAAACTGTATCCATATCATTCCTCCTCCTGAACCCAAGAGAAGAGAAGAGTTCCTCCAGTGTAAGTTAAAATGCAGCCTTACAGAAGAATCACGGGTGGCAGATCTTAAAATTATATGGGAATCACACGTGGAACACATTACAGTTTTTTACAATGGCTAAGACAGTTTTTTCAATACATTTAACAAGTTTCCTAAACTCTTAACACAGTTAGCACAACATCTGCCCCTGTAGGCTATACATTTTACACATTTCTTGTTGCTTTGATACAAAATGCATACATTTAACACCAATTTCAAATGCTTGAACTTCTTTTACACACAAGCTCAACCAAGACCAAAACAGTGTAATTTTACAGTCAAATTTACAAATGCTTTCACACTGCATGTCAGAACAGATAACATCATGTTCTAAACAAAACTTATATAGGCTAAAGTCAAAGTGATCAGCTGCTACAAATATATTCCCTGTATTTTACAGTTTTTTACAATGGCTAAGACAGTTTTTTCAATACATTTAACAAGTTTGCTAAACTCTTAACGCACCAACACACCTAAAACACACAATTGGCAAAACGGTTAATTTGATGCTCAAAATCACACATTGTAAACTAAACTCCAAAACTACTTTTCAAAATACAATAATAAACCAACACAATACACCACGTCTAACAAAACAGTGCAAGCATGTTTCAATATCAAATCATTATTCAAAACACTAACACATGTTCTCTTCCAATAGAAACATTTAGTCCATCATAACACATTGACAATAAAAACCCTATCATCAGCTGACATTACAGAAACTGCATTATTTTATGTGTCAGTTCTGCTTTTATATTTGAAGACTCTCTACATTTTTGTTTTGTTAGGTTTAGTAAATGCATGCATTTTGTTTATTACGCTGCAGAAATTCAATACAAAAAATGAACGACCATCTCAGAGTAGCTTTATAAAATGTACAGTTTTTGTAAAAAAAAAAAAAAAAAGTACAGACTTTATTTGCAAAAGGACATCACTGCAAGATATACAAACAGAAAAAGCACTGGAATTATAATTTAAAAAACAAAGCAATCTTCTATTCTGCCCAGTCTTCTGCATTTGCCCGGCTTTTTCTTCTCTGGCACGATAACTGTGGCCCTTTGGCCTATTATGTTTCTCCCACGGCGATGCCTTTTTGTCAAGTTGAAGCCAGCCTTGTCAACATACGTAGATAATTTCATGTGTGATTTGATTGGCCTCCAACTCCATGACTCTCTGAAAGTAATTAGACACAATGTATGTAAATTCTGTGCTGTACTGTATATCTACTGTATGTACTAATGAACTTCAGGTTTATAGAGTAGTTTACTGTAGTTACACTGCGAGTACAGTTATGACTGTATTGCATAACCTTAGCTGGACGTATTGGTGGATACGCTCACTGTTCAAACCCAAAGAGTCCTCTTTTAGAACATATGATCATTTGATTGGAAAAACCTCAACACATGGGAATCAGTTGTGATGTATGTATGTATATATATATATATATATATATATATATATATATATATATATATATATATATATATATATATATTTGCATAACTGTAATAAGCTGTTTCTCATTGGCAATGAAATAAAATACAGGGAATATATTTGTGTTTCAATTCACAATATGAACAGCTGTTTACTTTGACTTTAGCCTATATAAGTTTTGTGATTTGTGATAAATACAGTAAAACGATGTTAAATTTGTCTACGTCATTTCATCAACCGTAAGAAAACAGCAATATACTGCTTTTGAATAAAACAATTTTTAACAATGTAGGGATCCAAAACACTTGTAGATGTTGCTTATTACACACACAGGGATGCACAGCAGAACACAAATATCTTTAAATATTCAAAAAACAAAGGATGTAAATGTAAAAAAAAATTATACTTTCTGCAAAAGAAAAAAAAAACTACCTAACAATACACTAACATATGCACACATGATACACTTCATACATATGTCAAGAGATGAGTACTGGACAAAGTTAGACAAGGCAACAAAAATACATGATACACTCCATACAATACACTCTATACATATGAAGAGTTTCGTTAAGAAACGAGATATATCCATTTTGAGAAATGTTGGTTATTTGACATTATTATTTAAGACATTAATAGTCAAGTTCCTTCACAATTTTTGTACAATAAACTGTTACTTGAGCTCAGTGAAGGCCAGGAACACAATATTCTTCAAATCCCGGATATTTTTTATTTAATTTTATGCCCATAAATAGTTCATAAATAAGTCAAAAACCATGCCGAAATGCAACATATTTATCTGAACATAGTCAAAAATCTTAAATTGCTTAAAAAAAACAATATATCATAAATATGTGGAATAATATATACAAAGATTGATTAATAATAAGATTCTGAGTTAGTTTTGGCCAGAACGTACACAACATTTTGTTTTGCAAAACGCTATATATCCACCTTAGGCTATATTCTACTGTAATACCATTAAGAAAAGCTAGTGAATCAATGTTTTGTTTGATAAGTAAGATTAAGTTAGTTAGATAAACGACTTGTAGCTTGTTACAGAAAGAGTGGAGGCTCCTTCTTTATGGAGGCTCCATGAAAATATATTTATTATGCATAAATATGACTTTGACATGCTAAAATTACTTGATTTAGATTTTGTTATGTCCACATGCCTCCTCATTTATTTCACTTTTTGTGTGTCCTGTATGAGCTTGCTCAATGAGCATGAGCAAATGGGTCATGGTTTCCTAGTGTCTGTCACGATCACCAGCGATCTTCTCCCCATAGATCGCTGGTTAACATGCACATTCACTAATGGACTACAAATCTGCCATCTTATGGACTACATCTCCATACATGCACTACTCTCACATCACACACAACCGGTTCCATATCATCACTGATTACATCCCACAGCTGAAACCGCTCAAGAACTGATTACACACAGTACATAAACAGCGCACACACTCACTCCAGTGCCTAGTCTTGTTATCTGTTCACAGTCACAATTCTAAGCATTACCTTGTCATGTTCTTGCCGTGTTTGGACCCTCGCCTTGTTTATCTGTTTCTCTCTGTCTGCTGCCATCCTTGTGACCATCTGCCTACAATATTGACTATGATTCTGGATTGCCTTCTTACATCTGTTTGCTCCTGTATTGATCATTGCTTGCCTGACCATCCCTTAATAAAAATCTGCATTTGGATCTGCATCCTGTTGTCAGTGTCTATCCCTGGTTATGGTGTCGTATTACAATTAGTTTTTATTTCACATCACTTTCCAGAGCTCAAAATAAAGGATTTACCAAATTTATCTCTGACCACACCAAACATAAATAATTATTATTTTTTAGCCACAAATTTTAAATGTGTCAAAGCAAGCAAAATATAGCTGTATACTAATACTTTTTATTTAACAAAAGATTTCTTAAAAAAAACAATTGACATTTAAAAAATAATTATTGTCATTTATCTAAAACTATGCACAGTAATCTGTCCTGGCTAAAGGTCCCAGATCAGCAGTTAACTACACATAAATAGGGAGCTAATCTCATATTAGAGCAATGCTATTTTAAAGGATGATAACTAAACACTATTAACAAAAATAACTACAAGCAAGTGAAAGCAGGTAAAAAAAACACACCATGTGCCACAATGAAAGGATGATCACACACGCACACGGTTAATGTTAGGCCAATTAATAATCTCTTCACAGAATGGTCAAAGCGAAAGCAGCAATATGGAGCCAGAATTGTTTCATATTTCAAAACAAATATAATACAATCCACAAATAAATGTAAAGCGTTTGACAAATACCAAGCATATTCACAAATAAATACAATGAGATCCACAAATAAATCTTAGAGTTCCACAAACATTAATTACATTCACAAATAAGTAAAATTAGACTTGCAAATAAAAAACATACTCACACATATTTTTTTTTATTCTACAAACACAAATTTGCCTGACATTTATATGTGAATTGCGTCCTGAGCATTTGTAGATCACTGTGGTATTTGTGGGTTGCTCTCTAAGCATTTGAGGATCACTGTGATATTTGTGGGTACCTCTCTGCCCATTTGTGGATCGGGCTGTGCATTTGTGGATTTTGAAACAGTTCTAACGTCAAGACGAACACTGATCCACAAATAGATGAACTCCACCCACCTTCTGCTTAAACCAATCAGATACCGGCACTGTGATGCTGACCAATCGCTGCTCGTTCTCGCTCCAACCAATCACGCTTTGCCTTACAATCAGAGCGGGACCAGGCCAGCCGTAATGAACCAGTCTCTTCAAAATGGACGCATTGCTGTAATAACATGGAGCTGTCCTTGCTTTTTCAAGAGACTGATTAATTGACTGCACGATGGCTTTTCTGTGTTTGTGCCCAGCCCGCACGGACGAGGCTCAATCCAGCTTCTTATTGACGATATCCGGTCGCGGGTTTTAAGGTGGACCGGATAGGTTTTTAAGGTGGACCGTATAGCGTCAATAAGAGGCCATCCATGATAAGATTTATTTGTGGATCTCATTGTATTTATTTGTGAATATGCTTGGTATTTGTCAAACGCTTTACATTTATTTGTGGATCGTATTATATTTGTTTGGAATTACGAAACAGATCTCTCTCCATACAGCAAGACTGTTGGGTGCATGAGCATAACTTTTTGTCTAGTCTATTTGAATGAGAACCGATCACACCAGTTGCGTTTCCAGGCACAGCTTCACGCAAGGAAACGGGAGTGTGCATGCGTTTTAAACAGTCGCGCACATCACATCAGCTTTTTGGCGCGAATGATCATCCTCTTATTCGGTATACACCTGCTTTCTTCTGCTCGCTATTATTATTATTATTATTATAACAGCTTATAGAGTTTATTTTCTTGACATCAGCAGAGACTCATTCCCTGCTGCATTTGCTTATTGTTGACAGACGCATTTTATCCTGGTCCACTTTTGTAGTGTTTTTATACATTTTTGTAAAGTTGAAGGCTACATCTTCATCTGACAGTTTGTCGGCATGACACACATACTCACATTACTGAGCAAACTCGCAGCACTTTACCGGCGGCGACTCTCTTCCCAGGGGATGCTGAGCTCGAGCTCATAATACCATACATGATACAATCCATACATACACACACACACACACACACACACACACACACACACACACACACACACACACACACACACACACACACACACACACACACACACACACACACACACACATGATACACTCCTGTCAGGGTCTCTGGCATGATTTATACATATACACTCATGATACCATACGTATGCACATATGATACACTCCATATATTTATACACACACACATATGATACACTCCTGTCAGGGTCTGGGATAGAACCCGGGTCTCTAGCATGAGACGTGAGTCACGTTCCCACTGAACTACTGGACAAAGTTAGGCAAGGGACCAAAAATACACAATACGCTCTATACATATACGACTCCCTATACGTATACACACTCTATACATATGCACACATGATACAATTTATACATATGCACACATGATACACTCACTCTCTATACCAGGGGTGCTCAATCCTGTTCCTGGAGATCTACCTTCCTGCATAGTTCAGCTCCAATCCTGATCAAACACACCTGAACCAATTAATTAGGACCTGAACAGCACTTGATAATTACAGGCAGGTGTGTTTGATATGGGTTGCAACAGAAATCTGCAGGAAGGTAGATCTCCAGGAACAGGATTGAGCACCCCTGCTCTATACAAATACACACATGACACACTTTATATACATATGCACACATGATACAATCTATACATATACACCTACATAATACACATACACACATGATACACTCCGGTCAGGGTCTGGGACAGAACCTGGGTCTCTGGCGTAAGAGATGAGTCACGTATCGACTGAGCAACTGGAGAAAGTTAAGCAAGGCACCAAAAAATACACAATACACTCTATACAACTCCCTATACATATACACACACGATACACTCTATACAAATACACACACATGACACAGTCTATACATATGCAAACATGACACACTCTAGACATATGCACACACAATACATTCTATACATATGCACACATGCTACATTCTGTACACATACACTCATTATACCATACATGTGCACACATGATACACTCCATACATACACACAAGATACACTCCTGTCAGGGTCTGGGATAGAACCTGGGTCTCTGGCGTAAGAGATGCGTCACTTAACCACTGAGCTACTGGAGAAAGTTAGGCAAGGCACCAAAAATACACAATACACTATACAAATAAACAAACATGACACACACTATACATATGCAAACATTACACACTCTATACATATGCACACAATCCATTCTATAGATATACACCTACATAATACACTCCATACATATACACACAGGGCTTTACATTAATACCCACCAAATGCAGGTAGATTTCAGTGGTGGCGGGTAAGACAGACACTTCCACTAGCCACTCTGGCTGGTTAAAAATATTTTCCCTGGATAATAATTCATAAAAGCAGGGTTCGACTATAAGGATGGTCCAATATGCATGCAAAGACGAACTTAAAATTGAGAAGCAACACGACTGACAAAAATAATTGCGTTCGTGTGAGTAATAAAAAAAGCAGATGAATCCCGAATGAGAGGATGATCATTCGCTCTAACAGCTGAGGTGATGCGCGCGACTGTTTAAAATGTGCGCGCTGCCGTTTTCTTGCGTGAAGCAACTGTGTCTAGAAACACAGCCAATGTGGTCGGTTCTCTTTCAAATAGACTAGACAAAAAGTGATGAACATGCACCCACAGTCTTGCTGCTTTCAAGAGCTCCAGATTTGTATTTTTGTAAGCAGCACTGGTTGCTTTAGCTTTCACCATTATAGAAAATTTTTTCATGGGTCTAACGTTAACCGTGAGCGTTATAATCCTTTCATTATCACACAGTATGTTTTTTACCTGCTTTCTTTTGCATAATGTGGTTTAATTATACAATGGCTGCCGTCGCGTCATCCAGGTGGATGCTGCACACTGGTTGTGGATGAGGAGATTCCCCCCTATGTGTAAAGTGCTTTGAGTGGCCAGAAAAGCGCTATATAAATGTAAGGAATTTAAATTATTATATGCACACATGATACATACACACACTTGATACAATCTATACATATACACACATGATACATTTTGTACATATGCCCACTTGATACACACTATACATACACTATACAAATACACACACATGACACACTCTATACATATGCACATGTGATACATTTTTTACATACACACACGATACAATCTATACATATACACACGATACACTCCTGTCAGGGTCTGGGATAGAACCTGGGTCTCTGGCGTGAGAGGTGAGTCATGTAACCACTGAGCTACTGGACAAAGGTAGGCAAGCCACCAAAAATACACAATACCTATACACACACACACACACACGATACACTCTATACATATACAGACATGATACACTCAATACAAATACACACTATATAGATGCACACATGATACATTTTATACATACACACACAATACAATCTATACATATGCAAACATAATACACTACATACGCATACGACTCCCTATACACACTCTATACATACACACACGATGCACTCCAAACATATACACACACATGATACACTCTATACATATACACACACTTAATACTCTTTATACCTATACACTCATGATACCATACAAATGCACACATGATACAATCAATACATATACACTTTATACATAGGCACACACGATACATTCTATACATACACACACACGATACACATATACACACTTAATAATCTTTATACCTATACACTCATGATGCCGTACATATGCACACATGATACACTCCATACATACATGATAGAACCCGGGTCTGTGGCGTGAGAGGTGAGTCACGTAACCACTGAGCAACTGGACAAAGTTAGGTAAGGCACCAAAAATACACGACACATTCTATACAAATACACACACATGACACACTCTATACATATGCAAACATGACACTATACATATGCACACATGATACATTCACACACTAGACATATGCACATCTGATACACTCTATACATATGCACACATGATACATTATATACATATACATACATGATACACTCACACTCTATACAAATACACACACGAGACACACTATACATATGCACACGTGATGAATTTTATGCATATACACACATGACACACTCTAAACATATGCACACGTGATGCATTTTATACATATACACACCATACATATGCACTCTATACATATACACACACGATACAAATACACAAACATGCCACACTATACATATACACACAATACACACACTCTATACAAATACACACACATGACACACTTTATACATACACTATACATATGCACACGATCCATTCTATATATATACACCTACATAATACACTCCATACATATACACACGCTACACTTCTGTCAGGGTCAGGGATAGAACCTGGCGTGAGAGGTGAGTCACGTAACCACTGAGCTACTGGACAAAGTTAGGCAAGGCACCAAAAATACACAATACGTAAACACTCTATACATACGCACACATGATACATTTTATACTTACACACACAATCCAATCTATACATATACACACTCTATACATATGAACACATAATTCACTCCATACATACAGTATACACACACATGATACATTCCTGTCAGTGTCTGGTATAGCACCCAGATCTCTGGCGTAAGAGGTGAATCACGTAAACACTGAGCTACTGGACAGACTTAGGCAAAGTACCAAAAATACATGATACACTCTATACATATACGACTCCCTATACATATACACACACATGAAACATTCACACACTTGATACACTCTATACATACACTCCATAAATACACACACTCTATACATGTGCACACGTGATACATTTTACATACACACACAATGCAATCTATACATATACACACACATGATACACTCTATACATATGCAGACAAGATACACTCTATACAAATACACACTCTATATAGATGCACACGTGATACATTTTATACATACACACGATACAATCTATACATATGCAAACATAATACACTACATACACATACAACTCCCTATACACACTCTATACATATACACACAATGCACTCCAAATATATACACAGACACACAATACACTCCATACATATACACTCTATACATAGGCACACATGATACATTCTATACATACACACACGATGCACTCTATACATATACACACTTAATACTCTTTATACCTATACATTCATGATACCATACATATGCACACATGATACACTCCATACATACATGATACACTCCTGTCAGGGTCTAGGATAGAACCCGGGTCTGTGGCATGAGAGGTGAGTCACGTAACCACTGAGCAACTAGACAAAGTTAGGTAAAGCACCTAAAATACATGATACACTCTATACATATACGACTCCCTATACATATACACACAATATAAATACGCGCACTTTATACATATGCACACGATACATTCTATATATATACACTCTATACATATGCACACGTGATGCATTTTATACATATACACACATGACACACTATAAGCATATGCACACATGATACATTTTATACAAATACACAATACACACATTATACATATGCACACATGATATATTCTATACATATACACCTACATAATACACCATACATATACACACCAGTCAGGGTCTGGGATAGAACCCAGGTCTGTGGCAGGAGAGGTGAGTCACGTAACCACTAAGCTACTGGACAAAGTTAGGTAAGGAACCAAAATTACAAAATACACTCTATACATATACGACTCCCTATACATATACACACTATACACTCTATATAAATACGCACACATGACACACTCTATACATATGTACACATGATGCATTCACACACTATACATATGCACACCTGATACACTCTATATATATATGCACACATGATACACTCACACTCGATACAAATACATGACACACTCTATACATATGCACATGTGATGCATTTTATACATATACACACACATGACACACTCTAAACATATGCACACGTAATACATTTTATAAATATACACACACGATACAAATACACACACTCTGTACATTCTATACATATGCACACATTATACACTCTATACATACACACACATGATACATTTTTTACATACACACACAATGCAATGTATAAATATTCACACTCTATACATATGAACACATAACACACTCCATACATATACACAC
The DNA here is from genome assembly GCA_903798195.1 of Danio kyathit. Taxonomy (NCBI): domain Eukaryota; kingdom Metazoa; phylum Chordata; class Actinopteri; order Cypriniformes; family Danionidae; genus Danio; species Danio kyathit. The sequence goes on along the minus strand of LR812525.1, from coordinate 70,481,428 downwards.
ACATGATACATTCCTGTCAAAGACTGGGATAAAACCCAGGTATCTGGCGTGAAAGGTGAGTCACGTAACCACTGAGCTACTGGACAAAGTTAGGTAATGCACCAAAAATACACAATACACTCTATACATATACACACGATAAACTCTATATAAATATGCACACATGACACACTCTATACATATGTACACATGATACATTCACACACTATACATATGCACACCTGATACACTCTATATATATATATGTACACATGATACACTTACACTCTATACAAATACATGACACACTCTATACATATGCACATGTGATGCTTTTTATACATATACACACATGACACACTCTAAACATATGCACACGTGATACATATTATAAATATACACACCATACATATACACACACGATACAAATACACACTCTATTCATATGCACACATTACACACTCTATACATATACACACATGATACACTCACAATCTATACAAATACACACACATGACACACTTGAAACATACACTATACATATGCACACATGATACATTCTATACATATACACCTACATAATACACCACACATATACACACATGATACACTCCTGTCAGGGTCTGGGTTAGAACCTGGGTCTCTGGCGTGAGAGATGAGTCACATAACCACTGAGCTACTGGAAAAAGTTAAGCAAAGCACCAAAAATACACAATACATTCTATACATATACACACAGGATACATTTTATACATATGATACACTCCCACGCTATACAAATACACACACACTATACATATGCACACATGATACATTTTATACTTACACACACAATGCAATCTATACATATACACACTCCATACATGTGAACACATAATACACTCCACACAAATACACACACATGATATATTCCTGTCAGTGTCTAGGATAGAACCCAGGTCTCTGGCGTGAGAGGTGAGTCACGTAACCACTGAGCTACTGGACAAAGTTGGGCAAGACACCAAAAATACTTGATACACTCTATACATATACGACTCCCTATACATATACACACATGATACACTCTATACATACACTCCATACACTATACAAATACACACACATGATACATTCACACTTAATACTATCTATACATAAACACACATGATACACTCTATACATTATACAAATACACACACGTGATACGTTTTTTACATACACAATGCAATGTATAAATATACACACTCTATACATATGAACACATAACACACTCCATACATATACACACACATGATACATTCCTGTCAATGTCCGGGATAGAACCCGGGTCTCTGGCATGAGAGGTGAGTCACTTAACCACTGAGCTACTGGACAAAGTTAGGCAAGACACCAAAAATACATGATACACTCTATACATATACGACTCCCTATACATATACACACATGATACACTCTATACATACACTCCATACACTATACAAATACACACACATGATACATTTTTTACATACACACACAATGCAATGTATAAATATACACACTCTATACATATGAACACATAACACACTCCATACATATGCACACACGATACATTCCTGTCAAAGACTGGGATAGAACCCAGGTATCTGGCGTGAGAGGTGAGTCACGTAACCACTGAGCTACTGGAGAAAGTTAGGTAACCAAAAATACACAATACACTCTATACATATATGACTCCCTATACATATACACATGATACACTCTATATAAATATGCACACATGACACACTCCATACATATATATATACACGATACACTCTATATAAATATGCACACATGACACACTCCATACATATGTACACATGATACATTCACACATTATACATATGCACACCTGATACACTCTATATATATATATATATATATGCACACGATACACTCACACTCCATACAAATACATGACACACTCTATACATATGCACATGTGATGCTTTTTATACATATACACACATGACACACTCTAAACATATGCACACGTGATACATTTAATAAATATACACACCATACATATACATGCACGACACAAATACACACACTATACATATGCACACATGATACATTCTATACATATAAACCTACTTAATACACCATATATATACACACATAATACATTTTACACTTACACACACAATGTAACCTATACATATACACACTCCATACATGTGAACACATAATACACTCCATACATATACACACACATGATACATTCCTGTCAATGTCTGAGATAGAACCCGGGTCTCTGGCGTGAGAGGTGAATCACCTAACCACTGAGCTACTGGACAAAGTTAGGCAAGACATCAAAAATACATGATACACTCTATACATATACAACTTCCTATACATATACACACGATACACTCTATATAAATATGCACACATGACACACTCTATACATATGTACACATGATACATTCACACACTATATATATGCACACATGATACACTCACACTCTATAAAAATACATGACACACTCTATCCATATGCACATGTGATGCTTTATAACCACTGAGCAACTGGACAAAGTTAGGCAAGACACCAAAAATACATGATACACTCTATACATATACGACTCCCTATACATATACACACATGATACATTCACACTTAATACTATCTATACATAAACACACATGATACACTCTATACATTATACAAATACACACACGATACATTTTTTACATACACACAATGCAATGTATAAATATACACACTCTATACATATGAACACATAACACACTCCATACATATACACACACATGATACATTCCTGTCAATGTCTGGGATAGAACCCCGGTCTCTGGCGTGAGAGGTGAATCACCTAACCACTGAGCTACTGGACAAAGTTAGGCAAGACACCAAAAATACATGATACACTCTATACTAGGGATGGGCGATATGGCCTAAAATCCATATTGCGATATACATTGCAGCCTCTTGCGATAACGATATATATTGCGATATATAAATTATAATAGAACCATTTCAGAACAGGTTACAGAGACCCTTAGGAAAGCCAAACTGCTATTTTATTTAAGAAATAAAGAAACGTTGCATGTCATTTTGAGAACATTTATTGTACAAAGGCAAAACTGTAATTAAACAACACAATGTTGCAGATAAATAAACTAAATGTAGTGCCTTTCAGAGAGAGAAAGACTTTTCTTTTAAGTCCTTGGTTCCTAAATGCCAAGTTACAGAGAACAAAAAAACTGGTGTCTTTTTAGTTAAGGAACTTACACTGTACTGAAATTACTTCCAGTATTATTAGTCAAATAAAATTGTGTATTGCAGATACTTTAAATAAAAACATATTTCTAACCTGCAGCCTAAGGTAACACATTTGATTTTGAACATTTTGTTCTCCTAATGAAATTAAAACTGGTGTCTTGATCTGCTCTTTCTCTCTCTCCCCCTCTCTTTCTCTGTCTGCGTGCTGCAGAGAGATTGAGACGCACCAGATAAAGTTTGCTTATAAAGTAATGCAAAAATGAATACAATTAATATCGAAAGCGAAAGCAGATTCTCGGACATGTCCGGGGAAAATGTTTTGTCACTCCAAATAATGAGCTGGATCAGTCTATTTAGTCTTTGCGCTCTTCTGTATCCAGCGCGTCTCTGTGGGTCTGCATGCAGAGTTTGTGAGTCTGTGGCAGAGTGTTCTCAGTTTCTCGCGAACACAGAACCGGGCCGCCCCAATAATATATCGGCCGCCCAGGTAAAATCTGTGTGGGTAGCGCTGTGTGGGAATCTGTGTGACAAGCCACGATATGCCATGCATGAGTCTCGCAAGTTGTGCGACACGTCACCATTCGGTGCCATGCGTTGCTTAGTGCTGTTGTTGAGAGCTCAGCATGTGCTACAGTCACAATAGATTTCCAACGTAATACACCATAAGTTAGTGTGAAGAGCATGTTGTTTTAGCGTGGCCGAGTGAATGAAGTTATCAATCGAGCTTATTATTTTTTGTCGCAAATGCGAGCGAAATGGTAGCACTGTTGTTTATTCAAGATGATGCGTTGCAGCCGGCTGCAGCTCGTTGCTCTTAATTTCGCGGGTAGATTGCGTCATCAAACATGCATTATCGCGATAGTGCAATAGAATTAGAATCTCTATCGTAGGCCAATTTTGTATCGTTTATATCGCCCATTACTACTCTATACATATACACACATGATACACTCTATACATACACTCCATACACTATACAAATACACACACATGATACATTTTTTACATACACACACAATGCAATGTATAAATATACACACTCTATACATATGAACACATAACACACTCCATACATATGCACACACGATACATTCCTGTCAAAGACTGGGATAGAACCCAGGTATCTGGCGTGAGAGGTGAGTCACGTAACCACTGAGCTACTGGACAAAGTTAGGTAAGGCACCAAAAAACTACACAATACACACTATATACAAATACACACACACTATACCTATGCACACATGATATATTTTATACTTACACACATAATGCAACCTATACATATACACACTCTATACATATGAACACATAACACACTCCATAGATATACACAAACACATGATACATTCCTGTCAATGTCTGGGATAGAACCCGGGTCTCTGGCATGAGAGGTGAATCACCTAACCACTGAGCTACTGGACAAAGTCCCTATACATATACACACGATACACTCTATATAAATATGCACACAAGACACACTCTATACATATGTACACATGATACATTCACACACTATACATATGCACACCTGATACACTCTCTCTCTATATATATATGCACACATGATACATTCACACTTAATACTATCTATACATATGCAGACTATACATTATACAATTAAACACACATGATACATTTTTACATACACACACAATGCAATGTATAAATATACACACTCTATACATATGAACACATAACACACTCCATACATACACACACACAAGATACATTCCTGTCAAAGACTGGGATAGAACCCAGGTATCTGGAGTGAGAGGTGAGTCACATTACCACTGAGCTACTGGACAAAGTTAGGCAAGGCACCAAAAATACACAATACACTCTATACATATACGACTCCCTACACATATACACACGATACACTCTATATAAATATGCACACAGTACACACTATATACATATGTACACATGATACATTCACACACTATACATATGCACACCTGATACACTCTATATATACACACACAATACAAATACAAACACATGACACACCCTATACATATGCACAAATGATACATTCTATACATATGCACAGATTATACACTCTATACAGTAGGTGAGAGTTTAATATGACTATTACCGCGCACAATCTAACGCCACTGCATTGAAAAAAAAGAACATGTTTTTTAGGTATGACCGACTATGCCGCCAGGTGGCACAAAGAGACGGGATGCGAGCGGACAGAAATAACCTATACATTAGCTGTAAATACTCTACTACTTGTAAATAAAGATAAACAATGAAACATAGCATTATAATTTCTTCATTAATCATTAAAAAGACAACTAGGCTACATTATTTATAGGAATAAAGAATAACAAATAACCTTTGGGGCAGGCCCTGCGCCAGGTTGTCATAACTGAGGGGGCATTTTAATCTCATAGTAGGGAACTAGACCTGGTGACTGATTTGGTCGCTCTTGTTTCTTTCATTTAGGCTATTTATTCACTTATTTGCTATTACTTTTCATTACTGCCTAAGTTACTGACATAAGACAGTAATATACTTTTTATAGTAATGATAATATGCACAGTTTTGCTATTACTGAGTTTATCAATGAGGGTAATGCAACGATGCCGTTTACATAAAAGCAGACTGATCATGGCTTCAGCGCCAAACGTGTGCTCTAAATCATATTTTATTCTCCTTATTTACTTAGAAAAATAACTAAAAAAGATACCTAAATTCAGAGTTATTGCTGTGAAAATTGGTTAAATTTTGGCTTGGATAACGAGCAACTCAGGAGGTTTTTTAACTTTTTTTTCATAATTTTACAGGTAAAAATAAAGACTTATGTTAGGCTATCATAAGTGAGTTTTTTGAGCAACAAGTCAAAACAAAGTCGATATGCTAACTGTATTTTTGCTGTTATAATAGGCCTACAATATATTTTCTGGTGTTTATTTTGCATGAGCAAATAGCAGTATAGCCTAAATTACATATATTTTTTGAAAGATTATCATTCAGCCTACCTGCAGCACATGTGAGAGTTTGATCAGCGGCAGATCCACTTATGCACTATATACCTATTTAATTTATAACACTGTAAACTTCACTTCGCAGACCGATCATCTTTTAGCTTAATTTTAATAACATTAATAATAATATTGAATATAATAAATTAAAATATTAGTTATAGTGTAGCCCACTGTAGGAATGTGCAGTGAACTAAACATTTTTATTAGGCTCCATATCCCCTAAGATAGTGAGATTGTGTTGGTCTGTTAAATAGAATATTAATCTAGCCTAAATAAAATTGAAGTGAAGTATTTACCGTTTCAGAGAAGCCTATATTAACTTCGCACCAAACTGAGGCTTTCATTTTACAGATTATAAAACATGTATGCAAATTATTGCAATATCATATGTAAACAACAAAATTGTTATATGCTATGTATTACCATACTTTCAAAAAGTCAACATATGAACCTTAAGGCTTATTGTCTTAATAATATTGGATTTTATTTTAAATGCGTGTTTGTGTAAAACAATATAATTTGCACAAAGAAATGATGGGGTTGTAAACAGGTAATAATTTTGCTTTTGAACTAGATATCCAGTCAAAGCACAACGCATCCCAGCATTATGGATATATTATTAGCTTAATATTATCATTATTAGACATTCGTGGATATAATGCGCTCTTTTAAACAAGCAGATATTTTTTTCTTTATGCAGACTGTTCGCTCTGCATGCGTGTGAAAGAGAAATGAACAGAGAATGATCATGCGGTTAACTGCGCATGCGGATATGCCCATTTATTTAATTTCATAACTGCCTAAATAGGCCTAAATAATTATTTACTTAAAGACATTACCAGTTAAACATGGAGAAACGTCAGCCGCATGGTCTAAAGAGCTCTTAAGTTGAATGCTACTTCATAAAAAGCATAAAAATAAACTGACCTACCTTAAGCAGATCACTAAAATTATAATAAAAGGAATTTTAACTTCTTAAACTGTTAATGGCTCAGTATCTTTTATGTTTTATTTTCAATTTCAGTCACCTTGCATATGCGTGTGAAATATATTGTGGCATGACAGCATGAAAAAGGAAAAGGCAGTCAAAAGTTATAGCTAATTCATCAAAATTATTTTAAAATACATCCGGGTTATAAAAAAAGAAAACACCTCATCAAAACAGTCTGTCTGCTATTTTATATAGGCCTGCTATATTTAAAAGAAAGCTGCAAAGTGGGCTAAAACATTTTAATTCATTTCTGTTTCTGTCACTCGCGGTTCATTGTGCACGCCCGGGTTATTTATATTAATTGATATATTATTTACTTTTTCTCTCGGCATCGCGGCTGTGCTTGCGCTGTCAGCTGAAAAAAGGCCTAAATTACATCTAAAAAGCAACTACTGTGAAGTGATTTATTTATTTTTTTCGGATAACCACCAAATTCAACCATGAGGAGATCCCGACAGCTTGAAATGCAATTCTAAAATGTTATTTATCTCGGGATCAAAACAATTCACTAAAATTCATTTAGTGTGATTTTCTATTTTAAAATAAAAGATTGAATTGGATTAGACTATTTCACAGTGTGTAGGCTAAACATTAAAAATAATAATTAGACTGAGATAGATTTCCCCTTCATTCAGAAATAAAAAAATGAAAGCCTCCTTTTCGACCATGGAAACAGAGTTTTGAAAAACGTTTTCATTCAGACTTCGTAAGAGAGAAACTTGGCTATACATCACATATAGACTATATAACAAAACAGAGTCTAATAATTAACATTACTGCCTTTTTTCATTTTTATATATATGAAAAATTCTGTGTGAGTTTTGACAATGTGTTTAATGGAGCTATAAAGATTAGCCTATCAGATGAAACGCATGGTGAAATGTATGAAATACAAATGTCTCTTTTGCTAAATATTTATTTTAATAATTTATATCTTTAATATTTTAATAATCCATAATAAAAATAAAGTATGCTGCAATAAGTATATACAACAGCTTATAGAAAATAAACTAAAACTTGTCAGTGTAAATGGGACCTAAATAGGCTACAGTTTAAAGCAAAGTTGTTTGTAAGGATGTCGGGAACGGCATGTCTATTGTTTGGTTCGCCTTGCGCATATTTGAAAATAACTGTCGGAGGAAGGCTTTAGGACCACGCGGAATTCTTTGCTGTTGTAGCTCCAGCTCAGCAACACGCCATTCAGTTATGTTCTGTGTTTTTGATGTAAAAAATATATTAGTTTTGGCGAATGCTACGAGCCAAGTTGCTGTGCATAGAAACATACATTTCCATAAACTGCGCGTGTGGATATATTTATTTAATTTCATAACCGCCATTAATAGCAAAAGGGAACCTACTTTGAGTGGACGAGAGTGTTTTACATGTAGTGGCAGTTGGTCAAATAGTTGTAACCTAGCCTAGAAAAATACTGGAGACATACCCCTTCCAACTCATAACTGGAGATGAGTCACATAACCACTGAGCTACTGGAAAAAGTTAAGCAAGGCACCAAAAATCCCTATACATATACACACTCTATACATATGCACACATGATACAATTTATGTATATACACACCATACATATACACACTCTATACATATGCACACAATACATTCTATACATATGCACACATAATATACTCCATACATATACACACACGATACATTCCTGTCAGCGTCTAGGATAGAACCCGGGTCTCTGGCGAGAGAGGTGAGTCACATAACCACTGAGCTATCGGACCGGATGTATACACTCTATACATATGCAACTCCCTAAACATATACACACGATACACTCTATATAAATACACACACATGAAACACTCTATACATATGCAAACATGACACACTCTATACATATGCACACATGATACATTCACACACTATACATATGCACACCTGATACACTCTATACCTATGCACACATGATACATTCTATAAATATACACACATGATACACTCACACTCTATACAAATACACACACATGACACACTCTATACATATGCACACGTGATGCATTTTATACATATACACACGACACACTAAACATATACACACCATACATATACACTATATATATATATATATATATATATATATATATATACACACACACGATACAAATACACACACATGACACACTCTATACATATGTACACATTGTACACTATACATATACACACATGATACACACACTCTATACAAATACACACACATGACACACTTTATACATACACTATACATATGCATACAGTCCATTCTATACATATACACCTACATAATACACTCCATACATATACACATGATACACTCCTGTCAGGGTCTGGGATAGAACCTGGCGTCAGAGGTGAGTCACGTAACCACTGAGCTACTGGACAAAGATAGGCAAGGCACCAAAAAGACACAATACATATACACACACACACACACACACACGATACATTCAATACATATGCACACATGATACATTTTGTACTTACACACACAATGCAATCTATACATATACACACTCCATACATATACACACAATACATTCCTGTCAGTGTCTGGGATAGAACCCGGGTCCCTGGCGTGAGAGGTGAGTCACGTTACCACTGAGCTACTGGACAAAGTTAGGCAAGACACCAAAAATACACGATACACTCTATACATATACGACTCCCTATACATATACACACACACTATACATATGCACACATGATACATTCACACACTTGATACAATCTATACATATATACATATGCCCACTTATTACACTCTATATATATATGCACACGTGATACATTTTTTTTTACATACACACACGATACAATCTATGAATATACACACGATACATTCTATACATACGCACACATAATACACTCAATACATATACACTCCTGTCAGGGTCTGGGATAGAACCTGGGTCTCTGGCATGAGAGGTGAGTCATGTAACCACTGAGCTACTGGACAAAGTTAGGCAAGGCACCAAAAATACACAATATACATTCTATACATACACACACATATACAGAAATGATACACTCTACACAAATACACATTTTATACATATGATTCATTTTATACATACACACACAATACAATGTTTACATATACACCCACGATACATTCTATACGAATGCACACATGATACACGCCATACATATACACACATAACACAAGTCCCTATACATATACACTCCATAGATACACACACATTATACATTCTATACATATACACACTTAATATTCTTTATACATATACACTCACGATACCATATATATATATATATATATATATATGCACACATGATACACTCCATACATATACACACGCATGATACACATACATACATGATACACTCCTGTCAGTGTCTGGGATAGAACCCGGGTCTGTGGTGTGAGAGGTGAGTAACGTAACCACTGAGCTACTGGACAAAGTTAGGTAAAGTACCAAAAATACACAATACCCTCTATACTAGAGTTGGGGTCGAGTCCACCTTTGTCGAGTCCAAGTCAAGACCAAGTCCTTAACCAGACCAGTCCGAGTCCAAAAGGGGTCGAGTCGAACTTGAGTCCGAGTCCTTAACATCCGAGTCGAGTCCAGACAGTCATAAAACTCATTCATTAATTTATAATACACCATACATATACACACATAATACACTCCTGTCTGGGATAGAACATGGGTCTCTGGCGTGAGAGATTAGTCATCATAACCACTGAGCTACGTGAGAACTGGTATACATATACACATGGACCTATGCACACATGATACATTCACAGACTATACAATCTATACATATACTATACAAATACACACACAACACTTTCATGATACATTCAATACATACACACACACACATATACACATATACACGCTCTATACATATGAACACATAATACACTCCATAAATATACACACACAATACATTCCTGTCAGGGTTTAGGACAGAACCTGGGTCTTCTTATATTTGCTTTTTGCAGGCTAGGGCTATACTTCTCACCATGTATCTTTTCTAAAACAGACAGTATAGTGTAAAAGCATGTTTATTACTAAGAAAACTAAAACAAAATTATATTTTAATTGAACACATCACATCACATAAGGTACACATACAGAACCGTTTATCTAGTATTGTGAAAAGGCAAAGCTGAAAATCTGTGGTTAAAGCGCCACCCATCGGTCAAAAGCTGCTGGTGCACGAAATACCGCCGCCGCAGCGGTATGAATGGCGGCAAAGGGACCAAATTGAAGTAGTAACATCTGTACATGTACACATGTCCACATGATACACTCACACTCTACACAAATACACACACATGACACACTTTATATATACACTATACATATGCACACATGATACATTCTATACATACACACCTACATAATACACCATACATATAAACACATGATACGCTCCTGTCAGGGTCTGGGATAGAACCTGGGTCTCTGGCGTGAGAGATGAGTCACATAACCACTGAACTACTGGAAAAAGTTAAGCAAGGCACCAAAAATCCCTATACATATACACACATGATACAATTTATGTATATACACACCATACATATACATACTCTATACATATGCACACATAATATACTCCATACATATACACACACGATACATTCCTGTCAGCGTCTAGGATAGAACCCGGGTCTCTGGCGAGAGAGGTGAGTCACATAACCACTGAGCTACCGGACAAAGTTAGGTAAGGCACCAAAAATACACAATACACTCAATACATATATGACTCCCTAAACATATACACACACATGATACATTCACACACTTGATGCAATCTATACATATACACACATGACACATTCTATACATACACGCACTATACATATGCACACATGATATACTCTATACATTTACAGACATGATACCCTCTATACAAATACACTATACATTTTATAGATACACACAGAATACAATCTTTACATATGCACACTCCATACATACGATACATTCTATACATATGCACACCATACACACATATGACTCCCTATACACACGATACACATAGACACACATGATACACTCCATACATATACACACTTAATACTCTTTATACATATACACTCATGATACCATACATATGCACACATGATACACTCCGTACATATACACAGGCATGATGAACATACATACATGATACACTCCAATCAGGGTCTGGGATAGAACCCGGGTCTGTGGTGTGAGAGATGAGTCACGTAACCACTGAGCTACTGGACATAGTTAGGTAATGCACCAAAAATACATGATCCACTCTATACATATACGACTCCGTATACATATACACACAATACACTCTATATAAATACGCACACATGACACACTCTATACATATGCACACATGATACATTCTATACATATACACACATGATATTCTTACACCCTATACAAATACAAACACTCTATACATATGCA